>JBBBDQ010001127.1:8010000-8225000 GCA_037127315.1 Ascarosepion bandense | reverse complement strand
TAGTATTTTCTGCTATAATTTTGCATCTGTGTTGTCTTAGTTTTACTCTCTTTAGATTTGGGATCTCTTGAAGCATCTCCATATAAAGATAATTTCATGCTATCCTCAACTGTTCGGTAAGTCTAGGGGAGTAAGTCATTATAGTGAGATAGAATTGTAATTATTGAAATTTCTGCTGCCTTTTTTTTCCTTAGAATTTCTCATGTAATATCAGTGATTCTATTTGTGTTGAGAAAGGAGGAGAAACTAACCTGGAGAATGAAATAAAGTGTTCAGTTGAAAATTTCAAACACCTGAAGAAGTGTCAGAGTGTACAATGCCTAAACATTATAAATATGCCAAAAAAGATGGGAACAACCATCAGAATAATGTAAATAATTACAATACCTCAGAAATATAGACAAAAAAAAGAAAAAAAAACATACTGATTACATGCAAAAATACTTTCTTTTAATTATCAATAGTATCTCAACTTTATGAATTTAAGTGCAGAACTAAATTATCAGTTATGTCTCATCAATTTACAGTTAAAATGGCCAGCTGTAACTGTAAGTTCTATGCTGACAGTTTCTTCACTTGCACTTCTTTCTTGTGAAACTTTCTCCCAGCTTCTTGCTTTCCAGTCAAGTTTGATCTTAGAATTTATTTGTGCTGAGAAAGAAGGAAAAACTACCCTGATAAACAAAGTAAAGGGTTCAGTTCAAAATTACAATCGCCTGAAGAAGGTTGGAGTGTACAATGGTTGAAACATTGTGAATATGGCAACAAAGATGAGGACAGCCATCAGAATAATGCAAATAGTGTAAATAATTACAATACCTCATCTCAGAAATTTAGACTAATAAAGAACAAAAACATTATTTCATTGATAGGATATCTAATCCAAACATTTACCTGTATTTTTGTTTTACAGTTAGAAATTTTAATGGCATGTCCTTCACCAAAAATACTTCTCTAATTTTCTTACTTGTTCATAATTGTTATTAACTGTTTAACATTTTCATTGAATTTAGTTATTTTAAACTCATACTAAACAATCTTTCATGTTTAAAAAAGTTATACTGATTACATACAAAAATGCTTTATTTTAATCATTAATAGTGTGATACCACAACTTCATGAATTTAAGTGCAGAAATCAGCTAGGTCTCATCAATTTACAGTTGAAATGGCCAGATGTAACTAAGTTCTATGTTAATAGTTTTTTCACTCGCACTTCTTGTTTTCCAGTCAAGTTTGATCATCAAAAATTTAAATACAATGTCAATTGTTCTCTTCCGTCTTCCCTGTTCCTGTTCTCTTCTCTATTCCTGTTCCTGTTCTCTTCCCTATTCCTGTTCCTGTTCTCTTCCCTATTCCTGTTCCTGTTCTCTTCCCTATTCCTGTTCCTGTTCTCTTCCCTATTCCTGTTCCTGTTCTCTTCCCTATTCCTGTTCCTGTTCTCTTCCCTGTTCCTGTTCTCTTCCCTGTTCCTGTTCTCTTCCCTGTTCCTGTTCTCTTCCCTGTTCCTGTTCTCTTCCCTATTCCTGTTCTCTTCCCTATTCCTGTTCTCTTCCCTATTCCTGTTCCTGTTCCCTTCCCTCTTTCCTGTTCCCTTCCGTCTTCCCTCTTTCCTGTTCCCTTCCGTCTTCCCTCTTTCCTGTTCCCTTCCGTCTTCCCTGTTTCTGTTCCCTTCCGTCTTCCCTGTTTCTGTTCCCTTCCGTCTTCCCTGTTTCTGTTCCCTTCCGTCTTCTCTGTTTCTGTTCCCTTCCGTCTTCTCTGTTTCTGTTCCCTTCCGTCTTCTCTGTTTCTGTTCCCTTCCGTCTTCTCTGTTTCTGTTCCCTTCCGTCTTCCCTGTTTCTGTTCCCTTTTGATTTTCCTGATCTTGTTCCCTTTTGATTTTCCTGATCCTGTTCCTTTTTGATTTTCCTGATCCTGTTCCTTTTTGATTTTCTTGATCCTGTTCCCTTTTGATTTTCTTGATCCTGTTCCCTTTTGATTTTCCTGATCCTGTTCCCTTTTGATTTTCCTGATCCTGTTCACTTATTGTTCTCTCTCCTTAATGTTTTTTTTCATATGTTCTTTCACACTCAGTGACCCTTTGAACCTCAGTGGCTACATTAGCTTGCTTGGGATAAAATGATATAATAAAAAAAAAATGAAAAGTCAAAAGACAGTCATAGGGTTAATTTTTTTAGCTTAGTATGTCAACTTGAATTTGCGGGTGGTGTGATGGATAACGATTCAAAACTAGAAATCAGAAAGCTGGGTTCAAATTCCAGTTGTGGTTGTTACATTCAGTTATGCACAAATATTCTTGTGAAGGGTATGAATCCTTCTCTTCTTCCCATAGTTATAGGTTTAATAGGACAAACTGGCTTCTGTTACCTTAGTTGATATGAAGTCTGCCACAGGATGAAAGAGCAGACTACTGAAGAAATTCTTCTGCCAAGTTAGTCATGAATTGAAAAGATACATTATAGCCCAAATGTGCATTACACATGGCACCTAAGGAAATATGTCTGACACAAGGCCACAAATGTTGGCGCACTCAGTGAGGATTGAATTCACTAGATAGTTGTAATGTTCATTAACCATTACCATGTGATGAGCTGCTTATTTCTTTTTAATAATATAGAGTAATTATTACCCTGGCATGCAATGTTAATAGCAAAATGTTTTTTCATGGGAAAATAATGTTATATATAATTTCTTTTTTTAAAATTTTTTTTTTTAGAAATTATTTTCTGAATACAGAAATTTATTCATCTATTTTAAGTTGAGCCTGGCATGACTTTATCACAAGATTTCGTATTATTTCTGCTAATTAGCATGAGTAATGAGTGGAAAGAAAAATTGCATGTTCTGAACACTTTTATAAAATATTTTTTTTTAATGTTTGTTGTTTTCCTGTTTGTTTGTTTTTTTTTACTACTCTTCTCCCAATTTGTAAATTGTACATGTTTAAACAATTCCCTTATCTTGATGAATAACTTTGTTTATTTGCAGTTTCTTGAATTTGATTTTCACTTTGTTTCAGTCAGTAGGATGTTTTTTGCTTTTACAATTTAATGTAGCAATGTCTATCTGTATGTAAAGAATTTTATGAAAGATAAGTTTCATACAATAAGTAAAGATTAGCACTGGCAGTTTTTTTTTTATAATTATATAATGAACAGTTTGAAAGAGATAGAATGAATGTATGATTACTGACCAATACATGTTTAAGTTTTGTGTTAGTAATCTTGTCAGTGCTCAGTAAAGTTCTGTTTTTACTGGAGCTAAATCCAATGGCCATATTGGGATGACAAAAGATGCTTCTCAAAAGCTAAGCAAAGTATTAGGAAACTGAAAAGTTTTGTTAGAGTACTGAACTGTTATATAATATCAGTCTTAAATGGCAGTGAATGCTGGAAAATCTACTCATAGTTGAAGAAAACAGGTAAAGCAACAGAAATATGTTTCTACAGAGGGATGCTGAGAATAAGATATACTGATGACACAGTGTTGATAGCAGACACAGAAAAATAACTACCAGAACTTCTGCAAAGGGTAAAGTGAGAAAAAAAGACTAAACATCAATTGCAAGAAGACGGAATGCATGGTTGTCAGCAAAATCAAGCAAGTATGACATTTTAAATATCTGGCAACCAGTTTAACAGAGTACGGAAAGTGTGACACTAAAATTTGAAGGTAAATTGGTATAGCGAAAGTGCCTTTTGAAAGTTAAGTAAAGTATTAAAAAACAAGAAAATTTTGTTCCAAAAAAATAGTAATAAACTATTATATGATACTGATTTTCATATTTAGTGTTGAATACTGGACAGTTTCCTCCCAGAGGAAGAAGACACTTGCAGCAGAAATGTGGTTCTAAAAAAGGATGCCAGGAATACAATGGACCAAATGTATGAACAACAAGAAAGCTTGAGTGAAAATAGAAACAAAAAGGACATTTATACCTAATATCAGAAAGAGACAATTCAAAAAATGTCTACAGCTCATAATGAGGAAAGAGGGTTTGGAAAATTTGATCCTCACAGGACAGATTAAAGGCAAGAGGGATAGAGAAAAATCATGTGTTACTTTGTGGCACTTGATTAAAATGTTGGTGGAGCAATGTTTAGGAAAAATAACAAAAGGACAATTTATTAAGAATTATAAAGAACGAGAAATTGTGGAGAGCTATGATCACCAAAATCCTGAAAGGAATGCTACATCTTTTGTCATCCCAATATCAGCCTCCCTGTTTTCAAACTACATTACAAAGTTGAAAAGCCTTTCCCTAAAATATCTGCTGGATATTTTGACCTTACGAAACTGATACATATATTAGAAAATGCTGCTTCTATATTAAAAAAAGAACTTTTTGTATTAAGAAACAGGATCATTGAAAGACCTCATCACCACCAGTAAAGAAGTCAGTTAAGTGCCATACATGGTACATGCACTGGTGATCATGTCTTTTTTGATCCATGACTGACTAGGCAGAAGGTTTTCTTGCACTAGGTTGTCATTTCTTTCTGTGGTAGACTGGTTGCTGACCATGGCTATAAAATCCAGTCTGTCCTAATATTTAGCCCTTGACTGGAGGGAAAAGAGTTGGATTAATACCTTTCCTAAGGGTATTTTCATGCAAGTGAATGCCACAAATTCAACTGGATTTTGAACTCGGTTCTCAGATTTCTCATTCCAAGCTAATATACATAGCACCACAACACACATCCACTAAAAAAGAGAGAGAAATGGTATAGACATTTCCTAAGAGCTAAGTCTTTTCATTGCCATCATAGAAGGTATTACCTTTGGTAAAAGAAGGGACAACAAAAATGGACTGACAACATTATAGAGTAAACTGTAAGATCTATAGAGAATCTAATATTGATACTTAACCAAGATATATGAAGTGGGCTGGTCAGATGCTCAGCTGTACAGCAAGTCTACAGCCACATCTGGCAATGGGACTCATGCTGATGGTTTAATTTTTTTTTTTATAATCATCTCATCCAAAGCAAGGCAGTACTACCACTAGTGCACAGTAGGGGTTACATAATAGGAGATTGAAGAGAGAAGAAAACCGGTCACAGTAGGTGTTGGAGAATGAGTAAGAGAAGGACGGGAACATTGGTGTGAAGAGAGCTGCATGAGAGGAAAGTGTAAAGAGTGAAGATGGATAGAAGTCAAGGAGGTAAGAGATGAGGACATTGCATTTAAATTCTGGAAAACTGTAGCTATTGAGGAAGTAAGAATACGGAAGGGAGTTCCACGGGCGAGAAGTGCGAGAAAAAAAGCTGCTAGTGTAGAAGTTATTGTTACACTTGATTGTTTTCACAGTAAAAGGGTGGGACCTTGTAGCCAGTCTAGTAGCTCGAGTAAATTCATGCAAAGGGGGCACCAAAGTCAAGCCGCCAAGTCAGGATAGACTACATTGCAGATTCTCTTTGGAATTTTGTTGAGAACCCCAAAATGAATAGCAGGGGCACCCAACCAGATATGACAGCAGTATTCAATGCATGGGCAAATGGTAGCTTTGTATATGAGCATGATGGATTCAGAAGATAAAAAACTTCTTGACTCAACTTAGGGACCCAACCTTCTTAGCAGTAGATTTAGCTATTAATTCAATGTAGTTGTTCCACTTAAGGTCAGCTGAGAGAGTGAGGACGAGGAGGCACAGTGTATTGCTTTCAGGGAGACTAGTAAGATCCATGTTGACAGCTGGTAGGAAAGATTGTCTATAATGGTTAAAGAATAGCAGCTTTGTTTTGGAAGCATTAAAATTTTTGAGCCATTTCTTACCCCAGTCCACAACTGACTGGAAGACCTTTTCAAGAGCAGCTGTAAGGTTTGTTTTGTCAGCATCGACAGATTTCTTAATGAGGCAGAAGTAAATAGTGGTGTTATCAGTATAGATGCCTACTTAGGATCTGATTACATCAGGAAATTTTTGATGAAAATCAGAAAAAGCGCGGACCTAGAATAGAGCCTTGAGGGGTACCTGCAGTTGTATGATAGGATCTGGAAGCATACCCATTCAATATGAACTTCATTAAGCGATTCGATAAGAATGATTTAAGTCTAACAAGTGTTCAGATATACTAGAGCCCTGTAGCTTGCGCAGAAGGCCAGTGTGTCAGACCCTGTCAAATGCTTTGAAGATATTCAAGGCAACAGCTCAAGTTTCAGTGTTCTTATCAAGATCCAGATATATGTACTCAGTGATGGTTGTTAGTATGCCAGTGGTAGATCTGGTGAAGTGGAAACCATACTATGTGATGTTTTGGACCACTTCAGCATTAACAATGGCCTTGAACACTTTGCCAAAAACCGGTAGGAGGCTGATAGGGTGATAACTGAAAGGATCTGAGGGTTCTTCTGAGTTCTTAAAAACAGGAACCACAGATGAGGAATTCCAGCAAGCAGGAAAGCAAGAAGCAGAGACAGTAGTTGTAGAGCTTAGAGAGAACAGAGGAGAGTTCAGGGGGTATATTTCTTTAAGACGATGACTGGGATTCCATCATCACCACTCACCTTATGTGGTCAAGTTTTGAAATTATTTTAGAGAACAGCGAGGAGGTA
The DNA here is from genome assembly GCA_037127315.1 of Ascarosepion bandense. Classification (NCBI taxonomy): domain Eukaryota; kingdom Metazoa; phylum Mollusca; class Cephalopoda; order Sepiida; family Sepiidae; genus Ascarosepion; species Ascarosepion bandense. The sequence continues at coordinate 8,218,446 of JBBBDQ010001127.1, read as the reverse complement.
ATGTGAACATCATTCAGTTTAGCATCAGTACAAGTGGAAAGTAGGGTGCGTATACCCCAGACGAATTAAGTGAGGAGTTGGAGGAGAATCTGTGAGCAAAGCTATCAGCCTTATGTCTAGTAAATGTGCTGTTGTGAATTGTAATGTTAAGGAGAGCAGAATATATTTTATTTTTACTGAGTAGGAGGTGTTGGTATCTGATATGTCACGGAAAGGGATATATATATATATATATATATTATTCGAAGTAGCTAAGTGGTTTTGGCAAATTTAACTGGGTAGAACAATCTAGCAAATATTCGTAATGGACCGGTACTCATCGTATGAGTATACTTAGGCATTCCAATAGGCATAGTTCTAGGCGTCCCCACCTTAGTCTGTGTTTATTGCTGACACCAGCCAATCACATTACTGTGAGGGGGAACCAAGGTGTATGCATATTTATTACATCAGTAACATAGCACTTAAAATGATTTGTGAATTCATGGATAAATTAGAAAATGCACACACATCACATATTTTGGTTTTAAGTATCAGAAAGTAAAAATAAAAGAGCATCTATACTCAGGGCATTTTATATTCTTGGTCAAGTCTTGTTGCTCCATTTTTGGCCAAGTCTTGCCACTCCGTTCTTGGCTGAGTTGCACTGCAACTGATTTGAGCCACTCAAATCAAGTCATGTTCTTCACCAATTCTTCATTATCTGATTTCATCTTGGTTCAAATCTTATCAGCAACTTCTTTTTACTTTTGATTCATGTTGCTTATGTTGTAAAATCAAAAACAGACACAAATCCATTTCTTCTCCATCTGCAACAGCTATGGATTAAATGGCAACATGGACTGTTCTTCTTAGCCCTGGTTGGCAACCAGTCAAGGAAAAGAATAATTCTCAATTCAATGCCAGTTTGATGTGGAATGGGCCACTCCATTGCAAAAAGCTTACTTATTTTAGTAGCCAAAGCAGCAATGTTAGAGAGGTGTGGCTTCTAACTTGCACCTCTTTAATTCATATAAACTAACCATAATTTTAACAAGCAAACAATTTTCTTGAGTTATGATTGTGGAGAGAGAGAATGAGATTGAACCAAGCTTGATTTATAATGAATTTTGGCCTTTATCATTAAAATGTAGCCTAAATACATAAAAAAATGAAAAAAAAAATGCTGAAATAGATTTGTCATCTGAAGATAAAGTTGTTATTTAAAACTATTATCTCGAATTACTTTCAAAATGATAGTCAGGGGCAATGTTATTTACTTTCATTTTTCTATTTCATATTGACAACAAACTTAATGAGGTTGTTAGCATCAAATAACATCTTTTAAAATTGATGCAAGTCATTTAAAAAAAATTAAGAAAAAAGTTTTAAAAAGTGAAAATCAGATAGAAATTTAAAAGAAAATTAGTAGACGGGATAGATATGAAAAGACAAGACCTTGAAAATAAATGTCAAGTAAAATTCTGAAAAGATTCCCTTGACATATCTTCACATTCTGTTGAGATTGGTATTCTCATCTCAGCAGAGACTTCTTTTTTTTTAATCACTACATAGGGACAGATGCATTTTTCTGCCTTCTTCAGGTGTTCAGTTTGTGTCATAAGTAAAACTTAATTCCAGATTCATCATTTCTGCTCTTATTTTACTTTCATCCAAAAATATCTGGGAAGTGTTTTAACATAGGATGAAAAGTGGAAGGTGCATTGTGATAACGAAAGATGTCTTCTGAAAGCTAAGCATAGTGTGAAGAAATAGTAAAACTTTTGTTAGAAACAAAGAAGAGTGCTGAACTGTTACATATTAGTCTTCCTATATGACTGAATGTGGAAAAATCTCCTCATACCTGAAGAAGAAACTTGAAGCAATAAAAATGTGGTTCTGTAGAAGGATTCCAAGAATACCATGGAATAAACATGTGACCAATGACAGTTTTAGAGAAAATCAAAGACTTATACTTAATATCAGAAAGAGGCAGTTGAAATTTCTAGGGTTCATAATGAGGACAGAGGGCTTAGAAAATTTATACTTGCAAGATATATTGAATGCAAGAAAGCAGAAAACAGTGCATTACCTATCTACCTAACATATTTAAATGGAGTATAGAATAGACTTTATTAAATAAGACAAAATTTAACAAAAGCTACAAAGGACAAGAAATTGTTGCTTGAACCCTGTGAATGAAGACAATATGATTGCAGGAATAAAAAGGTGAAGATGACTTGCTGTGGCTAGATTCCTTAGTGATATAGGCTACCATGTGGTAATAGATGGTTGGCCAGTCTGTCGACATTCATCCTTTTTGTATTCCTCTCCCTCTTTCTAAGAAATGATGCTATGACTAGTGAAAAAAAAAAAGGGAAAATAAAAATAGTCAGCTGAGTTTGTGAAACAGTGCTGGAACTTGAAGGCTTGCCAGTAAACATAGGAAGTCAAAGATGATATGCAACCCTCCAAGATGCTTGTTTACTGTATTTATGCTTAAAAAGATTACTTTGAAAAAGATGGTAAAAACTAAGTGTAATTATTTTTTTAATTTTTAAAATATTTTTATTAGTCAAATTCCCTAATTTATGCCATGTATAATATTTCTTTTTCTCCCTTTACCAAACATGTTTTATCTACTGCCACATGTTAAAAGTCCAATAATTTTATTGAAATGGAGAATTATACATGAGAAATTTTAGTTAGAGTGAAGAAGTTTGAAGTTATAGACTTTTGATTTGAATATAATTTCTATCTGAAATTTTACACCTGGAATATTGTCCTCAAGGTTTGTTTCACCCTGTTGGCTTGGGCTTCAGCATATGTTTACTGCACCTCCGAATGAGGCATCCTAAGTATGACGGTAAACAACGTCAGAGCCCTGGGTTTGACAATAAACTACATCTGTTACAGAGGCCTTAGGAAGTTTTGAAAAGCATGGAGCTCCCTCTTAATTGCGGTTGTTCCTAGATACGCCCTGACCTGGAGTGGTAGCACCTGTTAGGGTCCCAGCTATGGGCAAATAGTTAACCTCTAAACTGGGGTCCATACACTATGAAAGTATAAAAATATAGTTACACAAGATAAACTTATTAAGCTTGTATAGAAGTTGATCTGCTTAACTGCAAGAGATAACTGTGAAATCTGAAATGCCTTTATATAGGTATTTGTAAGTATGTGTTGTTATTATTTACATTTAGTCTATTGTCTTCATCTTTGTTGTTGTTATCACAATGTTTTTGCTGTTGTGTCCTTCAACCTTCATCAAGTGTATATTGATCTGGGTAACCTACAGAGAAATTCTGAACTTTACTCTTTATTTATGGGGGTACACTGTTTTTGTTCAACTGCCCATGTCTAAGGATATTTCATTTCGTTCTTATTTTGACTACTGTTCACCCATTTCCACTAAGTCCATGTACACCATGCCCAGCTCAAGGAATAAACTCACAATTACTATATTACCCAAATTTCACAAACTATTGCTTTAATCTACTTGGCTATTGTCCTGTAGGACAGCAACAAAGATGAAGACTGAATTTAAATAGTGTAAATGACAATAACTGCATATTGCTGATGTTCAAACAGATGTGTTGATATATTTACATTTCTTTGTAAGTACTGGTCAAAGTGGCTTTATCAGTTTCTTATTTGAATTTCTTTTGTTTTTATTCCAGACGACCCTGTAAAGTCTGAAGATGACCAAATCATTTTACGAGTAATTGAAGCTTATTGTACAAGTGCAAAGACACGACAGACAGTTAATTCCTGTAAGTATTCTGAAAAGCTTCTCTAATATTTTTTTTCTTTTTCCTTTTCTTTTTTTTTACTTTTTATTTCCTTTTTCTTTTCTTTTTTTTTTTTAGCCCCACCCCCAAATTCATTTTCTTCCTCGCTACTGCTGCTATTTATTGTCACAAGTATAATGATTACTTTTTGAGTGTTCTTTTTTGGAAAGCCGCTTTTTTGCATTCAGTTTCTCTATTTTTTTCTTTTTTTAATTTTTAATTTTATTTTTGTTCATTTTTCTTTATTTTTTTGCAAAGCATTCACAGAATATCAGATCGTTTTCATCAGTTTCTGTTGTACTGCTGTTGTGCTACAGTCTGCCTTGCTGATGTACATCCTATCCATTCATCACATACCTATATATTTCTAAATGTACTATTTTCTTGGCATAAACCATACCTCTCTATTTCTATATCAGTGCCTTTTCTCTGTTGATCTCTACACACGGGCAAAATTCATTGCACCTCCTGCCATATTGATGTTTCTTTTTGTTCAGTTAATCACAGCAATTAGTTCTGAGGAACCTCTTTACTTTTAAAACGCGTATAATCCACCACCAATAATACTGGAAAAATGGTTGGTTCCCTGGTGAGTACCAGTCTCCTTCTGCTGCTTCTGCCTTTACAAGAGCCACATAAAGCCGAAAATGGAGTACGGCTGTCATATATAGGCACGAGATGTTCAGTCTTCACTTTCCAGGCTTGATAGTCCAAAAGTGTCTCCACATCCTTGTGGGTGATGAATTATTTTCGATCCTACCATTTTCTTCCCCACATATCCTCATAAGCTGTGCATTTTACTCTGTAACCTACTTTGAGTGGCTCTTAGATCTTGTACAGAGTCAGCATTATTGTTTGAAAAAAAAAAGAAACAGTGTTACCTGAATTAAGATAGTATCATCATTATTCCTCTGTACCTGAGATGGATTTTTTTTATTTTTAAAGAATCATGAACTTTTATAGATTTGATAAGGTTGTTTTTGTAACAAGTAAAATCCAAGCTTGATAAATTGTACTATCCTGTTTATTAAATTGTTCCTGAAATGTTCACTTGAATATATTCCTCAGGTTCAAAGGATTAATTAGTAGAAATGCTATCTTGGGGTGGGGTAGGGGGTTTTCTGTCTTTGATTTTATATTTATCGTACAGAAAGAGATGAGTGTCTAACTTCAATCATTATTTCAGTTGAAAGATTTCAGCAAGATTGGATTATTTGTCAGATAAACAAGACAACTATAAAAGTTTTTGATGCAATGCAAATGTCTTAATTGGACTTAAAGAAAAACCAAAACAAAACGTTGTATGTGGAAGCAGTTAAACTATAAATTCATGGAATCTAATAATTACAGTTGATAGTTTTTGTTATATAATTTATCATTTCATTTCTTAGGTGAGTAATTTCTAATATTATTTTGAATGATCCCATATATGTACACCTGATGATAACAAGAGTACTTCATTGAAATGTTGTCTATAATAACATCTATATCAACCAAAATGGGAACAATTGTTTGAAATAATAAAAGAATAACGATACTTGAACCTCGTGCCAAATTATCCTTTTCTTGCATGTAATCCAATTTTGCCCAAATTTTTCAGAGAATGCCATTGAAATGGATCTATGCAATTCAAAATTGTGTTGGAGAACAAAATCTATATAGCCTGATTCCTCTAAGAGAACTGTTTTGTGGTTGCCCTCTGTGTAAGATCTAATGTTGTCATCTCAACAGAGAATGGCATTAGGTATTCACAAAAAGAATTTTTGTTTTTATCTTGTTGCTGCTATAAGATCTTCTTTTATTACATTTTCTATTTTATATCAAGTCATTGTGATCAAATTTCTGCTTGGTTAGAAATTGTTTTAAATATATATTTTTTCTCTCCACTCTTCTTGCTCCTGTTGTATTCTGAGTCAGTTTTGCTGTTGTATTTTTAGATTGTTGATTTAGTGCATCTTGTATATATATATATATTTATTCGCAGCAATCTCTTTCATGCAGGTTTCATTAAAAATGACAGACAAGGTATTATAGTTGAATTTTTATGTAATCTTTCATGTGATTTTATGATTTCTTTCTTTTCAAAACATAAATTAGATAAAAATTGTTCAAATGTTTTTTTTTTTTTTTTTTTTTTGCAAGTGCTTTCGCCTATAATTTTAGCCATCATCAAGGATTGATTTTATTTTTCATGTGACAATGTGTGTAATGTTTATTTATGTATGTGTGTGTATTCCAGACATGGTAGGCAAATTGTTTAATATCAACTATGAGTGTAGCAACAATGTGCTTACCATGTTCAGAATATAATGCACATACATTAGCACTATATGCATTCAGTTGCACATAAAATAAAATCCATCCTCGGTAATGGCTATTATAAGTTTAGCCGAAAGCACTTGGAAAAGCAAAACATTTGGGCAATTTTTATATAATCTATGTTCTGAAAAGAAAAAAAAATCATAAGTTCACATGTAAAATTGCACAAAAAAAACTTGGCCATAATACCTTGTCTGTCATTTTTAATGAAACCTGTGTGTGTGTATATATATATATATATATATATATATATATATATAATGTGTGAGGGCTTTATTTTGTAGTTTGCATGCAATGTACTTGGAAATAGTAAAACAAAAAAGTTTGTCTTTTACAAATTTAAGATTGTGGGGTAGAAAGTGAATAATTTCTGTAGAGTAGGCTTGATAGTTTCATTGCATATACTCAGTATTCATTTGATGTAAGTTTTTTTTGTTCTTTTTAACCTTTTTTTTTTTTAATGTTTAACAGCAAACCTCTCTGATCATTATCTGATACTGTGGCCTGTTGCCTCACTCATTGTAAATGGCAAAGTCATTATTCATTTTTAAATATGCATCTGTGATTTAAAACTTTGAGATATATTCCTTTGAAATTACCAAACTGTTGAATTTGGTGGTGGTGGGGGGATCATTGATCATATAATCACTGAGCACCATACCCATCAGAAATAACGTTTTTTATTTATTTACTTCCAAAGTGTCACCAGTACTTGAAGTTAAGCAGCATTAAGCCCAGTTAGTATTTAGATGGGGGACTGCTTGGGAACACCTGGTATTGTGAGTAACCTCCTACAATTTAAAATATATTTCAGCCTTAAATAACCCACAAAGGCTTGATGAGCTGTAAAAAAATATATATATAGTCATCCACAGACAGATCTGTTTTGCTGTATCACAGCTCATCAGTTTGGTTAGACATCCAATTGCTTTTAATCCAGAATTGAAACCTGAATCAACCATTGTCCTGTGTGTGTGTTTGTGTATATATGTGTTATGTTTGTGGGGAAAAAATGAGTACTAACGTTACTACTGAGTAGTCTCTTGAATGCATTTTTCAAATGTTAGATTTCAATATTAATACTACTTTCATACAATACACCTTTGGGCACAAATATTGAACAACAACCTTTTTAAAAATGACTAATGAGTTGGCTGAAAGTGCTTGGAGCAAAAATAATTACAGACAATTCCAGCACTTTCTTGAATCTCCTCAGGGCAACTGTAAGTACATTAGAAAACTCTCAAGAAAAAAAGAGATTTTCTTTGTTTCTCATGTTCAATGAAACCTTTTACATTGCAGTGTTTGATTCTTAACTGCTTTTAGAAGCAATACAGAATGTTTGGTATCATGACTATTTTTTAGAAGTTTTTAAAAAACTTGTCTTTTATTAAAACTTGCTTAAGATGTTTTGATATTAATTTAAACTGTACAGACTGAATGTTTTATATTATAATGTGATGTAGTTCTACATTATATGTAGGTAGAAGTACTTTTGATCTTTTGGTTTTGTGATTTGAATTGACATAAAATCTCGGTCCTTTACTTCATATGACTACCACTGAAACTCTTTTGAATTGGTTATTAAATAAAAATTTATTTCTGTTAAGATGATAAAGTTAACTGTTACCCACTTTCTTATTTTTTTTTATTAAATAATTTAATTTGTGAATTTGGCTTTCCTTCACTTATATTATTTTTAAATCTCTCTGTTATGAGAATTGGCTCATTAGAATTAATTATAAATAAATCATTTCATCCTGTCATGATGAAAGCCACTGTTACCAATTTTCTTATAGTCTTATTAAATAATTCAATTTGTGAATCTAGCTTTCCTCCACTTTTAAGTTCTCTTTGCTAATAAATCTTACAGATTTTTTACTTACAAGCTGATGTAAGTTAAAGTTAAAAGGAAAATAAGAGAGAAAGGAGAAAATAAGTTACAAAAGTTTTTTTTTTTTTTTTTTTTTTTTTTAATCATATCACCCTGAGCAAGGCGGTAACGCCACTGATGTGCAGGGGGCTATGTGAAAGTGAAAAGATTGGAAAAGAGAAAACCGGAAACCACATCCTAAACAGGGAACAAGGGATGAGCCTCTTCACCTGTTCAATAGACGTGGGTGGAGTGAACCGGGTGATAGTTTAGTCTATCTACTATAAAAAAACAATCTCTTATCTAGCTACCGAAGTGGATTAAAAAAAAAAAAACAAAGGAAAAACTAGTATGGCTAGAATCCTTTATTCGTGATCGCACTGTTTGAGTTCATCATGTGGTATCAATATTCTTTGATCTTGAAAAAGCGTATGATATCACATAGAAGTATGGTATCCTAAAAGACATGCATAAGATTGGAATAAAAGGGAGAGTGTCTATATTAATCCAAAACACCCTATCAAACCAAACGTTCAAAGCATGAAATAGAAACACATCAGACACACACAAGAGCAGGAAGCAGAAGTACCTCAATGTAGTATTTTATCAGTTATTTATTCTTAAAATAAATAGTATTATCAAAACCATTAATACAGAAATACAAAAATCCTTTCATGAAGACTGTGTCCGAGGTCTCCTCTTAGGTTAAAACTGACATCAATGGGTTCCTTTCAGCCAGGAAGTTACGACTTGAACTCCATTCGTCTTCCTGGTTCTCTCCTGCTTGTGTAGCCGCTATTGCCCACAGGAATCACTTCTTCCGGCTTTATCAGAGCCACACGTCTGACCATAATAGGCACCTTTTTGCCTCTCTCGTAATCAGAGAGGATCTTAAATGATGCTAAACTGTTGTTTGCTGAAAGAATAAAACAGCATATAGCATCCTGCAAGTTTGGCTCTAAAGACTATTGGCAGCGCTGTAAAAATGTGTTAACAGCAAACTCTCAATCCTCCCTTTAATCAAGGCTGAATGCTTTACTCGCAGATTTTCTACCAACTCAACGTTTGATTTGTCTGGGGTATCCGCACTTCCCACCTAGAAGTGAGGCTCAATGGAGTGACATTCACTTGCTGGTCTCTAACATAATTTCAAAGTTTGACCCCCTCCCATAAGGTGAGTGGTGGTGACAAAATCCCAATCATTGTCCTGAATAAATGTGCTCCTGAACTCTCCTCTGTCTTCTCCAAACTCTACAACTACTGCCTCTCTGCTTCTTGCTTCTCTGCCTGTGGGAAATCCTCTTCTATGGTTCCTGTATTTAAGAATGCTGGAGAACCCTTGGACCCCTCTAATTATCACCCTATCAGTCTCCTACCAATTTTTGGCTAAGTACTTGAGGTTTATTATCAATGCTGAAGTGGTTCAATATTTTACAGCCTATGGCTTCTTCGATAAACAGTATGGTTTTTGCTTCACCTGGTCTACTGCTGATATGTTAATGACCATCACAGAGTATATATATATATATATATATGAGGCTCTTGATAAGAATGGCAAAACATGAGCTGTTGTACTAGATATCTCCCAAGCATTTGACAGTCTGGCATGCTGGCCTTCTACACAAGTTACAGGGCTATGGTATAACTGGATGATTGTTTGACCTTATCTAGCCATTCCTTTCAAATCGCGTAATGAAGTTAGTAGTGAATGGGCATGCTTTCAGATATGAACGCGGGTGTCCCTCAAGGCGCAATTCTAGGTCCTATGCTTTTTCTGATCTTCATCAATCATCTCCTTGATATAATCATATCTCAAGTAGACCTCTATGCTGACGACACCACCATTTACTTCTGCCTCAATAAGAAATCTGCCGAGGCTGACAAAGCAAACTTCGCTGCTAATCTTGAAAAGGACCTCCAATCTGTGATGGACTGGAGTAAGAAATAGCTTGTAAATTCTAATGCTTCCAAAACGAAGCTGCTATCCTTTAACCACCATAGACAACCAATCAGAATGGATCAGGCTAGTCTTTCTGAAAGCAAAACACTGCACCTCCTTGGCTTAACTATCAGCCGACCTCAAGTGGAATGACTACATTGAATCCATAGCTAAATCTACTGCTAGGAAGGTTGGTTCCCTATGTAGGGCCAGGAAGCTTTTCTCGTCTGAATCCATCTTGCACATATATAAATCTACCATCCGCCCGTGCATTGAATACTGCTGTCACATCTGGTTGAGTGTTCCTGCTATTCATCTGGGGGTTTCTTGACAAAATCAATGGAGAATTAATAATGTAATGTATTCCGACCTTGTAGCTCAACTCTAGTTACTTTCTCACTGATGTAATGTGGCTTTTCTATGTCTCTTCTACAAATACTTTCACAACTTCTGCTCCGATGACCTTACCTCCTTGGTGCCCCCTCTGCAGTGAAACCAATTAAATGTAACTGCAACTTCTACTCTATCAGCTTCTTTGCTCACACTTTCTGCCTGTGGAATTCTCTTTCATATACTTGCTTTCCTGACAGCTACAATCTCCAAGAATTTAAATGCAATTGCCATCTCTTGTCTCCTTGACTGGCATCCTTTCCCTGACAACCATTGTATCATGTTTTTCTTCCTTTCCACTCTACCCTCATGCTGCCTTCTTCACACCAGTGTTCTCATACTTCTCTTACCCATTTTCTGACACCCCATGTAACTTGTTCCTCTTTCTCATCACTTACCTCTTATGTAACATTCTATGCACCAGTAGCAGCTCTGCATTGCTTAAGGTAAAATAATTAGAAAAAAAAATGTAGATGAGATCTCTCAGTATGTTTGTTATATAGCGACAAATAACAAACACGGGTGTATATAAAAATATGAGTTATATTTTTATTGATGAACGATGGACCGTGTAGCCTAGTGAACAGAGAGTGAGAGCGCGCTTCCAAGGGTTGACGGGGGGGGTTTCGTATCTGTTGCTCCTCTCTCTGCCCAGACTCGTCTGTCTGACTGGCGAATCCGTGTTTTCGCAGTCTTTATATATCTTCCAAAACCGGGACTTGTTTCTTCCGGCTTTGCCTTGATCACGCGATGCCTACGTAATTCTCAGAGACACCTGTTCTGTCTGCCTCTTGTAGCCATTTCCGCTACTGCCGGAAATAAGGTCAAACAAACATCCGTTCCTTTCAACGACCGGAAAACACCCCCGCTTGCTCAGCTTCCTCGGGTGGGGCGGGATTGTTATATTACATCATACCCATCATCAAACATGCTTTCCCTTGAAAGATATGTAAAAATATATTTAAGCAAGATAGTAAAATTGTCAAATGAAATGGATTCTGTTTCTCCAAAACAAAAAAATGTATTCTGCAAAAAATGAGCCTACCACCTCAATCCAGAATCAAAATTAATTGGTTGTTTAATTCCCATAGTCCAACAAATATCTAGGAATCGTACAGTCAGTTAAGTGCCATAAGTGATAACACACTTGGGCGATCATGTCTTGAAAGCGTCATGACTGACTGGGTAGAAGATTATTCCGCAGTAGGTTGCCATTGCTTTCTGCAGTAGAATGGTTGCCTGACTGGTTATTTAACCCATAACTGGAGGGAAGAGACGGATTAATACTTTTCCCAAGGGTATTTGCACGTAAGTGAATGCAATGAGTTTAACTGAAATTCAAACTTGGCTCCTCGATTTCTTGTTCCAAGCCAATGTCTACTGCAACACAATGCAAACAAAAATGCCAAAAGACTTTGAAGCTTCTAAAAGTAAATATCAATATTGAATTTAGATGCTCAGAATATATAGGTCAAACATCAGATCAAAATTAGTCTATTTACATTTACAGTACCACACATAAATCCTATCTTAAAATATTACAAACTGTATACCAATGCTGTTGGTTTTAACGGAATTAATCAGAAGAAAAGATTGAGGAAACGGGGTAGAGGGTGTTTTTTGTTCTTTTTGCTACAGAGAATCTATATAGTAAGATTTAATCCTGACAATAGAAGCATTTATTGACAACATTACCAGTGTAGAATTTAAGATACCATTTAATAACTTTGTATAGACTTCTATAAGGATCTGGTCAGGTGTGAAAATGTTTTCTCAGTTTTCCTGAAAGTAAATGTTTGTGTTTGGCATGAACTGGTAGAGTGAGAATGATGAGTTGTAATGTGTGAATATATGCCTTTTTTGAAAGTTAGATTTCACAGTATCAGGAAATGTTTTTATTTTTATTTTTTTTCAACTAGCCTATCCTACGGAGAAAAGTTAAGTTGGCATAGAAGTTCTCTTGTCTAAAAGTCCTGCATAAACAACCTTTTCAGCAAGACATTTATTTTCTTAAGTGCTTTTTGTCAAATACTTAGTCTGCTTAAATTTCTTACTCTGGGTATATTGGCGTTTTTTTAAAATACATTTCTTCTTTAAATTTGATTAATTTAGATATTCACATTGATGTTGTCAAATCTCATGTAACTCCATGCATATCCAAGGTTGTGACATAATTCTGTATGTAGTAATAGTCATGACATAGCTCTCCTTGTCAAGTGTGATGCACTGGATTGCTCCCTGGCCTGTCATCTACTTACTACTTAGATAGTGTCCTGCTCATTTGTATGGGATATTACAGATATATTATTGTCAGTTGAAATAAATTTGCTTACTTTTCAGCAAGGAAACTATCCATATATTTTATGACATTTGAAACTGTATAGTTTAATAGTTTGATGATGCTGTGTACAGTTGATTTTAAGAAAATAAAAGCATCTATTTTTTTTTCTTTTAAACTTTTGAAACTCCATTTCCACTGTTAAATGACGTAAGGTTGATAGGAGAAAATTGCTTTATATATAGTGCCTCTCTTATAGTGAGGTTCCTTTTGAAAAATTAAATAAAAAAAATAATAAAATCTTGTTGGTTATTTTTATTGAAATGTTATATATATATATATATATATATATATATATATATATATTCAAAATAATAACTAAATAGACTCTGCAAGTATTTAAGTTTTAAATTTATACTAAGATAAACCTTAAGAAAAACCATTAACAAACAGAACCTAATTCCGTTACAATCCGGTGCACTAAGGCATTGGATAATAGGGGAGAAAAAAAAGAAATCTGCGGAATAAGGACAAGACATACGATACTCCGCAGTAAAGAAAAAAAAAACCCAAATGGAATCAACCACAGAAATACAAAAATCCTTTTATGAAGACTGTGTCCGAGTTTGGCATGAACTGGTAGAGTGAGAATGATGAGTTGGGTTTTGGCTAGCTTGAGATTCTTTGTGTATATATATATATATATATATATATATATATATATGTGTGTGTGTGTGTGAAAACTTGAATGGTAAAGTATATGAGTGTTTCTATTTGTTGGTTGGTAACATTAATGTATATGTGTGTGTTAAAATGTTTGTAGACATTTCTGTTTAAATTGTTGATGATATGGCAAATATGTATACAGGCAGATGTAAAGTTTCCATTGTGGGTCAATGAAAACAGTAATACATATTGCGGTTGGAACCTTTTATCAAGGTGGAAGTTGGTATTATTTAATTTATTTGTATGTATTATTAATTTTTATGTATTATTTAAAACATTTATTAGAGAAATATTATTTTTATGTCAGAATATAAATCTATTGTAGTGAATATTATAATACTAAGTATTATTTAGAATGAATATTTGGAACTATTATTTTATTTTTGATGTATTGGTAGACTTAAGTTGGGTTCTTATAGATTTTTAAAAAGATGAAGTAATGTTTTAAGTGAGGATTTATAGTTGGCAGTAATGCTGTTATGTTTTCAAAATACTTTCTCCTTAAAAGAAAGTTAGAATGTTTGTCTAAACCTAAGTCTCTTTTGTGTTTGTAGATCTAAATTTTTAGATCATGTGGTATCTCCCCAGCATACATGTTTTTGCCTTGTAGAGACTTTGAGAAATCCTGTCATTTAAAATGGTGTTAGGCATTTTTTTCTTCCTGATTATATAGTAGATTATTCAGGAAGACTCCCAAGATAGGATACTACATATTATCAGGAAGAACCTCTTAATACTGTACTATTTGCACGATACAGGAATAATTATGTTGCAAATAGTAAGATACTGGAATGTCACCTCGAAGTAATAATTATCACTACAAATCCATGAGTAACTGAAGAAATATACTAAAGCCAAGACTATTATAACCACATAATACCACAACACATCAGTAACCTTTTAGGTCACAATAATAACCAACCAGGTTACAACACAAATCCAATATATATTATGGATCTTTAAAATATTGGAGGTTTCTTTTCTAACCTTTTGTTTGAAGCAGTGTGGAATATCAACATCCTAATTATGTTATTATTTTCTCTTTGAGTTACACATGCTATCTGTTTCAGTTGTGGCTGCTGTTGAAAGTCCTTAAATGATGTTTGTCACTTGGTGCAGTTCTTTTTTGTGATTCTGTAGCAGCAGTTCACAAAGTTTGAAGAAGGTGGGTTGTCACTGAAACCTCCAGGCTACGCTCACTCAAAGATATTTTTAACCATTGATCTTAGAAAGCAGTTGTGTGCAGCTAACAGTTTAGTTATTTCTGAATACATTTGGTGTCATGTATAACATCTGTATAAATGTCTCAATTTGATGAGATTTAGGAACACTGCTTGAGGTTTGTTTATCTTCCATATACTGCCACCCCTTTTTTTAATGCTTGAATATTCTTTACTGTTTATTAATATTGCCACTTTGTGAAAATATGAAAGGTTCACAAAAAATGGCTGATCAGTTTTGATCCTTGCTCTTGAGAGTCTAATGATGGCAAGTGTGTATAAATGTGCCATGTTTAAACAACAATATAAGTCTCTGTTGGAATTTACTTTACCAAATATGAAGGATTCTACTTATATATATATATATATATATATATATATATAATAATAATAATATATGTATATACACATGCACACACAGAGGGTAGGCATAGATGAAATAAAATTCCATGTCTTAAGAAACACTATTCTTAAAAAAGTGCTCAATACAAAGTAGAGCGAATAATATTTATTTAGAATTCATAACATAAATATGTTATATCACTACAAAAGTAGCTATTTTGTTTCAAACACTGTCTTATCAAATGATGTTTATTTCAAGTTGAAGAATTTTAAAAGGTTCAAAACTAACCAAAGCCTCTTAATATCAGGGAGCCATTGTTATATAGACAGTGTAGACCAATCAAAAAAATGTTATTTCTAATTTGAAGAATAAGAGAACAGACTCTAAAAACGATTTATTTAGGCATTAATATTTGATTAAAATAGAGGTCAGCATTATTAATCAACTATTAGATTCACTTTACTTTATTTTTCTCCCCTGCTGATTACCTGGTTGTTCTTAGTTTTTATTATGAATTTTAATTCTAAGTTTAACAAAGAATTAGATTTAGATTATTATAATAATAATTATTCAGATATTAAATGAGGAAAAGACATGAACACAAACATATGCAAATCTATAGACATCCACATATGGACAAATAGATGAATATATACACATACAAACATATATTGGCATACAGACACATGTACAGATGAATACACACACACACACACACACACACACATATATATATATATATATATATATATATATATATTATGTCAGATTAAATAAATTGCAAACATTGTGTCTGCTTATTTTAAATAAAATCTGTTCATACTCATGGATGATGTTTCATGTATTATAATTGAAATATGTCAGAAATGAGCTATAATGTTGACAGTTGTTATTATTCATTTTTCAATGTACCCAAAATTTTTCATGCTTTAACATGTGTATGACCATGACATGACAACATTATAAAAAAAATTCCGTTTTGGATAATTTTCACATTCTAATGAATGCTAGCAATTTGTCAACCATTATATTTGAAGCAGAAAAAAAAATTTACAGTAATTTTTAGCAACACAGTTTTGCAGTTATTTTTTGTTACCATACCCCACCCCACAAGAATATTGGCAGGAAATTGAAAGTACTTGAGTACATTGATAAATGAATGATAATAACATCTGTCAATGTTACAGTTCATTTCTGACATCTTTCAATTATAACGAGAAAGATTATCCGTGAGTATGAACAGATTTTATTAAAAATAAGTAGACACAATGTTTGCAATTTATTTAATCTGACCTGTGTAAAAGAAAATTTGCTGCATAAATACACAAATTTTAAATATATATACAACGTAAGATATTTAATAAAAAAAGATGATGGAAATGGGAAGAAAAAAAATTTAAATGAAATTGGCCAGATTATATAACCAAAAATAAAAAAAAAAAATTCTCAGCTTTTCTTGTAGTTGCTTCAACATAAATGGGCCTAGTCTGATGAAATTTCAAGGGACAAAACGCATCACTTGAAAATTATTTTCACTCTGTTGTGCATTTTTCCTCCGCACACACACGTGTATATGTGTGTGTGTGTGTATGTATATATATATATATATATATATGTGTGTGTGTGTGTGTCTGTCTGTGTGTAGAACAAACAGAAAAAAACGTTTATCAATGTAACATGTTTCTATTTTATTAAAGCTTCATCAGAGAAATGGAGCTTTAATAAAAGTGAAATATGTTCCCTATTTGTTATTTATCTGCTGGTGGATTCCAGTTCCTCCCAATATATATATATATATATATATATATATATATATATATAATTTTTTTTTTCTTCCCATAAAACTAAGAACAACCAGGTAATCAGCAGGGGGAAAAAAATTATCACCCTTTTTATTACACTAAGGCCAAGGAACCAAGTTGAGAGGTTTTCTTTCAAATTTTTATTTTTTTTTCAAAATTAAACATCAAATCTTTCATTTGTCCACTTCAATGTTTTCTTTCTTGTTTCTTTTTCCTATTTTTTCTTTGTTTTTTTTCTCACTGCATGTCATTTTGCATTTGAAACTTAAGTTGTTAAAACATTTATCATATAATAATTACATAAATGCTACCCACACACATGTACACAAGTATCTTTAGCCTAATGACAAAAAAATTTTACACCATAAATTAACCCAAGTCTTGTACATGAATTAATGATTATGCAGAGAAAATCTCTGATAAAAATTCAGCTATTAGACTATGAAGTTATATATATATAGTCAATGTCAATAAAACTATATATATATATAATTTCATTTGGAAATAAGTTATTTTTGCAACCTAGGTTTCAATGATTTGGCATCTTCTGGTGATTGACAATATCTCTTTTACCAACATTTTTCAATTGTACAAACAGGAATTTTATGAACTTTTTAAAAACAGATGGAGTAATCAGAAATCTACAATTAAATTAGAAAACCTTAAAAATTCTACCAAACTGGCTAGTCAGGTGTGGAAATTAAAAATGAAACATTGAAAAGACCCTGATATAATATGGAGTATAGTAAAAAGTAGCCAAACTATACAATGGTGGTGATGTCTGCAGATTGTGCCAAGAGGAAAAGTTAGCCATTATGTTATTTTCAGAACAAAAAAATTACTGAATGAAAGATCAGAAATAATGTCCAGATGTAATCACATCTATAAATACATATTAGGTTCTTGCAAACCTGGATGAAACTGTTTTATCATCCTTAAGTAACTCTTCTCTAATTTTAAAAAAAATTTAGTTGTTTAAAAATTTCAATCAGATGTTTTTACAAATCCCTGTTAGTCTCTTTGAAAATCATTGGAAAATCAGTTATTGTAAATCAGCTGAAGATAAGGAAAGGTTGCAAAAATAACTCATTTCCCAATGAAAAATATTCACAATATCTATAAATATATTGAGAACTTTTTAATAAAATACTGGTCTAATTTAATTTTAACCAAAAACTAATTAATATGTATATAAATACGAGATAATGATATGTATATTTTTAAATATCAAGAACAGTATTGAGGAAATTATAAGACAAAATGGGAAAAGTTTACATGTGGTGCATTTCATCCATTTGAAGTTCAGTGGACTTCAGGAGTTTGATGGAACATGTCAAAGGTAAACTTTATCCGTATGTAAATTGCTGATAACTCTTGAAGAATGGTAACTTCAGTCAACCCAGTGGCACATTTTTACCCACATTAATTAGGTTTTACATATACACACACAAATATATATATATATATATAGTCAATAGCTGGTATCCCTGACCAGTGGATGGATGGCTTTATCTCGAAAACTTTGGAGTCTGTATGCTGATGGTAACATCAATCAGCTAAGTGACTTAAAAAGGTAAAGACGACCTAGCATTTGGCAATGTTTCCCAATTTTGTCTTGTAGTTTAATCATGCCAATGATAATATTAGGTTAAAAACTTCCTTATATATCTATATATATATAGAATAAAAAGTGTGAGAGCTCGTGAATGTTTTGTTTAAAGTGTATATTTATTGTTGTTGTTATTATACATGTTATGATACTTTAAATGTCCATAATGGTATTTGTGATGCTACACATGTTTCAAGTCTAAGATTGACTCTCTTCAGGCAAATAAATTTGTGATATATATATATATATATATATTTATTTATTTATTAAAAGAAGTTAGTTAAGTGCCATATGTGATACACGCTTTGGGCAATCATGTCTCGAAAGAGACATGACTGACTGGGCAGAAGATTATCCTGCAGTAGGTTTCCATTGTTTTCTGTGGTAGACTGGTTGCCAGACAAGGCTATAGAACCCAATCTGTTCTATTATTTAACTCATAACTGGAGGGAAGACACAGATTAATACCTTTCCCAAGGGTATTTGTGCATAAGTGAATGCAAGGAATTCAATTGGAATTCAAACTCGGCTCCCCAATTTCTCATTCTGAGCTGATATCCACTGCACCACAACGCACATCCCAGTAGAAATTACTAAAGTATAAACACAATGACATTGCATAAATATCAAACTGAATTTGTTTTTTTTTTCTTGCCTTTTTTTTTCCTGTTATTTTTTTGTTTTTCTTTTATTTTCCTATTTCCGTTTCTTTCCTATTTGTTTTTTTTTTTCTTTTCCTGTTTTTTTTCCCCTTTTGTTGTTTTTGGTTTTAGTTTTTTAATTAATACAGTAGATGTAATGATTTTTCTAATCCAGAAAAATTTTCATTATGAGACTTTGTTAAGCAAAAATGTTGGCTCGTTTGAATTCTGTTTTCATTTTGATGTTTCTTTTATGTTTTTCTATTATTTTGTAGTTTGAAATTTCACATTTCTGATTGAAGCATTTTAGGTTTCTCACTTCTATTAGAACTAGAATTGCTGGAAGTTTCAAAACTGATATCTTCATAGTAATAACTTAATATCAATTTACGATATAGAGACCATCTATTGTAGTGTTTAAATGACTGTTGTAAAAATGTTGTCTTGTCCTTTTGCTGTTGTTGCTAGCATTCCTTCTTTTATGAAAGAATTTTTGAAAATGCTTGATAATTTTTATTCGCAATTTTCCCTTTTTGGATGCTTGGAATTGATGTAACATTACCCCCTCCCCCCTTTTTTTAGGTTATGTTTTATTGAAATGATTTAAGAATATCTACTTTAGAGTATCATACATTTGTGTATTTTTTGTGGTGATGGTGGGAGGGGGGTCACATCAGATATTTTTACTTTTACTTTTACTTTGTAATCTTGATTATCATTTTTCTTTCTCTCATTAATTATTAGTAACGTTAAAGTATCTTGGTGAAATTATTTATATCTACTTATCTTTTTCTGATAAACTGTTAAAAATTTATGTATTAGTGAATACATTTTTATTTTATTTTGAAACACTTTGTCCTTGTTTTTTAAAAAAAAGCAATATGATTCACATGTACTTGTCAAACTTCAAGATTGTATGAATTTATTTTTAATTCTTTGAGAAATAATAAAATATTAAGAAAAAGAAAATAGATGGGTTTCCAAAAATCGTTTAAAGAACATAAAAAGTGCATTTCAGGAGAGGCATTTATTTATCACAAAACAATACAAAAATCTTTCCAAGTCAGACCCTTGAAATTCAATACTCTTTTTATAGCACTATGGCCATTTCTTGAAGATCCCTTGTAGCCATACAAAATGAAGGCATCTAGGGCTTTTATCACAGACTATTTCATCTGTGGAACTCCCTTCTGATTTCTTGCATCCCTGATACCTATATTCTTAAAAAATTTAAATGCAACATCAATCACCAATTTCTATCCTCCAAAACCTGTTCTTTTATTGTCTTTTCTCCCCACTAAAGTTTTCTTATTCTCTTTCACTCCTAGTAACCCCTTGAATCCTTGTGATATTATTACTTTGCTTGGGGTAAAATGATTTAAAAAAAGGATTAACAAAACTTTATTAGAAATCTATGAAATGATCAAACTGCTTATTAACTAACATTTAGAGGCTGCAGAGGAGATGAAAGAAGCTGTAATGAGGGTCCTTGGCACTTTCCTTTTGACAGGCTGTGAGGCAGGTTTCTAGAAGAGGCTGGAGTACTACAACAAGAGCATTGAAATAAGGGTGTTCTACTTTAAAGGTGATTTACAGTTTTGTATTGTTTTGAAAGAAATAAATGTCTCTTGAAAGAAGTTTCAAAGCTAATGGAATACATTTCATACATTCAGTGAGAAAGGCAAAAATCATTTGAATACTACAAATGTTGTAAGTTTCAAAGTATGAAATTGCATTATAGCCTGAAATTCTAAATAAAAGACAACTAATCTGACCAAGTGAATTTCATTGAATTCTAAACATTGAAGAACTTTCAACATGTGGGGAAAATGTTTTGATGCAGCTGCCTTTTGTCTACTAGAATAAAGTGCCACTTTGAACTTTAAATTTTTCTTGGTTTCAATGGATAAAGTTTCTTTGTATTACAGTTGTACTGTTCCATTCCTTTCTATGATTTTGCATTGTCTTGTTCTTTATAAAGTATATTATTAGATGCATGGACATGTATCTAAAACAGTAGAAAATATTGTTATATATTTAACCTGTGGAGCATGAAAAGTGTTTGTTTGAAGATTTGATTTTTTTAAAGTTTAATGCGATAATTGGCTTCATAGATCCTAAGATTAAACTAAAATTAAAGTATTTTTTTGGTTATATCATCATAAATGGTATGCTTACCAAAACCTATTTGATTATATAAATTATATATATATATATATAAGTGTTCTGCTATATGGTAGTTGAAACCTGACTATTTAAGGAAATTGATACCAGCAGAATTGTTTGAATTGACATGCAAATGATACAGTGCAATGTCAGTCTTATGGGTAAAAAATCATCAGAGGAGTTAAGAAATAGGCGGGGTATTGCCAATATAACAGATGCTATGCGTCAATCATGACTTAGATGGTTTGGGCATGTTGAGAGAAGGGACATAGAAAATCCAGTCAGCAGTTGTAGGTTTACTGAGGTCGATGGCTAAAGAGGGATAGGTATACCCTGTAAAACATGGACCCAGCTTATCAATGACGATTTAAGGAAGTTGAGATTAGACAAAAGCAGGCAGCATGGAAAAGAACTATCAAGAAATCCCCATTCAACACATGATAGCAAGGAAATGAATGTTATACATTAATGATGATGATGATGAGCTGAGCAGTAGAGATTAGACCAAATGGAAATTGGTTGAGTAATAACTGAGCAGCAAGAAATAAGAACAAGACGAAATTTTCCTAGATATGGTCAGCAGAACGAGAAGATGATGACAATAGTTTGAAAATACTGCCTCATCTCAGAAATATAGACAAATAAAGGGCTCACTTCTAATAGAATAATTCTGTACTGTGCTGAACACCACCTACTACTGTATTTATAAAGTACTTTTATGTATGAAATTCAAGTGTAGGCACAATTCCATTTTTTTTCCCCATTTCCCCTCACCCAACACAGTCCTTATTTGGTATGTTACATTTAACATTTCTTTCACTTTTAACACTTAGTATTAATCAAGTCAGGACATTTACTAAACCTATATTAAAATTTAAAGTCACAAGTCATTCTATCTGAAGCCTTGTTCAAACTGTTGATAATGCCAGATGAAGCACACTCTCCCAGAAACTCCAAGGTCTGTTCAGCATAATAATGCAGCATAAAACAAAGTTAGGCTCCACAACAAACGAATGTGAACAAATGCAAATGTGACTGATCAGGTGTCTACAACAGGGATGGTTAGCCATCAAACAGGCATATTCATAAATGGGTAGCCAGATATTATTATAAAAATTGCCAGTCTGTACCACCCATGTCATAGATTGAACTCACAATTACTATATCACCAAATTCATAAGCCAACAACACAATAGCCTATCAAATTAAAGTATCTGTGAATTTAGTAAGAATAATTAAGATTTCAATCTTTGTGGTTGTGTTAGACATGTTATGCTAGAGAAATTGGACTACTTAAGGAAGTTGATACGAGCAGAATTGTTCGAACCAACATGCAAATGATACAGTGGATGTGCAATGTCAGTCTTATGGGTAAAAAATCATCAGAGGAGTTAAGAAATAGGCTGGGTATTGCCAATATAACAGATGCTATGCATCAAGCAAGACTTAGATGGTTTGGGCATGTTGAGAGAATGGACATAGAAAACCCAGTCAGCTGTTGTAGGTTTATTGAAGTCGATGGCCAAAAAGGGATAGGTATAGGATGTGCGTTGTGGTCCATTGGATATCGTCTCGGAATGAGAAACTGGGGAGCAGAGTTCGAATTCCAGTTGAATCTATTGTATTCACTTACGCGCAAATACCCTTGGGAAAGGTATTAATCCATCTCTTCCTTCCAGTTATGGGTTAAATAGCAGGACAGATTGGGTTCTATAGCCTTGGTCGGCAACCAGTCTACCGCAGAAAGCAATGGCAACCTACTGCGGGATAATCTTCTGCCCAGTCAGTCATGTCTCTTTCGAGACATGATTGCCCAAGCGTGTATTACGTATGGCACTTAACTGACTGATACCCTGTAAAACATGGACCCAGCTTATCAGTGATGACTTAAAGAATTTGAGATTACAGTCAGGTCTTACAGAAAAGTGGGTGGCCTCGAAAAGAACCATCAAGAAAAACCTGTCCAACTCATATTAGCATGAAAATGAATGTTGGACAATGATGCTGATGAGAATAATAATGACTAGTCAAATTCCGCGTCTTACAAACATTTCTATGAATAATAATAATAATTTTAAAATAAGCAGATGATTATATTCTATTTATGGTAACTGGATTCTTGAGTATTACCTTATTTGGTTTCCATCATTTGATAAAGTAGGTCTGGAAATATCACTTTAATTGCAGTTGCCATTGCTTTTTGCCTTTTGGTTAAGATCAGAGTATAGTATGTTCTTATTTGATTCTAATTTGATTCTCTTTCTCTCTCTCCACTTGTATTTTCTCCTCCTAATGAAGAAAGGGACAAGCACAATTAGGTCTTTCTATGTAACACAGAATATTGAGTAATGTTTGTTTCTATTTCAAATGCTAAAAGATCTGATTATGGGTGAGTTTTTCCATTATTTCTGTAGCAATTGGGCTAACATATTCCACTGACATGAAGTGGAAAGTTTATATTGATTCAACTGCTAGGTTCACTGTTTCATGCTAGACATTTTTTCTTTCCAGAATCTATCTTACATCATTTAAAGTCAACTATTTGTTGGTGCATGAAATTTAAGCGCAGTACTAGTTTGGCACTTAAGTCTCAAAATTTCAGTTTGAAAATTGCTTGATGTTTCCATTTCAAATGTATAGGATCTGATTATGGGTGAATTTGTTCATTATTTCTATAGCAATTGGGCTAATGTATTCCACTGACATGAAGTTGAAAGATGATATTGATTCAACTGTTAGGTCTGCTGCTAGGAAAATTGGTTCCCTGTGTTGTGCTGGATAATTTTTACTCACCAGAATTTATCTGACACATTTTTAAGTTTACTATTTGTTCAGGTGTTAAATATTGCTGTCACATTAGGTCAGGTGATTCTGCTCTATATTTAGAAATTTTTCTTAAAAAAAAATAAAAATCTACAATATTAATGGTCCTGAATCGATATCTCGACTTCAGTTAGTTTCTTATAATGTAGCTATCCTCTATGGTACCTAAACTCTAGGAATTTAAGTGCAGTATTAGATTAGCAGCATGGTCTCATCATTTTACAGTTGAAATATCTAGATGTAGCCATAAGTTCCATGCTAACAGTTTTTTCCCTCACTCTACTTGTTTGAGGAACTCACATTTGACTTCTTGCTTTTCAGTCAACTTTGATTTTCAAAAATTTAAATGCACTTTCCATTGTTATATTGTCTTAATTGCTAACATAGATGAGTTTTGAATTTGTTATTTTTAAGGAAAAAAAGTAGTCATTTTGTGCTGATAATCTTTACTTTTTATAATGGAAATTCTTTTTAATTCATTTCAGTTTTTTTAAAAGACACTTTCTCTTTCTGTTTTTCTGTTGAGAAATAAGTATCTTTGACCTTTTAATCTTTACATTGTGCTATAAACATTGAATAGTGTTTGTCGGAAGAGGAAAAATGGGCATGAACCAAAAACCAAAATTTGTTGGGATGAGGAAGAGGGGAAAATCACTTCTAAAAAGTAAAATGTCAAAAGACCAAATAGAGAGAAAAAAAAAGAGCTGAGGAATTCTATTGATTGCTTGAAGATTGGCCTTCAACCATTTGTAAATCCTCTGAAGTGAAATTTGTGTTAACAGAACAATAGAAAATAAAGACACAAAAAAAAAGAGATACAAGTGTTACTTTAGGCAGCCAACATATTGGTTTGCTCCCCGTAATGAGACTGACAACATAAAAAAAAAATGTTGCTCCAATCAAAGAAAAAAAATCACTACAACATAAATGTTTAGAGAGTGCCTTGATCACAAGGTCATCTACAGTAAATTGATGCCCTGGTTCCTACCACTATGTCACACTTTGTGGTATAATGAATATCAGCTCAGAATGAGAAATCAGAGAACCAAGTTTGAATTTCAGTTGAATTCATTGCATTCACTTATGCGCAGATACCCGTGGAAAAAGGTATTAATTCATATCTTCTTCCTCCAGCTATGGGTTAAATAGCAGGATAGATTTGGTTTTATAGCCTTGGTTGGCAACCAGTCTACAACAGAAAGAAATGGTAACCTACTGTGGGGAAAATCTACCTAGTCAGTCATGGATCAGAAGAGACGTCACTGCTAAGTGTGTATCATCGTTGTGACCCTAAAAGGATACTGCATGAGTAATCACCAAAATAGAGGTTGGGAATAATAGTATACCAACAAATACAAGACTCACATGCTGTGTGAAGTAGATACACTGTTAGTGAATTGCTAGACAGTATAATCACTCTCTCTACTACTCTATCATTTACTCCAATAGTGTTCAAGTATTTAAGAGAACAGGAACATCCCATTCCTGTATATAGGTAGGTATACAACAAAACAATCATGTAAGCACTTAACTGACTGACATACAATTTCCCCATGTGTGTGTGTGTGTGTGTGTATATATATATATATATATATATATATATATACACACACACACACACACAATCAAGTTGATATTTCTCATTACAGAAAGGGAATTGCCCAAGGTTTATCAGTTGCTAATATAGTCACTAGGAACTTGGAAAGTAGGTATGTTTCACTAATTATTAGTTTCTGTCCATCAAAAAATATCAAAATATTTTTAAAAATATATTTAATTTCTTCACAATTTCTAAATTAAAAATTGTCATGTTTTCTCTAATGATAGTTTTAAGTAACCTCATTATAATTAAATTCACCATTTCCAACCTGCTGACTGAATATGAGTGAACAAACTTTTTTCCTTTTTGTTTTTGATTTTGTGTGATTCAAATTGTTTTCTTTCATTTTTCTTAAATCATGATGTTGTATTGATTTTATTAGGAGTAGGAGCTCTCAATTTCTCATGAGAAATAAATTTTCTGCAGTTTATTCTAAATGATATCATTTCAACATTTACTTAGCAAAATTATCAAGCTTCTTGATTGCTTCAAAAATTTGTGAAATTTGATTAAAATCTCAAAAACTTTCTAGTTAGTTTGCTAATTAATTAGTGTCTTTTAATTATATCTGCTATCTGTAACTTTAAGGGACCTTTGTTCTGGCTATGATGACTTCAATTCTATCATTTCCCTTGCAGAAAATATTCTATTTAATAAGATAAAGCCTAATATGTTATTAAGCTTTAAATATATTAACTAACAACTTTAGTGAAAGGTTTCTTGTAACTGACCATAGAATATCTGTGACAGGGTTTTAGCTAATTTTTGAACTTTAAAGTGGAATGACTACATTCCACTTTACATTCCAGTCTCTCTCTCTCACTGGTGTGACGTGGCTTCCCTGTGTCTCTTCTATAAATACTTTCAAGGCTTCTGCTCCAATGAACTTAGATCACTGGTGCCCCCTAGGTTCGAATTTGCACGAGATACTAGATTAGCAACTAGATCCCACCCTTTTACAGTGAAACCGATAAAATGCAACTGCAACTTCTACTCCAACAGTTTCTTTTCTCGCACTTCCCAACTGTGGAATTCCCTTCCACATGACTGCTTCCCTAATGGCTACAATCTCCAGGAGTTTAAATATAAGGTCAATAGACACCTCCTAACAAACTAACTCGCTTCCATTCTTTCAAACACTCTTGCCACCCACCCAACTATCTATCACCCCCCTTCTGACATTTCCTATATCTAACCACTCTTTTTTTTTACCTTCCCCTATGTAACCCCAAGCGCAATAGTGGCAGTCGAATACCTTGCTTGGGGTGAAATGATTTAAAAAAAAAAGAAAAAATGCTTTATTTATTTATAAATGATGTTTATATAACTTTTCTTCTGAATACAAATAAGCAACCAATTTTAACTGAATGAGTTTGTTGAGATTTTTATTCTGTTTTATTTTTATATATTTAAATTTTTTCTTGTATTTTTCAAAGATGGAAAATTCAAAATTACAAATACAAAAGAAATGGCAAGATGAAACCAGAATTCAAATAGAATTTTTTCTTAATTATGAATATTTTGTTCAGAAAATAAATTTTCAGTATTTCAAATTAAAGGAAACCTTACATCTACTTGATTGATTAAAAAACTTGAAACAAAGCAGCTTGATATTTAGGTATTTTTTTTCTGTTTAAACTTTATTTCCACTGACACAATTTTTTTTTTGACGAAAGAATTAACAATCTGAAGTATTAAAATGACTCAAACAAAAAGAAAAAAGTGTTCTCATTATATAATTTGGTTTTTTTTTAGTTTATAAACTGTTATGCACATAATGAGAAAAGAGGGTTTGGAAAATCTGATACTCACTAGACAAATTGAAGGCAAGAGAGAAAGAGAAAAACAATGTATAACATACTTAGTGAGCTTGAGTAAATGAATGGGAGAAATATTTAAAAGATAAAATTATGTTAAGAGCTATAAAGGACAAGAAATTGTGGAGAGACATGGTTGCTTACATCCTGAGAGGACACAGCATATAGAGGAAATTTAAATCAATCTTTTTTTAAATACATTATTATATTTTGATGTTTTTATTATGACACACTGATATCTGCAGAGGTCATGCAGCAATAAATAGTATTTACTTTTCTATAAATAAAGGGATTTTTTTAATTTAAAAAGAAAATAGTTTTTAAGAAGAAAGGAATAATAATTAGAAAGTCTTAGCCATTATAAGCAGTTGTGTAATGCTTAGCACATACAAGCCTGTCCTTTTTATCTTATACCAAATGACAGAAATTGTTGCTGATGATAGATAATAAATCATGTTTTATTTGTAAATAATTGTCAGAATAAAGGGAATGTTTGTTTTTGCAAAAATTAGGAAAACATTAATAATGAGTGGGAAGAGAAAAGAGGAATCAGAAGGATAGTAGATAACGATTGATGTTGCATTTAAATTTTTATAGATTAAAGTTGGCTGGAAAGCTGGAGCTGGGAAAGAGTTTCACAAGCAAGAAGTACAAGAGAAGAAACTATTAGCATAGAACTTACGGCTACATCTAGCCAGCTCAACTGTAAATTGATAAGATATTGAGGCCAGCCTAGTACTGTGCTTAAATTTAAAAAGTCTAGGCACCATAGCGAAGAGAGCATCCGAACAATTACCACAAAAGTATTTATAGAAAAGGCACAGGGAGGCAACCTTGTGGTTTGGGGAAAAGTGACTGAACTACTGGATCAGGACCATTAATATTGCTGATTCTTCTTTGGATTTTAACAAGGTGCAGGGGCACCAAACCATATATGGTAGCAATATTCTAAGTGTGACTGAATTAGA
This sequence comes from Ascarosepion bandense, assembly GCA_037127315.1. Lineage (NCBI taxonomy): Eukaryota > Metazoa > Mollusca > Cephalopoda > Sepiida > Sepiidae > Ascarosepion > Ascarosepion bandense. The sequence continues at coordinate 8,190,162 of JBBBDQ010001127.1, read as the reverse complement.
TATGTAAGATAGATTCTTGAGAAAAAATAATGTCTCGCATGACACAGAGAACTATCTTTCTTAGCAACTGGCTTGACAATGGATCCAATATATTTTTTCCGCTTCATGTCAGCTGAAAACATGAGCACAAGAAAGCGCAATGAGTCATTTTCCTAGAGGTTAGCATCAGCCATACTGATGGAAGGCAGATGGGGAGAAGTTTAGTTTTGGGAATGTAAACTTGATGTTGTTTTGAACACTGGATGCCATTTTAACCTTATCGGACTGATCAGCCTTACTATCAAGGCAGGAGTAATTGGTTGTGCCTTCAGTGTAGATATAGAATTGAGAGCTAATGTCATTGATAAATAGAAATTATAAACAGTAAGGCCAAGGTTGGATCCCGGAGGGATCTGCAGTAGACTGGTTACCAACCGAGGTTATAGAACCCACTGTCTTGCTATTTAACCTAGCTGGAGGGAGAAGCAACAAATTTATGTCTTTCCAAAGGGTATTTGCATGTGAATGAAGGCAATAAATTCAAATGTAATCTGAACTCAGTTCTTTGATTTCTTGTTCCAAGCTAACATCTACTGTCTGAATATTCTTCTTATAAACTAATAATTGTTTTATTAATGTAAACATTGAAAGGAAAATATACCAAATATATAGTTTATATTTTCATTTTCATTAAATTTATACAGCTCTCACCAATATTGGTGCATCATAGTTACATTTGGAAATATAGAAGAGAATTTCTCCATTTTTGACTGGAGTTTCCTCATGGTGTTTGTAATATTATTAGTTTCTTTAAAAAGAAGCATTTAACATTTATCGACCAATGGTAGTCAGCATTGGCTGAAATTTATAAAATCTGTCTCTTAAGTTTTTTTCAAATCGGGTTAGTACAGATTTCAGCATTCAATAGTTTTAACTGTTATTGTTCTATCCAATATTGTTGTGGGTTTATTTCCTGACTTTTTATCTGAAGTAGTGTAGTATGTCAACAGCTTAAAAATGTCATTATCTTCTCATTGTGTGCTATCTATTTTCGTTGTTGCTACTGTTGATAGTCCTCAACTCATGTGGTTTCAGTTATTTGATGAATTTCTTTGTGCTGAAAAGTTGCAGCATCTCTAACAGGAGACATTTTGGAACTGATCCAGTTTTTCCCATCAAATCATGAAATGAAGGTTATTCCAAATGGCAACTCATGAAAAAATGAGAAAATCTTCTGCCTAGTCAGTCATGTCTTGAAAGACTTGATCACTTTCAAGTTTGAATGGCAACTCATGTAGATCTTTTCATACTATGAAAAAATGAGAAAATCTTCTGCCTAGTCAGTCATGTCTTGAAAGACTTGATCACTCAAGTGTGTATCACGTATGGCACTTAACTGACTGATATTCAATTTGAAGCAGAAATTAGTCACTTGCTTCTGACCTGACACACAACAATAAATTGCAAATACACAGAACAGCTTGATTGTTATCTGAGGTAATTTTGTTCAATCTGTGATAGTTATGCAGTTTTAGAAATAAGTTTCATCCCCAACCAATGTATTTTACAAAACTTCAAGAAGTGTCATAATTATTCCTAAATTTGATTTGAACTCGTCTTTCATGTTCTTGCTGTTAACCTTTTGGTTTATACATTGTTTAACCTTTGTCAAGTGTATAATCTAAGATGATAATAATATACGACAAACTTTTACCTGCTGTAAAATACCTGGGTTTGATGAAGGTATATCAAGTCTATTTCATCAAATGAAAGTATGTCATCTGATTTGATTCCATTCCAAGAGGGAATTCCCAAACATTACCTTTGTTAAGCAAAGAAAACTTATAAAGTGCAGAAATCTGTACTAACCTGACTTACACATTTTGCTGACAATTGGATGTATGGCATTTCCTTCAGTTTCCTCACTCTCCAGCAATTATCTGGACTTTGTCTTTGCTATTCATTTCGATAAATTTTTGATTTGTTTCTTGAAGGCCTTTACCCCGTCAAATCCTTCCTAAACTTCCTTAATTACATGCAAATGTATATGCTGAACTCAGATCGATAATTATTTATTGAAGAAACCTACCTTTTTTCTTGTTATCGACCAGAAAAAAATCGGATTATATCTCACCTCTTACCACCGCTCTCATATCTGATTCACCGCTGAATGACTTGAGGCATAGGATACTTATTTCGGCCTGTTTACTTCCTTTTAGCAAATACTCCATGATTTGTTTGGTTTTGGAACTCAATTTCTGCGTAGTAATTGCAAAAAGGAAGTAAATTGGTCAAAAAATCAGCAATCTATGCATGAAGTCATTCTGCAGTGAATAGCATTTTTTTGAAGCATGGTTACGGGGTGAGATAAACAGCAGAAAGAAGTTCGATATTTTTCTGGTTGTAAACTTGAAAAAAGGTAGGTTTCATCAATAAACAATTATCTATTTGAGTTCAGCATTTATATTTGCATGGAAATAAGGATGTTTTGGAAGGATTTGAAGGGGTAAAGGCCTTTGGGGGAACAAAACAAAAATTTACCTTCATTTCAAGGTTTTCAACAAAATCCATAGACGGATCTGCAATACAATTGATTCTGATTTGGCACTTTGACTTCAGTCACTTTCTCACCAACATAAGGTGGCTTCTCTCTGTCTTTTCTTCAAATATTTTATGCCAACTGCGCTGACAAGCTTTTTTACCCAGGTACCCTGACACGTGAATTTAAGCATGCTACAAGATTAGCATCTAGGCCCCACCCATTTACCATTGAAATAGTTAAATGTAACCACCACTTCTACTCTAACAGTTTCTTTCCTCACACTTCCCGCCTGTGGAACTCTCTTCTATTTACTTGCTTCCCTGATAGCTACAATTTCCAAAAATTTAAATGCAATGTCAATTATCATCCTCTGTTTTCTTGAATCCCATTGATCTTTTATCCTTTCTTCAATACCCCCTGTACCCAGTCTTTTCTTTCACTGTAACCCCCTGCACACTAGTGGTGGTCCTACCTTGGTGGGTGGGGGTGATTTAAAAAAAAAAGTACTATCTCAGATTTTGCATGTATTTGACTACCAAAGCAATATGTTTTTAGATTTTAACTATAATTAATGCTTTATTTATTCATGATGTGAATCTTCCACAAATCCTTGTTTGCTTGTTTGTGAAATTATTTCTGTTAACCCTTCCCATCTGAGTTGCTGTTTCTTTATGCCCTGATATTCTAGTATGTTTGTTCATTTTTCAGGTGCATATATCTTTCAACAATAGTGTTTCATAGAGCTAAATAAATAAATAAAAAAGTACTATAATAATATAAGATATAATCCATTGATTGCAGAATAAGATTACTTGGACTCTACACTGGACTAATGATAAAGATCAGAGAATAGACTGATTAAAACACTAGCGGGAACATCAAAAATGACAAAGATGGAGACCGTATCCCAAAATAATTGAATATCAGTGATAATTCTCAAAATCTCAGGTGTATAACAGACATGGAAAAAAAAAAAAAATGCAAGACCTTCTACAGAAGGTAGTAAAAGAAAATGAGAAGAAAGAACTGAGCATAAACTGAATGTATAGTCATCAGCAAAAAGAGAAGCTCAATATGCCAACTACAAGTGAAAGGAATTAAAATAAAACAAGTAAAAAAAACTCAAATACCTGTGAAGTGTTTTGACAGAAGATGGAAATTGTCACCTGAAGATTCAAGGATACATTGGCATGGCCAAAGACGCATTTCAGAAGCTAACCAGAGTACTGAGAGATAGAAAAATCTTATTGGAAAAAAAAGAAAAGTGCTGGATTGCTATGTGATATCTGTCCTTCTGCATGGAAGTGAATGTTGGACGATCTCATCAAGGATGAAGGAGAGGCAGAAGAAATGTGGTTTTACAGAAGGATGCTGAGGATACCATGGACTGAGCACCTGAGCAACGATGAGCTGTTGGAGATGATGCAAACAAAGAGAAAACTCATACTTAACATCAAGCATAGACAGATGAGGTTCTTGGGACATGTAATGAGGAAGGAGGGCCTGAAGAATTTAATACTCACAGGTTGGATAAAGTGAAGGAGAGTCGGGGGAAAGCAGCCTGAGACATACTTGTTAGGTCTGTGCAAATGGATGGCAGTGGGATTCAGAAGAGATACCAAGAGAAAAATATTGAGAGTGACAAGAGACAGAACCAAGTGGAAGTTCATTATCATCTACGTCCTGAAGGGACACAGCACACAAAGAAGACCATTACATAGCATAATACCCATAAAAATGGATTATTTATACATGGGTCTACATTTTTGACTCTGATCATGATGTGTGTGATTTACTTAAGTGTTGCTCTTCAGCCTTCATCCTCAGATCAGTGTGTAGTATCTGTGTGCAAGTGTAATGCTCCACACACATGTACATATGATTTTTAAAAATCAGTTTTCTTAGAGTCACATATTTTTGGCCAGTAAATATAAAAAAGGAAAAAATGAAATAACTTTGAACTTGAATCTCATGTCTTAGAGGGTTCTGCTGTTTCTGAACCAATTTTATTACAGTTGCCCTTGGGTAAGTATTTAGGTAGGAAACAAAATTATAGTAATAATCTTACATTTCAACTCCAAATCTTAATGCCATATTGTTTTTATGTTTTACTATTAAAGAATGATCTTAGATTATTTTGAATTCTGAAATAATGTATACATCTTACCAGAGGCTTTTTGTCGAAGGTAAGACAAGATCCTGTATTATAGGATGTGAGTTTGTTCAAGTCTCACTAAGAGCTACAGCCTTTCTTATACAGTGGCTTCTAAAATTTGCAAGACATTAGTGCTGTGATAAAACTAGTAAAAATACTATTAAAAAATGAATGATTAAAATAAAACTAAATAAATTTCAGTAGTAAATAGGTTTTTCTATCATTGCATTCACATTCCTCCCCAGTCTTTTGAATAGAGTAAAGGTGTATCTCTTGTTTTCTGTTCAGGTTTGTGTTTTTGGTTACTTTTAAAGTCTACTTCAACTCTATACTTCTAACATCTCCATGTAAAAATATTTTATTTACTATTTTTCTTTTTTCATCAATTGGAGTAGATAGGTTCACTTATTGTTTGGTTCACATTCCTCTCTGGTCTTTTGAAAAGGAGTAGAAGTTTGTTTCTTATTCAGGATTGAGTTTCTGGTTGTTTTTAAAGTTTCTCATTATTCTTCACCCCAGTAGTCTCTTATGTCTTAGTGGCATAATTATCCTGCTTGGGGTGAATTGATTTAAACATACCCCCGCAAAAAAAACAAACAAAAAACCAAAAAAAATAAAAATTCACAGATCCTAAAGCATTTTTGTTTTTTATCTTTTTAGTTTTGGCTGCAAGTCCTTTTTGAATACCTCTTTTGATGTTTGATGTACTTAATTTTTATTGTGAATAGAAAAAGAAAAATTCAATTATATATATATATATATATATATATATATATATATATATATTATAAATTATATTTTAGAACATGTATATAATTTCTTCTATATATGTCCTCTTCTCTACAATCATATGGCTGTTTCAGTGTTTGGACTCAAACACTTCGTTGGGAGAAGTAAGAGTTTGGAATCATTTGGTTCGTTGTTGTCGTGGGGGTTGGTTGGGGTTATTGGTAATTAAGTGAATGTGTCTCTTGTTTTGACCGTTAGACTTTTGAAGAACCTGGTATATATATATATATATATATATATGTCTGTATCAGGTTTAGTACTATGAAAAGAAAAATTAAAACACATCAATTTGATATTTAATCTGATTTGAAGTAGTCTCATCTGAAGCTGCACCCTTTATCCAGCATCATTTCTATTGATAGAAGCATTCCTGGAATTATTTTTTTTGGGTACCAAGCATGTCTCATCACATTCTCTTATGTTTCTTTGGCGTCTTGAAACTATATTACCTTCAAGCAGTTTTTGATTTTTGAAAAGAGTAAAATAAGTTACAAGGGCATGATCTGGGGGATATGGTGATTGTTGGCCTAGAGAGTGTTGGCCAAAAAGTACTGCATCGGTCATGGTCACTGATGGAGTATCTGTGGTGTGTTGAGTTGGCCACACTCTAGACACTTTCCTTCCAAGCACGTCTATAAGTAATGGAAGTGAATGACAATGTTATAAGTTAGTATATCTGCATGATAGAGTTCAAGGTTAATCTGTGCCAAGTGGCATTAATCTGTATTCTTAAGTTCCATTACCATAGTAACAGTCTTGATACTTTTAGATAAAGTTGTGTGTGTATATATGTGTATGCACATTTATACATACATACACACACAAGGAGGTTATATTATAGACCATAACCATTAATTATGTCTGCAAGATGATCATAACTTGAATCTTCCACCCATAAAATAACTTATGAGTATTTTATTAAGGCTATGGAAACATTTATCTTAAGGAGCAGCTTGATTGTCAAATCAGTCTACTCAAAATTCTTAACCTGTTAATTGCCACAAGGAAACTTGTCTTTCAAAGTTAGTTTAATGTCAAGAATAAGATAACTCATCTTACACTAATTATTCTTTTACAAGGTGGCTACATATCCCTGTGCAAACAAAGGACAATTCTATAATATCTGAATTTCTATAATGTGTAGTTATCATTATTTACTTTCAAACTATTGTTTTTGTTATTATCACAAGAATTTGGCCATTGTTCTTTCTGGCTGTCTTCAGGTATTTCTTGATCTGGGTTATATTCATGGAATTTCAGACTTAACTTTTTATCTAATTTACTGTAGCTTGAGCATGTTTCACTGTCCATGTCAAAATTCTCTGAAGGTTAGCCCAATTGACAGAAACCTGAAGAATGTTAGAGGGCATAACAGAAGAAGCATTATGATGACAACAACATCTGAAACTGAATACTGTTGCCATGTCTGGTCGGGTGCCCCTGCTATTCTCCTTGGGCTTCTCGACAAGGTACAGCGTAGGGTCTGTAATGTGATCGATACTGACTTGGCAGACCGCCTGCAGTCTCTCTCTCACTGGCATGACGTGGCTTCCCTGTGTCTCTTCTATAAATACTTCCATGGCTTCTGCTCCGATGAACTTAGATCACTGGTCCCCCCTAGGTTCGAATTTGCACGAGATACTAGATTGGCAACTAGGTCCCACCCTTTTACAGTGAAACTGATAAAATGCAACCGCATCCTCTACTCCAATAGTTTCTTTTCTCGTACTTCCCGACTCTGGAATTCCCTTCCACATAACTGCTTCCCCGACGGCTACAATCTCCAGGGGTTTAAATGTAAGGTCAATAGACACCTCCTAACACAATAACTCGCTTCCCTTCTTTCAAACACTCTTCCTATCCTCCCAACTACCTATCACCCCACTTCTAACATTTCCTATATCTAACCACTCTTTCTATTTACCTTCCACTATGTAGCCCCAAGCACAATAGGGCAGTGGAATGCCTTGCTTGGGGTGAAACGATTAAAAATAAAGATGAGGATATTATTTCAAGTGTAGATAATTAAATTTGTAAACTTTGGTGATATGACTGCTAGTGAATGTTTGAACTACTTTATACCAGAGGTGAAAAATCATGTTTTAAGATACAAGTTGAGTATCTTCTTCTATGTGTTCTGTCCCTTCAGGACATAGGCGATCATGGCCTTCCACGTTTCCCTATCCCTGGTGGCTCTGAGCATGCCTTCTCCTGTTACACCATGCAATCCTCGTTCCGTCATCCACCTGACTAGGTCCTTCAAATATGTTATCAGTTGCTTTACCCTGTCTCTTTTTCCCTCTATCTAGCCTGTTAGTATCAGATTCTCCAAGCCCTCCTTCCTCATTGCGTGTCCAAGGAACTTCAGCTGTCTCTTCTTATGCTCAGTATTAATTTCCTTTTTGTTTCCATCATTTCCAAGACCTCATCATATTCACAGCATCTTTCTGTAGAACCACATTTCAGTTGCTTCAAGTTTTTCCTTCATCTCTGATGATATTGTCCAGCATTCACTACCATAATGAAGGACGGACAACACATAGCAATCCAGTACTCTCTTCCTTGTTTCTAGCGAAATTGTCCTGTTTCTTAATACTTTACTCAACTTCTGGAATGCTTATTTGGCCATGCCAATTCGCCTTCAGATCTCTGTGTCGCACTTTGTCTTCTGTTATAACGCTTCCCAGATATTTAAATTTTTATACCTGCTTGATTCTAGTATCCGCAATCTGTATTTGGCATTTTGGGTTGCCCTTTTTACTGATGACCATGCATTCAGTTTTCGTGCAGTTTATTTGTAGTCCTTCCTTGTTACTTTCTTCGGCTATCTTCTGTAGGAGGTCTTCTAGTTTCCTTTCTGTGTCTGATATCAGCACTGTATCATCTGCGTATGTTAGGTTAAATTGTGGCCTCCAATTACGAATCCAGATACTTTATCCAAAAGTCAGAAATTGGAAAACCTCCAACATCTAAAAGTCTTTCAGGTGCTGACATGCATGACTTGCTACAATTTGAAAATTTCAGAAAGCACTGAGAATGTTCGTAGGTGATGTGCAGCTGTTGTAAGTGTCCTCGTTTATTCTGAATGGGTCATTCCCCATCTCAGCTACATAGTTGCCAGGTTTTTGCTAGTATTTGTGACAGCAATATTTTTGTTTGTGGATTACTTACCAGGTGTTTTGTGCTCAGTAAAGATATTCAAAATGTCAAAAAGTCCTGCGTTTATATATTTTTGTAAGTAGGGATCATGTTTTTTTTTTTTTGTGTGTCTGTGTACAGAAAGTATAAAACATTTTTATGCAAAATCTTAATTTCACCACTTAAAAATCTTTGTGAGCATGGCTAACACCATCATGTATATGTACACAAAATTTATTAAATTTTATATAAAACTACCTTACATTGTTTTATGAAATGTAAAGGAATATTGTGTTTATATTTGGGCTCCATTCCCAAGCTGCCCCATTTTATAGATGCTATATACAAATTGAATAACCTGTAATCCAAAATTCAAAAAATATGTGAAAACTGAAGCACTTCTGGTGCCATGAATTTTGGATAAAGGATTCTCAACCTGTATTTAATAGTCATTGAAATTAAATAATCTGTAGGGTGTACATTATGGTTTAAAAAAAAAATGAACATTTTAAAATAGTATGTATTTAATAATATATACTGTATTTTGAACAAAAATTAAAGGTTTAAAAAGTGGGGAGTGAATCATATTATATACAAGTATACATTCTCAGAAATTATGAAGATCTCTTATTTGAAATGGCAAGATTGCAAATACTTGGTTGGCACAATAATAAGACAAGGTAGGCATGTGTTGATAACAATTCTTTCTAAAAATATGTCAGTAATATTTATTCATCAGGAATTAGTGTAATTGACTGTCTTTTCTCTCAAAGACAGAAAATCCACTGAAATTGGTACAAAATAACATTAATAAAAGGAATACACAATATATTATATCTTGATAACATTAATGCTACTATAAAAGTCTAACTTTTGTATAAATTAGGTACTTTTTAAATTTTTTTTTTGTTTGGAAAATGGATGTGATAATTTCCATGTTGTGTTGTTGTCCCATATTCTTCCTTTTGTTGATATAAATTCTCCAGTTTCCAGCCTTCTTCAGGTGTTAGGAATTTCGAACTGAAACCTTTGTTACAATCTGTGGGGTATATCATTCTCCTTCCTTGTGAGCCGCTTCTGGTAGTCATGAGTTATCTCCCTTTAATTTTTTTGATGTTGATGATTTTCTCTAGTATTTCTTTACCAGAGCTTCAATCCCCGAAATTCAATCGCTGTTGTCCTCAAGGACACATGGCCCAGTGGATATAGGCCTTGGTCACTTCCAGTGACATAACCCAATTTTGTGAGTACAATACTAGGTTACAGCAGTGATGAACAAGTAACTTAGTCGGATTAAAGTGAGAACTCATGACTACCAGAAGCGGCTCACAAGGAATGAGAATGATATAGACGGAAATCGGAATAAAGGGTTCAGTTCAAAATTCCTAGCACCTGAAGAAGGCTGGAGCGTATAACAGCTGAAATGTAGTGGAAATAGCTACAAAGATGAGGACAATAGTCTGAATAATGTAAATAGTATAAATACTACCTCATCTCAGAAATATAGACAAATGCTAAGATAGACTTGGCAGTGAATAGGTTTACTTTGTTTTTAAGTTTGTTTAATCTTTTAAGTTTGACACATGAAATATTTGTTTCATTTGTTGGTAGATATTTGTGTACGGACATAAAAGTATGAAGGTTTTAAAATAGCCAACAGTTTTATTTAAACTGATGTTAAAGTAATATTGAATAATTATGTAAATGGATTTAATTCTTTTAGCACCTGGCTAATTTATGAATGTTTTTCTGCATGTATGTATAGAAATACAGGTTGATAGTCCCATATCTTAACATCTGATAATCTGAATATTTTTAGTGTAAAATTTGTGATGCAAAATGCTTACCTACTTGACCCACACCACTTAGGTATGACATGGCAACAGATGTGATGTCATAAACAGGCCCTGACACCACCCACCACTCCTTCAGCCTGGTTAAGTACCCTGAGCCTGCCAAACGTCAGATGTTGTCAAGTTCTTTAGAAACTATCATGCTACTTTCAAGTGACAGTATTGAGTAAGAGAGAGGTAGGTGAGGTATGTATATTTTAGTGAGCAACAGAGAGGCACAAGAGTGCAACATGTTTTTAGTTTGATTGTGTGAATTTTAAAGTTATACAAGGTACTTTTAGCTGAAATAAATAAAATGTATTCATCAGTTATGGCATTATTTACCCCACTGTTCAATCAGAATTATGATAGTTTTAAAACTAAACTAATTTTAATTGAATAATGGAAATTTTTTTGCTTACATTATTTTTTTTTTTTCATGTGGAAAAAATAGAATAGACCATTATTTATGAAGTACTTTCAGGACGTGACATATGTGCTAATTAATGAACAATCGTTACAGTATATTACTGATATTAATATTTGTAGTCTTTTTTTATTTCTTGTATTGTGAGTTTTTATATGTTTTTGTTGCAACATTGTTTGCATTTTGGAAAACCAAAATATAACTGGTCTGAAGGATTTCAGATTTGGGATTGTATGTGTGTAGTAAAATGTAGTAAGAGTTTTTTTTATTGCTTTGTAGTATATATAATTTTATAGAAAAAAAATTGTAATTATTATATACCTTTTAGATCATATATTTTCAAGCCTACTTAAAAAAAAAAGAATCTTGCTTTATATTTGGTAGTAGAAGCTTATTTAAAATTGCAAGCTAGTCTTTTCTTTTTTTCTTATAGTAATGCAGTGTTTTCTTATAAATTCTCTTTCTATCTTCATTTCTTAATACTTCTGTCTGTGTTGTATTCTTAGTACACGTTGGTAGTTCTTCTTGTGCACTTATATATCACTTGCCCTCGCCTTGCGTCTGGTTTGTGAGCAGATTGTCGTCTCCGTCGTCATCTTTGTCGTAATGTCACCACCATCATTGTTGTCAATGTGATTACCATCCTCATTGTCGTAATCATGTGTGTGCGTAAATTTAAAATTAATTTATTTAAAAGAAAGAAAAAAAAATATCCAAAGTCCTCACTTATCTCAAACATGGCCTCCTCTTCTATTAATGCTGCTTTCTTCCCTTGTTCTGGACTTTATGGTGTGCAGTGGACTTGGCCAAGCTGCGGCTAAAAGATGGTGCAAACATGGATGGTTCTGCCTACGGTGACCAGCTGATCTCCCCGGACAATGAGGAGTACCACGTGCTGCAGGGGCGCATGCTGCGTGGCTTCTGCTGCGCTAGTTTCCCTCTTGCCAAGGGATTGGCCCGGACAATTAAGAGGTTATAAATGAACAGCTTTGTCTCAGCAAACAAAGATTTTTTAACAGAAAAGTGTTTTTTAATAAATGAAATTAATAAAAAACAAAATAAAAAAAAAAAAACCTGATAAAACTCTTGCCTAAAGTGTATATATTTTAGGCCCTAATTCTAATAAATAGGCAATATGGTGAAGACTTGCTTTCCCATTTATCTCAAAGACTTTTGGTGGCATAGAACTCAACAGTGACCAAAACTTATGAATCAAGAAAAAAAATCTTCAATTCCAGTGGCCAAAGAGTTGCCTCTTTTTATCAATGATCCCTAAAGTTTTTAAACATTTTAAATTTCTGAAAATAAATATATAGGGTTAGTGAGCATTAAAATTTTTTAGGGTTCATTTGATTTAAAAAAAAAAAGAAAAAAAAAGAGAGCCATGCAGATTAAATATTCCGATTTAGTTTTTCTCTGATTAGTAAAAGGATGTTCTGTTTTCTTCATTTGAGAATGGAGCCGTATTTCTTGTTTTGAAGAAGCATAAAAAATAACTGGAAGCTCTCAAGTGGGGCTCAAGGTGATATCCTCTTTTCGACAAATCTAGAGGTACTTTCAGCGATTTTGTTTTTTTTTCTCTTTTTAGATCTAAAATAATTTCCGTGTTGTCTAATTTAAAACTCCTTCAGAGTTGGTAAAATTTTTCCAGCTTGGAAAGAGTTGTAGAAATAGGCTGAAATTTAGGCCAGCATTTTTTATTTTTAAAATACTAAGCTCATGTATTTATTAAATGTTGTTAATTGAAAAAAAATGTTAAGTTTTGTGTCAAAATAAAAAAAAAGTTGAGTTCTGCATTCTGGGAAAAATGCTAGAAAAATTGTCTTGCCATTTATAAGAAAGTGTACTGTTAACTCAGATTTTGCCTTAGAATTGGAATGCACTGTATTCCAAGGTACCTTTTTGGAAGTGGGCATGAGTGAGGAGTTTTATAGGGTTATTGATGATTATTATTATTATTTTTTTTTATTTAAACTACTCCCTTCCCTTCCTCTTTCTCTTCAACCTCCCACCCCCAATCTGATTGAGACGGAAATTTTGTAATGAATACTTTGCAGTAATATTTGGTTAGCATTCTCATCTTTGTTGTTCTTAATGCTTTGTTGTGTCTTGAAGTGCCAATTTCTGCCCTTATCCTGTTTTTTAGGCACTAAGGGTTCTAATAAAGAGGGGAGCAAAAAGAAAGATAAATGATAAATTTTAGGTAATTTTATCAACAATATTTCTCATAACATTCTAATAAAAGAATTTTTTTGGATTAGTTTAGTTACTAAAATTTGAACAAATATTCTCTTTTTACATTTTTTTTTTCATATTGGAAGTTGTTATAGAAAATGTTTCATAAGTTGTTAAACTAATTTTCATTTAATTTTATGAGTTTGGAAATTTCATAAACTCATATCACATGATATAGCAATTTTAGAAGCTTCTGTCTATTATTTCAAAATAATCAGTCAGTTAAGTGCCATACATGATATATGTTTGGACAATCATGTCTTGAAAGAGACATAACTAACTGGGCAGAGGATTTTTCGACAGTAAGTTATTACTTTCTGTGGTAGACTGGTTGCCAGCCAAGGCTATAGAACCCAATCTGTCCTGCTATCAAACCAATAACTGGAGGGAAGAGATGAATTAATACCTTTCCCAAGGTTATTTTGCGCATAAGTGAATGCAATGAATTCAACTGGAATTCGAACTTGTCTCTTTGATTTCTCATTCTGAGCTGATATCCACTGCACCACAACGCACATCCCACATTCAGAATAATAAAGAACCAATTTCTTCCTTTTTAAAACTTTATTCCAAATCTGTATAATCCTTTATTTGTACTGTATGCATTCCAAGGATATCATTTTCTTATGAAAGGATAATTACTCTGGTAGTTTATTTACTTTGGGTACTTATTTTTAAATAAAATTGTATTAAACTCATTACATTGTTGATGATAGTGGGGTGGGGTGGCAACTGAAATCAAATGTTATAATAAAACAAGTGACAATATATTGTCTGGAAGTAAGACTTACATTGTGTTAAGCCTAGTTATTTGAATTGTCTTTTTGTTGCTGATGAACTCATTATGTATATTATATAAATATTTATATATATTATATAATTAATATGTATTATTATATATATTATATTATATAATTAATATTTTTTATATATTATATTATATAATTAATATTTAATATATATTATATTATATAATTAATATTTAATATATATTATATTATATAATTAATATTTAATATATATTATTATTATATAATTAATTTAATTTAATATATATTATTATTATAATAATTAATTTAATTTAATATATATATTATTATAATAATATTTATATATATATTATTTTATATAATATTTATTTATTATTACATACTAGCCGTATAGCCCAGTATTGCTCAGGTGTAATGAAAGCTTTAAAACTAATCCATGGTCCTGGAGCTCAGACTCTTTGGACATTGGCACAAAAGACTAAAAAGCAATAGTTGTTTCCAGTTAAAGTGAAACTGTAGACTGAAAGAAAAATGAATGGATGTAAGTCAAATTTTAATTTCCTGGTATCAATATCAAGTAAGTTTTTTCGTTGTAACTGAATTTTGAAGGCTAAATAAGTCCTCTGAGTAAATGGTATCATGGCTGAGACTAAGAACTACAATTATACCTACTTAGAGCCAAACCTGAAGCAAAAACTAAAATAAAAGGGCTGAAAAAAATAGACGTACAGGCAGATAAACACACACACACACACACACACACACACACACAAACAAACATCTTGCCTTTTATATATATATATATATATATTATCGATTTCCTGCGCTATTGTAAGAACTGCAACCTTGAAACTTCTGAATATCATTTCTTATGTCTTTGTCTATGAGTATATCAAATTTGATTAAAATCGGACCACTCCTTCTATAACCCGATTTTTTTGATTATCAAATTTCGATATTAATTGGAGGTACCTCGACAGAAAACCTAGCTAAGAACACTCACAGATGGTTATAGTACAACTGTGTAAATTTTCAAGAAAATTGTTTCAGCTGTTTCGGAGTCTATAAGTAATGGACACACACATAGAGACAAAGTTCCATTTATAAACAAGTTTATATTATGTTACGTATGATTAAGAACTGTCAGGAAAATTAATGACAAAGGAAAAAATTCTTTTTCCATGTGACACCTTTTGTTTTTAGGACTTTTTTCAGAACAAAGTGATGTTTTATAATGATACAACTACACGTGTGTACAAAGTAGAGGGGAGGCTGAAAATTTAAACTTTTAAGTTAAAATTAAATATTTTTTTTATTATATGTAAAGATTTATATATCCTTTTTCATGTTCCAGTTTCTGTTCCAACTCTTTTTTTTTTTTTTCTATTATAATCTTGGTTAATCTGTGACAGATCTTTATGTTGAATTTTTTTTTTATTTGCTAGCAGTAAGTACCCAGCATAGGATGGGAGGAGTATAAGTCTGATTTTTGTTTTACATGACCCACACCTACAGACCTTAAATACAGGAGATAACTCTTGTATTTTTTTAAAATAATTATTATCCATGTAAATGTTACTGCATTGACCTTATCTTTAACAAAAAAAAAGATACTTGAAAATAATTAAAACAAAGACTAAGCTGAGAAGTAAAGTGCAAATTCTTTTTCTTTTGTTGTGTAGAATAATAAATTTGCAAGAGGTGTATAAGTTTTGAAACAAATTAGATGAAAAATGTGGAAGTGTATGTTAATAGTAATCAGTGAGGATACACAGATGGATACACTGGCACATCTTCAGTTTTATTGATATAGATTACTAAACTAACAAATAGGTATAGAAGTGTAGTCTCCTTATTTACTATGGAAGCTTATAACCACAAGTGATTGAAATACTGGAGTTAAGCAATGTTGAGCCTGTCAGTACCTACATGAGTGACTGCTTGTAATTAGCAGGTGCTATAAGCTTGGATGTATGTGTAGTGTAATTGATAAAGGCTTGGGATTGTTAACTGGAGATTCAGTTTCAGTTGGGTTTATTATAATCACTTATGTGCAAATTCCTTTGGGAAAGTTATGAATCCACCTCCCCAGCTATGGGTTAATAGTAAGACATGTATCACTAAATGATTATCTAAAAAAAACACTTTACAATCTAAAAATATTTTCAGGCTTCAAATAACCTGCAAATGGTTAAGCTGTATGAAATGAATGAATAAATGAATCCATTATTCACTATGATAGCAATAATATTAGTAATAATATTAGTAATAAAAGTAAGAGAGAGGAAATTGAATATATGCAAATTAAGAAATTGGTCTAAAAGAGTTTTTCCTTATTCGCTTGATGTCACCATCACTATAGAGAGAAGTCATTTTTCTATCTAAATTTTTTTTATTTATTTATTTTTTCTTTTTTAGTTAATTTTTAAATATTTCCATCCTATTTGATGGTTCTATGGCTTAACCCAATGAAACATTTTGAGAGAAGGTAGTTCATCATAAAAATTGCTGGGGAGCTATGTTTGTGCAAATAGCAGTTTTGTTCTTGGATTCTTAAAAATGCAGCATGGTGAGCAACTGATGACTTCCTCCAGGATCAAATGATTGGTTAGATCTCTGTAGTGGCTTCAATTATTAAAGTGTTTTATTTATTTATTTGTTTACTAGCAGTATAGCCTGGTGTTGCTCGGGTGTAATGAAAGCTTTAAAACTAATCCATGGTCTTGGAGCTCAGACTCTTTGGATGTTGACCCGAAAGACTAAAAAGCAATAGTTGTTTCCAGTTAAAGTGAAACTGTAGACTGAAAGAAAAATGAATGGATGTAAGTCAAATTTTGATTTCCTGGTATCAATATCAAGTAATTTTTTTCGTTGTAAACTGAATTTTGAAGGCTAAATAAATCCTCTGAGTAAAATACCTACTTAGAGCCAAACCCGAAGCAAAAACTAAAATAAAAGGGTTGAAAGAAATGCAAACATACAGGCAGATGAACAGACACACACACACAAACATCTTGCCTTTTATATATATATATATATATATATATATATATTATCGATTTCCTGCACTATTGTAAGAACTGCAACCTTGAAACTTCTGAATATCGTTTCTTATGTCTTTGTCTATGAGTGTATCAAATTTGATTAAAATTGGACCACTCCTTCTATAACCCGATTTTTTTTTATTATCAATTATCGATATTTATCGGGGGTACCTCAACACAAAACCTAGCTAAGAACACTTGCAGACACTTATAGTACAACTGTGTAAATTTTCAAGAAAATCGGTTCAGCTGTTTCGGAGTCTATAGGTAACAGACACAGACAAAGTTTCATTTATAAAATAAGTTTAGATTTGTTTATAAATATCTTATCAAATGCTCTCCTCTGCTAAGTATTTAGATTGCCTGTTTTGATATCCACTGAAAAAAGAAGAAAAAAAAATATGAAAATGAAATAATGGATGCACTTTGGTCTACATCAGCAGTGGGGAATTAATTTGGCTTGGAGACCACTTAGAGTAAGCCTCATTTAGCAAAGAGTTGTACCTTCTAAAACTGATCATATTTGTTAGTTTACATAAATATTTCATTAAATGTAAATTATATACGTAATACATGTAATCTATATAAATAAAAATGTACTTGTCCGTTTGTTACTATCCGCTAATCTAGAAAATGGTTGTACCAAATTTTTTGAAATTTTACCATAGCATTTTAATCAAATACGAGCTTGTTTTTATATATTTAATATCAAAAAATATTACAATATTAAAAAAATATATGTTTTGCAAACTCGATTAGAGTCGATGAGAACAGAAGCAAAAACTTTCATTTTCAATATGGACGCCTTTACAGACAACTTTGTTATTTCATAGAAAACATAGGAAAACGTCACATTTAAGGTAAATGAATTATATATTCTAGAATTTCTGTGAACAAATATGAAACTTACACCACACAATCTGTGTAAATAATTATACACGATTCTCAAATTTAGTGTACAATTCCCATTTGGTTGTTTTAGTAAATAAATGTCTTGTTTTATTTTATTTTTTTTTTAAACCTAATCCCTTTTCTTCTTCTTATTATTATTATTACTATTTTGGCGGGTGTAAACAACAGAAATCCCTTCCCTTTAAAAAAAAACGTTTTCTACTCATTTTTTAAAAAATTTTTTTATTTTTATTTTTTTATTTTTATTTTTATTTTTTTTTTTTTTTTTAGAGAATTATTATCAATACCCATTTATTTCATTGGTTTAGTAAATAAATTTTTCAATTTAACCAAACTGAGCCACAGCAACGTGTGGCCAGGTACAACTGGTAAATAAATAAAACAAAAACAATATTTGTACACAGAAAATTTCAATAAAATTGTACACATGCAAGTACACATCATTCAGTGCAACAAATGTAATCTCTTGCACTTTTCAACAAGTCTTTTGAAGTGACGAGTGATGTTGCTTGTTGAAATCTTCATCACTGCCTGCAAGTTTATGTCAGCCAGTGAAGATTTATTTTTACTTTTGATGTTCATGCTAGAAAAACTATTTTTACAGATGTATGTGGATCCAAGAATAGAAAACATTTTTCCAGCAAAACTTTTCAAACATGGAACTTTGTCAGCACAAATATTTACCATAAGTTGGAGAAAATGTTAGATTTAAAGATTTTTCTTGAATGCTTTTTGGGCCACTGAAAACTCTGTGGCAGGCTGTAAATTGCCCACACTGAGCCCACATCAATTAATTTCACAAACATTGTTTTTAAAACTAACTCATTCTATTTAGGCATTATGAATTTAATTCATTTGGCTGTTAGAATTGCTTCACAATTAGAATTTAAGTTTTTTATTTTGTATCTCTTAAGTATTTGTATAGAGTTTATAAAATGAATATAAATATCTCTTGCATGTGATATGAGGAAATATTTTCCTAGCTATAAATCATTTCTTTCTTTCAAAGAAGTTTCTAATAAAATGCTACACCTACTTAATTTTTATATAGTTC
Organism: Ascarosepion bandense; assembly: GCA_037127315.1. Taxonomy (NCBI): domain Eukaryota; kingdom Metazoa; phylum Mollusca; class Cephalopoda; order Sepiida; family Sepiidae; genus Ascarosepion; species Ascarosepion bandense. Next base: position 8,171,285 of record JBBBDQ010001127.1, on the reverse strand, counting down.
TGTTAGTACTGTGGAGTATTGTTACAGTAGTAGAAATACTGTGGGGGTTTTTTCGAAAAACCTCACTTACAATATTATAGGATATTACTTCTTAATTTTCTTGTTATAAATTCTTTTTTTTAATTTATATTATAGGATAAATAAAAATAAAGATCTTATTTTTTAAAAATTGAATTTAAAAGCCAATATTAAGAAATTAATTTGTAAGTTTCAAATACTGCAAATTTTTATTTTCAGTATTATCTTTCAAAACACTATGATTAATCTGACTCTGATTCAGCCATTTTCTTTCACATCACATTCCAAGTGATAAATATGAAAGCTACTGTGATTGTTGCATATGTTTCAATCACAATTACAGATTGTCTTTAAAGTTATGAGGTGGTGTAATGGTTAGCAAATGTGCCCCACTAGAATCATTACAATTGAGTAGTGAATTCGATTCTCACTGGATGTCCCATACTTTCCGCCTTGTGCTACATCTAAGCTATACTTAGAAAATCACCTTTAAAGTCATGTGCTGGCAAGTCATAAAATAGGGAGTAAATAAAATGTTTTGCAAAGATGACTTTTCCATAAATAAATGAAGAAAAAGTTATTGAAAATAACTGGATTGCATTTATCAAGTATGAAGCTGTGTGAATTTTTATGATAAAGCTGCATTATTTTTGTTAAGTTCTTTTAGAATATATTTTATTTTCTATTCCAGTCACAGGTTGGTTTGAGAAAAAAATTGAAAGAAGCTATTTAAAATTCAGAATGACAGTGTTTCATATGAGAAGTTCTGATAATTTAAGAGTATCCCAGCTCCTGGTTAAGGAAGAAATAAGATATATTATTCATATTCCAGCCTCCGTAGCCTAATCAGTAAGGTGCTGGCCCAGCCTCCGTAGCCTAATCAGTAAGGTGCTGGCCCAGCCTCCGTAGCCTAATCAGTAAGGTGCTGGCCCAGCCTCCGTAGCCTAATCAGTAAGGTGCTGGCCCAGCCTCCGTAGCCTAATCAGTAAGGCATTGGTTAAACCTCCGTAGCCTAAGGTGCTGTTGGGATGTAATAAACTTTTAGGAATAGCAAATGAGTAATGTTTATTCTTTATTTCTAAACAATATGTTTTACATAATGATATTGGAATATAAAAAGAATCGAAGTAAAAAAAAAACAAAAAAAATAACAAAATGAGATCAAAATAGTAGAACAGTATAGATAATTTTATGTAATAAAGAAAATCAAGAGAAAATGATACTGTTTGTATTTTAGATGCTTTATAACTGTCTCTGCTGCTTGTATTAGATATTAACACGTGTCTACAGGTCATTATTTTTTTGTGTGTGTTAGTGTGGTGGGGTCAGCTTTCATTATATTTCAATGATGTAAAAATGTTTTTTAAAAACCAATTTACCATATTTGTTTCAATGGCAGTGTTAATATTTTTTGAATGTCTGCTGTGTAGCTCAGGTGTTGATGAAGAGAATTATGCAAATTATTGTTGTTTCTTTTTGAATTTCTCAGATGAGGTGTTAACCTTATTTACATTCAGACTGTTGTCCCCTCTTTGTTATAATCATATTTGGTTGTTGTGCTCTACAACCTTCTTCAAGTGCTTGTTGATTCAGGTAACCTTTATTGAAGTTTGAACTGAAACCCTTTATTTAATGTATGGGGGTAGGTAGCTTATTCTAGCAAGAATGCTCACCCAAAATGAGAATGCTAATCTGATATTGGAAACTGTAAAGTGTCTTATTATGCACTTATTTATTTATTATTATTATTATTTTTTAATATTCCTTATCCCCTTTTACTTAAACTGTTATAATTATTCATTCAAAATGTAAGTATTTTGTTTAATGGTATCCAGGTGCCATAAAAAGGTTTAAGGTTGTGAAATAAGTTCATTTGTTGGTACTAAATTTTATCTATATCATGGTTGTCCTTCAGGTTTAAAAAAGACTTTGTCTTGCAATTTATCAGTGGATCTGGGAGAATTTACAAAACAGACCTGTGCAGGAAGAATTTATTGTGGGGAAATCATTGCATTGGAGTAATTGCATTCTCTCAGCCTGCAGAGTCTTTATTTGTTTTCATGAGAAACCATTAAACCCAGGCTGCAGTAGATGTCCAGAGCTTCAACATGTCATGTCCATGTTCTGATGCATACCACAGCACTTGCTGACACTGCCTCTATGGCTGTTGGATCTGTATGAGATCTCATCCACCCACTCTGCCGGGAATCAGTTTATCTATGTATATATAATATATAAAACACACACACACACACACACACACACACACACACACACACACACACACAGAGTCTTTTGTTTTGAGTTCATATAGTTCTCTTGATTATTGTCAGATGAGAAAAAGTGCTTTGTTCCAAAACATTCCAGTGGCTTTTGTTTGCCCTCTTAGTTTATCACTTTTTCATAATACCTGGTGATGATCACAGATACTGAATAAAATATGACTTCAGAATTTAAAGGTTAATTTTCTGTACCCAAAAATTAACCAGAACTTTTGTAGGAGCTTTCGTTCTTGTTTGTAACAGAATGCAAGAAGAAAAAAAATGATTCAAGCAATATCAGGACAATATTGAGTCAAATAATTCCTTCCTTTGCACCCCCACTGTTCTTATTTTTTTTTTTTTTTTTACCTTGAATGGTGAAGACAGAAAAGGTCTTAGTTTTTTTAGGGGGTACTCCTGGTTTAAGGGTGGCTATTTTATATAAATCCACTTCAACAAGGCTCTACTTTAGAATAGTCTTGATGAGGGAAGAGGATGAAACAGTTTTGTATTCGTTAGTTCATCTTTTTCTCAGGGTTAACAAGAAAATATTTATTTCTATCTCTTTATACATCGTTGGCATTATCAGATCTTTACTCGGGATATTTGGGGGTTTTATTCATTTATTTATTTATTGAGTGTTGTAAAAGAAAAACTACCTTCTTCTCATTTAGCTAAAATATATATTTTTTTCACTTTTTTTAAAGCAGTAAAATATCTCATTGAAATATTTCCTTAGAACAATGAAATTCTGTCAGAACTTTGTTAAAATTTGTAACATTTTTAAAAAAGCAAAACAAAATTTTAAATTTTACATACAAAGGTATCTTGAATTTAAAATTTTTATAACACAATTTGTTTTTTTTATAAATAAATGGTTAATTTTTTTTTCTAAATTGCTTTTAAAATTAAATTTTGTTTCTGTTACAATTTGTAAAATGTGTAATTTTTAAACTGTAAATGATTAAAATGAAGAATAGATTTTTTTTTTTTTTTTTTAAGTAAAAAATATATTTTTTCTGAGAATTCAGCCAACCGGTGACATAGATCCTTATGCTTGTAAAATTTAACCTGTTGGAGAATTTTTTAAAACAATAAATGAGTGAGATATTGCTTTGAGAGACTGATGTAATAGGCATAATGAAAGTGAATTCAGAAGATAATGTCACATTTACATAAACAAGAAAATGAAACTCATTATATAAACATTTTTTTTTTTTTTTATTATAATGGTTATTTCTTATTTTTTTAAGTTTTTATTTATTTATTTACTTTTTTTTTAGAATGACTGCTTGGAAAATAATTATTGTGCAATTCAATAATTCTTATTTTTTAATTTCAATAAATTTTTTATTTTCTTATATTCTTACCATCTCTGCTTAAAAATGTTTTTCAGTTTCTTTTATATTTTTGTTTATTGCACATTATTTTATATTTGACCACATGTAAATTTTTTGATAGAAAACCCAACAGTGTCTCCCAATTATGCTTTTATTCCCCCTTATATTGTGGAGTGGGGGTGGATTTGTGTTTATCTACTGCTGTTATTTTTGTCTGTACTGTTTGTTTTTAATATTGATTTTTTATAATTTTGTCTTTGTTCTCTTTACTTAGCATGAGAGAATTTTATAAAGATATATAGTCACAGAGCAGACTGAAACTGCTTTTTTTTTTTTTTTTTTTTTTTTTTGGGGGTGCCAATTTCGGCATTGCTGTTCATCAGCCCTCTTTGCATTCATCTGATAATCTGATATTTTTTAATGATATTAATAAAATTATCTTCTGTAGATTTCATGTTTTTTCATTGAATGAATTTGTAAAACAAATTTTTTTTTCTTTTATAAAAAGAGGACAGATTTTTATTTTTTTTGTCATGAATGAAAAATGTTTTTATTTATGGATTTTTATTCAACTGGAAGAGCATTTCTTGTACATTGTCTCTTTCATTGTTAAATAATAAAGTATGCAATATTCTTCTTAACCAACTATGGAAGCAGGCACACTACAGAGCAACTATTATTACAATTCAGTATTATTTTTAGAGATGGTCTTTCTATATTGGCCATTGTCATTGTTATTGGAAGTGGATATGTTTATTTTAGTGATGAAATTACAGTAACTATTGTTATGCATTTATTTTTACATATTGTGTAAAATTACAAGTGTCAATTGATTTAATTTGACTTTAATAGTATGCATGTTTTTTTTTCCTAATATTTAATTGATATAATAAAAATTAGCCCCTTTTTTAATGATTTTAAAAATAAATTTTCTTTCACAATTTCTTCCATTCTTGAAATTAGAAGGCAACATTTTTTAAGCATTTTGCTGTTATTCTAATTTATTTAACAATTCGAAAACAACTAACAATTATTCTTAGTTTTGTATGATATTATAGACAGAATGATTAAAATGCTGTCATCTTTTTTTTTTTTTCATATTAATTTTTTTTTAACTGGAGAATAAGCAACCAACCAAATTTTATAATTTTTTTCCCCCTCTTAATTCTTTTAATTGTTACCTTATTTTCAAATGTGAGCCCTTACATACCTACGTGCCTGTGTTATTTGTTTGATGTTGTCTTTATTTTATTTATCTTTTAATAACTGGTATGTTGTTGGTGAAAGACCCATCTCTGTAAAACCAAATTTGCTTCCCTTTGGGTAAGACTACAAGAATAATTGGAAAGTTAAGTTTAAGCCACAGAACTTATTTAACTCTTTTAGCGAAGACTCTTCAGCCTTAACCATGATGAAAATTTTCTCATAGTTTGATGTAATTTCTTACAAGTTATGTTTTCCAAGTACTGTATTTTTGGCATATGAGACACACATTTTAACCCCCAAATTGAATATCAAAATCTGCTTGTATACTATACACTGAAGTTATGAATGATATAAGATATACACAAGCTATGTAGAAATAGATTTGAATAGACATGCGTAGTTTAATTTATGTGCATTGTGGTGCAGTGGATATCGGCTCGGAATGAGAAATCGGGGGAGCCGAGTTCGAATTCCAGCTGAATTCATTGCATTCACTTATGCGCAAATGCCCTTGGGAAAGGTATTAATCTGTCTATTCCTTCCAGTTATGGGTTAAATAACAGGACAGATTGGGTTCTATAGCCTTGGTCGGCAACCAGTCTACCGCAGAAAGCAATGGCAACCTACTGCGGGATAATCTTCTGCCCAGTCAGTCATGTCTCTTTCGAGACATGATCGCCCAAGTGTGTATCACGTTTGGCACTTAACTGACTGAATGTATTGTTAATAATATTAATAGTGTGAATTTAAATGTGCAATGTGTTCAACCAATCAGAATGCTTAATGAAATTTGCATCAGTAATCATCTAATTGGTATTTCAAATTTCATTGGCAGTCTGAAAAATGTTTGCTGTCAAGTTGAATAAGTTGCTAGAAGCCAAAGTACTATGAGGTCATTTAAGAAATGTGGTATTGGTAATGCAATGGACAGGACTAGAAATGACATTCTCTTTGATTATAATATTTGATTCAATGATTGAATGTCTCATTCCTTTCCAAGTGATGATAAAAGCAATAAGGATTTTGTAGTATTTTCTTATTTTGATGTTCTTAAGTTCTTTTGTATATAGTCTAATTTTCTAAGTGTTAGATTGAATTTCTGTTCAACAAATGTCTGTTTGTTTTTAAGATAAGTCTGTGTCTTATACACTGAAAAATATGGTATATTCCTCAAATCATCATTAATTAGTTTGACCTGATAGTTTTACCGAGCAGAGAGTTATTATTTTAGTATCATGTGTAAGAATTTCTTGATTAGAAAAAAAATCAAAATTGAGTTATTGGGATGATTGTATTTGAGATATATATATATATATATATATATATAAATAAAAAGAGACAAGAAGAAAAACTATTTTCAGCTGATATATTTGGTCTTCAGAGGGGCTTTATCAAGGCAAATTTAGGATTTATTTTGTTGCACATGTTTATATAAAAGAGCAAGGATATCATTGGTTTATTAAGGCTTTTAAATTTGAAAACATTCATCAGGTGGTTGAAAAGTCAGATCAAAACATGTGGGGATGCAAACTGCCATATGACATTCTTGCTTTTGTATGTAAACATGTACAACAAAGTCTTATATTTGCCTTGATAAACTCATAGAGGACGAAACATAGCAGCTAAGAATAGTTATCCCTCCTGTCTTTTTTATTCACTTTTTCTTTTACAAATACTCTATCTAAAAATTATATATATATATATATATGTGTGTGTGTGTGTGTGTAAAAATATACTCAGTTATAATCTGAGATTAAGGACAAAATGGTTAAATAAAATAAAGACTAGAGGAAAACTGTATTTTAAATCACCCACATGTTTTGTCCTGTGATGGATTTTATCAAGGTAAAAAGACGAAATGAGCTTTATTCTAAATTACGTATCTATAAACAAACAGTGTTGGCAACCACAAAGATGCTCACAAATCATTTCAAAAGATCAACAGAATATTTTAGTTTTTAGAATTTCTTCATGTGTAGTGCAAAGTCACAAGATATTAAAATGAAGGGAATTTGACTGTTTTCTTTGAAAATTGTTTATTTCGTGTGTTAGTCTGTTTTAGAATTTCTTCATGTGTAGCGCAAAGTCACGAGATGTTAAAATGAAGGAAATTCAACCGTTTTCTTTGAAATTTTTATTATGTATGTTAGTCTGTTTTAAAATATTCTGTTGATCTTTTGAAATGATTTGTCAGCGTCTTTGTGGTTGCCAATACTGTTTGTTTATAGATACATAATTTAGAATAAAGCTCATTTCGTCTTTTTGCCTTGATAAAGTCCATCACAGGATGAAACGTGTAGGCGATTTAAAATACAGTTTTCTTCTTGTCTTTATTTTATTTAACCATATATATATATATATATATATATATATATATATATAAATAAAATTCTCTATCTCCACCATGATATTGAGCACTTAACAATAAAAACCTGCTTACCAAAATACATTTTATCAGTAAAACCAATTAAAAAAAAAAAACCTTGGTGCTAAACATTATCATTATTAAAAACACCACACACACACATTAAACATCTTATATATAAAATGAGTAATTTGTACTCATGAAGTAACTGTTATCTGCAATGATGTCACTTTAACATGAACTTAGAAATGCTCAATCAGCGTATATGGTCATTTTTGCTAGAATTGTTTCCAATGTTAATTTTTCCTCCCTCTAAATCAACCATTCTGATTTATATTTGTGGGTGATATTTTAATGACAGGAACATTAATCTTTTCTTAAGCATTAAAAGACATCTAAGTCCAGGATGTATTGGCATCTAAAATGTATGCAATAAATGGTCTGTAAGAGAAAGAAACTTTTCAAATATACAAAGAAGTGTGTTTCTTTTTTTATTACATTTGCCATGATACATATTTATGAGTCAGGTTTGACTCTAAATATGGGAGAGTTGGGTAGAGTGGGGTATCTTTTGATATTCATGGAATAGACATATTGGATTATCTTTTTCTAGAGATCAGTGAAAAGGGGATATTGCATGATGTAATAAATATGTTTAGTTTGGATAATTAATATCACTATTCATAGCCAGCATTTTTTTGTCAAGTCACAAATTTTAGTCTCTGAACCATTAATTGTTATTTCACATTCAAGCTCATCATTTGTAATGTTAATAATATTGAGCTGTTTTTGAAAACAAATAATAATTTCTTCACAGTTTTTTCGTTATCTTCAAACAAGTTTTCTGATACCACTTGTTATTTAGTACAGTGTCAACATGACATTTACATTTTTCCTAGAAACAGATTTAGAGAGGTAATATATGTTGTACAGGAAGCTTGGTTCCTAGCTCAAGTCTAGTTTATAGTCTTTGAAACTATCAGAACTGGGCATATGTTGTATAATATTGTTTATAAATATGGGAATGGTAGAATATTGGAGTATTTGGAGTAGATAGACTAAACTATTGCCCGGTTTACACTTCACCCACGTCTATTGAACGGGTGAAGAGGCTTATCCCTTGTTTCCTGTTTACGATGTGGTTTCCGTCTTTCTCTTTTCAAATTTTTTCACTCTTACGTAGCCCCCCTGCACATCAGTGGCGTTACTGCCTTGCTCGGGGTGATATGATTTTTAAAAAAAAATATAAGAATCTCAACAAAAATGAGGGAAAGATGGGAACCACTGAAATGTGGTTCTACTGAAGGATCCTGAGGATAACACGGACTGAACATGTGAGCAACAATGAGGTTTTGGAGAGGATGGAAACAAAAAGAAAGCTGATATCATCAGGAAAAGACAGCTGAAGTTTCTGGTACATGTAATGAGGAAGGAGGGATTAGAGAATCTGATACTCATGGGAGAGATAGAGGGAAGAAGAAACAGAGGAAAGTATCACGTGACTTGATGGAGTTGAGCAGATGGATGATGGAGCAGAGTTTGGGAGGGTTAACAGGAGAAGGTGTGTTAAGAGCTACAAGAGATATGAAGATGTGGAAGGCCATGATCACCTAAATCCTGAAGGGGCATGACACATCAAAAAAGAAGAAGAATGTGACAGTATCAGGGAGCAGCTAAAATTGCACCGAACTAAACAGCAACTGTGATTTTACCTTTCTGCTTTGACTGACACACTTCTACATATTTTTTTTTCGCAGGAAGTGTATTTACAATTTCAAAGTAGATATTTATAATAATGTAAATCACTACTACAAAATCAACTTTTTGTTTAATTAAGTCAAGCAGAGTATGTTAGCAAAAAGCTTGTGTTGTTATTGAAATTACAAGGGTTATCAGAAAATAAGGTACAAGCATTTACTAATCCCCAATTTTATGACTCTCCACAACTTCCTGTCCTCTGTAGTTTTCAGTAACATTTATCTTTTTACCATCTTTCTCATTTCTTGTTCTGCCAAGAATTACACAAGTTTATGTAGTTTACTTGCTGTTTCTCTCTGTACTTCAATATATCTTGTGAGTGTCAAATTTTCCAAACCCTCTTTCTTCATTAGGTGCCCTAGAAATTTGAACTGTCACTTTCTGATTCTAAGTATAAACTTTTGTTTAGCTTCCATTTTTCTTAAAACTTTCTTGAAATTCTATTAAAAAAAGTGAGAGACATGAATGAGCTTTTCAGACAAATCAACCTGACTTCTAGCCTTGACTTCTTCAGGACGTCGGTGATTATGGACTCCTACTTGCCCTTGTCCCTTGTCACTCTTAATATTTTTCCTTTTGGTATCTCTACCATCCACCTGCTTTCCCCTATGTCTCTTTCATTCAATCCATCCTGTGAGTATCAGATTCTCCAAACCCTCCTTCCTCATTACATGTCTCAGGAACCTCAGCTATCTCCAACACCCTGTCATTGCTCACATGCTTGGTCCATGGTATTCTCAGCATCTTTCTGTGGAACCATATTTCTACTGCTTCAAGCCTCTCCTTCTTCCTTGAAGAGATTGTTCAACATTTGTTGCCATACAAACAGATATTGCATAGCAGTTCAGCACTCTTTTCTTTGTTTCCAATGAGATTTTAATACCTAAGCACAAAGATATAAGCTCTCAGAATAAAAACAAATTCTTTCAAACCTCTTTAACCAAAAAAACTTGTCTTTAAAGAATTTAAATATGAACTGTTTTGTATAAGCAAAATATTCCACACTAAAATGACCTACAGATGTTGAAGTGCTGTTGAACAAAAAGAAAACAAAGAACTTAAATCTTCTTTGTTACTCACATGTTCAGACTATTGTATTCATGGTATTCTTCTGCAGAACCATATTTGCTACAATTTAAATAAAAACATTGTGTATATATCACCAGTGATCTAATGAATGCTATTTTTGTGTAGTCGCCATAGAATCTGGTGGTGTTGTTTTTATTGGTGCATGGGTGTACAAATATCATCCTTGAAGAATGTGGCATCATCTGTACGGAACCATTTTGTAGATAAATGAGGATCCCAAACAGATGATTATCTGAAAGAACCCAGTCATGATTATGCAGTGGATCTTATAAAATATCGCAACCTTATAACTGAAGCCATTTTTTTTAACGGAATGACCGGGTTTGAGGCAGTGGTGTTTTGCAGATGGATTGCACCCTCATGCAAATATCTTCATCTCTTTTGATGAGCATCTTCTGTCAGTATCTAATTATGCTAACTGACCATGATGTATGAAGTCCATGAATAATATACCTTTTTTTTTCTTTTTTTATTCTGGAACATAATTACAATCAATTTCTTTGTTGACTGTGAAACTTCAAATTGGAGTGGTTGACAAGGAATATTTCCATGTTGTGCAATCAATCTTTGTCTTGAATAATGTGCTGCACCAAAATCTCATTACCTGTGGTTGCATGGTCCAGAAAGTTCACATCAGCTTATTTGCACAATTCCAAAAGTCTAAAAGAAATCCTTATTCAGTGAAACATGTTCTTTCATCAGTTACTTTGGGATCCAACAAGTTAGCACTTTTTGGTATTTCAACTTCTTGTGACTGATTTCATGGACCACTGATTCTGGACATGTTACAAAGTTTGTACTGTTTGTCATCTTGAATGAAAGCTTCTTTGTGAATAATATTGTGTTCTGTCATTGTTGAAAATGGGCACTTTATATGAGGCTTGTCCTGCAGATTTGTAGAATCCCTTTTGAAAGTGCTACATCACATGAATACATACTTATATAGGGACCTCCACAAAAGAACAGAATACTGATGGTTTAAAGTGAATTTTTAAAAATGAAAAATCTTTCTTGAAGCTTTTATTTTAGTTTTAATTTTAAGTTGATAGATTAAATTTAATATTTTCAATAAGCAAAATATTTGCTGTATTTCAAAAATTGATTAGAAAGAATTTTTTTTTTTTTTTGCTAAAATAGCTGATTAGCACCCCCTTTTTTTAGTTGTTTTTCATTGCAATTTAATTGTCTTTTTTTTTTTAAAAAAAATCTTCCAAAAGTAAAATATACTTTTCTAAAACTTTATTTGAGGAATATTAGCTGATTTAAAGTATACTCAATGTAATTTGAAACAAATACTATTTACTTTAAGTTTAAAATATTGCTGAAATGCATTTTTTAACTGAAAATAGCCGTGTTGATGTGTTTCACAAGATGACAGAGCTAATGTTGTTCTATGGAAACTTTATTTGTAAAACATAACTGAAGAAAATGGACATGAACATCTTTTTTATATATTTTCTTAAAGTATCCGATAATCTTATAAATTTGGGGAAATATTCTCTGTAAACTAGTGTTCTATTGAATTTTAAAAAATTGGCTTTAAATTTACTATTGTCATTGCTTTTATTTTCTGACAATGTCAATTATAGTCATCCATACTTACAAAAAAGGGCATGTTTATATAATGTAATAAAATAAGTTCAAATTTTTTTTTTAAATATTGGTGTTTGATATTCTTATAAAAATTCATTATTCAAGACAATAGTATCCTTAATATATCTCAATTCAGTCAGTTAAGTGCCATGTGTGATACATGCTTGGGTGATCATGTCTCTAAAGAGACATGACAAACTGGGCAGAAGGTTATTCCGTAGTAGATTGCCATTACTCTCTGCGGTAGACTGGTTGCCAACCAAGGCTATAGAACGCAATCTGTCCTGTTATTTAAACCATAACTGGAGTAAGAGATGGATTAATACCTTTCCTAAGGGTATTTGTGTGTAAGTGAATGCAATGAGTTCAGCTGGAATTTGAACTTGGCCCCTTATTTCTTGTTCCAAGCCGATATCCACTGTACCAGAATGCACATCCTTATCTCAATTATAAAACTAATTAAAATCTTTTCTATTCAAATAATGCTGTAGTTTTTTTGCACTTTTATTTTACAATTCAGAGTAAATTTTTGGTAAATGGTGTTGCAAGAATTTTCCAAAAGTGTTTTTTTTTTTACTGCAAAAAGATTGCTAAATTTTCACATGGCAATACAAAAAATCAAGATCTTTTAACCAAAATTTTGAACGTGCTAGAAAAGATTGATTTTATTAACAACTTTCATGTCTTAACTGCAGTTGATTATTGTCTACCTTTACATTTCTTTTCTGATCTTCTGTAGGTAGAGCAGTAGTTATCTGAGTATGCTGTTTTGATCTGTACTGAGCATGCTCAAGTGACTGAGCAATCATTCAAATCTTAGCTTCTGGCTTTCAAGCAATTGCTCATGCTTTGTGCCGGACTGAAGTCTATTTATAAAACATCTGAACAGAATGTTGATTCTACTGCTTTACTGTCAGATCCATAATCTGACGGTTCTTACTGATCTTGGAAATCCTTGAAAGAATTTGTCTATAGTTTTAGCTGTTGTTGTTCTGTAGCTGGCTGGTTGTGTGCAAAAATAGCATTTTTCTTTTCAATGAGAGGCTTCCTCAGGATATCAATGACAGCCTGTTTTTATTTTGCACTGTCTGATATGAGTTTCTCTACTGTAGTAGTGACACGCTTTAATAATGCATTGTAATTTACTTGTCACATTATATTTACACTCATTGATAAAGTTGTTATTTACCAGTGTTACTATTCTTTCTTGATGTCAAAGGCATCTGGGTCAATGTTCAGTGTGTCAGAATATGATCTATTTTGAATTTATCGAGTTGAACGAATGCAAAGAAAATCTTTTTCATACACAATGGCTTTATTCAGCTTGAGATCAAAACATTACAAAAATCAGGTCTTGTGCTTTTGTATTCTTAGAGTAGACATAAGATAATTTTCTCATTGTAGAAATCAACTAAGGGAGGCAAGTAATTAATGTAATAGATAGATAATTGTAGTGATATACCGGACAACAAAATGTATTTAAGCTATTTACACTAGTGGATTATGGTCATTGAAGTTAAACAACATTGAACCTGGGCATTACCAAGATGGATGATTATTTGGGAATACCAGGTACTGGAAGCTTGGATGCATGCAAGGTGTAGTGGATATCTGGTGAGAATTGGCAATATAAAAACTGAGTTCCAATTCCAGTTGGGTTCATTAGATTCAATTACATGCAATTATCCTTGGGAAAATTATGGACCCACCTCTTCTCTCCCAGCTATGAGCTAAATAGTAGGATTTGTATAATTAATATGATTATTATCTTTAAAAAAAATTCTTATAATCTAAAATTGTTTTCTGGCTTTAAAAAACCTGGAAAAGGTTGATAAGACATAAGAAATTAATCATATTTATATTAGAGAAATAGAAGGTCATGTCCTATATAATTATAGAAAAGAAATAGAAGGTCATGTCCTATATAATTATAGAAAAGAACTAAAAATTGTAGTTAAGAAAGCTAAATGGTGGAGAGTAATATTACCACGCAAAATCTCTTTGTATTAAAATAAATCATTAAAAATTTTTGGAATGTCAGTATTTATTCAGAGGTATGAAATATGGTTTTGTATGTTTCATGTCATCTTGTCCTTAATCTAACCTATTTAGAAAACAAATTAATGCCTGTGAAAGTTTTGTTATGCTGAATAACTGTAATGATGTTTTGGTTTCTAAGTATCTTTCTTAAAAATGCTTTTTCATGTCATTACATTTTGGTTTTACTATAGAAATTATCAGCTAGGTTCTCTTTGCACAAATATTAACTTAAGATTGGGTCATGGTTCCATAGATTTAACAGTTATCTTTTCCATGTTCCAGAAGTACATTCAACAAAGAAATTAAGTCTTGTTGAATTTTGGGCCATAAAATGTATGAATTCATGAAAGGCTTAAATTTTCCTTTAGTCTCATTTATTGATGTTTGATGACTGAACAGTTACATATTTTTATGATTAACTTGTGCTGAAAATTAGTATATACATATATATTTGTGATATGATTAACAAGAGTAAACCCTATAAATCCACCCCTCTCTCTCTCCCTCTCTCTCTATATATATATCGAAAAATACAGCCCTGATGAGTGATGACATCATCATGGTGTCCTAACGAAACTTTGAAGTCAGCCTAAACCTGCTCAGTTAAAGTGACAAATTCATTGCATTAAAAACACACACGCACACACACACATATATTTCTTGTGTATTTTTTAAAAACTTTTTTTTCAAATATATGTTCTGTGGCTTCTTTAGAATTGTCTAGGAAACTGTTGTGTAACAATTCCTTTTTTTTCTTTCTCAAAAACAGATGTTTGCGAACTGGTTCTGCAGAGATGATGAGTCTGTTTTGTTCCAAATTTGAATCTTTTTATTTACTAAAAGAAAAAGAAAATACAAAGCTTTTTTCCTTTTAAGATCTTTTTTTGTTTTTTTTCTTTCTGTAACCTGAAATAAAATTTACAAATTTGTTTACAAAAAATTGTTCACAAATTTGTTTACAAAAAATTGTTGACAAAAATGATAGAGAAGACAAAACACATACACACACTTAAAAAGGGGAGGAGGGAAAAGAATGAATGAAAATTAGACAAACCTTTAAAAAAATGCTTTTATTCCCATAAAACACTGGTTGTCATCTAAAATGTTCTGAATGAATGTTGGGATATTTGTCGCTCATGAAATGATAAATATTAGTGAGTTGGTTGCTACTGGTCAGCTATGTCAAGAAAAAGAATGACAGGAGAGTGAGTTAGGAAGCTGGGGAATAGATGTTGAGAAAGTAAGATGAAGTCTATTTATTTGTAATCCTATCCTGTTTGTGCAACTTGAATAAGAACTTGTGAAAGTCATTAAGAAAAATGAAACTAGACACTTGTGAAAACTCCAGTTCTTTATTATGTCTATTTATTTGTTATAGTAATTTAAAAAGTGGAAATAATTCTCCTGAAGAAAAAAGGTCATTATATTTATTAATACTTATCCTGTTAAATTAGTAGAGTATCTAAAATTCATTTATCTTTCTTGATAGGAATAAAAAAAAAATCCTCCAAGATGTTACTTTAGTCTTGTATCTATCAAGGCATCTTCATGATATTAATTATAACTTGAGCATATTTCCAATGAGGTATTAAAGATATTTGTAATCACTTATTAGTAAATCCCAAATATGATGAAATGTTTTAACAGGTACGGTGTCAAGGTGAGGCCTTTAATGCCAAAAATAAATTATTTTGCAGCTTTCAGTTTTCGAAGAAAGTGCTTTTTTCTTTAAGTATCATTTTACCCCAAGCAAAGCAATAAAACCACTAAAACACAAAGTTATACTGAGTGTTAGGAAATATGAAAAGAAAAAATAAGCACACAATTAAGAAGAAATAATTTTAAAAGAATAAGAATTAAGAATACAGCAGATAATTTTTGAAGATCAAAGTTGACAGGAAACAAGAAGCCAGAAGAGAGTTCCACAAGTGATAAGTTCAATAGAAGAAACTGTTAGCACACAACTCATGGCAACATCTAACCATTTCAATTGTAAAAAGATGAGACTTTGAGTTGAAAAGTTATGAATATTGGTAAAGAATATGTCAAGGAACTTGTCTTAATGATGGCTGATTTTTAATTGATTATTTCATTGTTCAGTTTATGCATCATGATTAAAGATTATTATTAGGTGGAACATTAGCACCCCTCATCTAGTATTAATTTCTGATTGGTATTTAAAAAAAAATAATGTGAGTTCAAATCTTACCAACAGCTTATGTTTACTTTACAATCTTATGCTGTCTGCACATTTCCATAGCATGGCAGCTTTATTTTTAAAAATAAATACATTAATAAAATCCCTGTGAACATTAAGATATAAAAAGTCCAGAAGATTGTCTTCCTCAACACTGTGTATACATTAGCTTTCAAATTTCTAGGGATGGACTTGGTTTCATGAGCAAGCCATTAAGAAAATCTTCATCATGGTAGTTAAAAGAATCTGTTGACCAGGTAATTGTTCATTACACAAATTTTGTCAGTAACATTTATCTTTGCTCTTAGACACAGAAAAACCATTTGTTTCCTGATTTTCAATGCGCAACATATTTGAAGCTGCTAAAACAGATTTTAGGCTTTAAAAAAAAAAAGAAACTTTATCAGGGCAAATGTAAAGGTTTTATTTTGCAACATGTATTACGAACAGAATTAAAAAAATATTGTTAGATTTTCAAAATTGTTTTGTTTAAGAATGCTCATAAATATTCTTCAGACCTAACTGAAAGTCAAGGCAAACTATGGAGGATGCTAAATGATGTAATTTAATGCCTAACAGACAAAAGTGAGTAAATGTTATTGTTGTGGATTCTTTATTTTTTTTATTTATTTATCTATTAATGTAATTATTATATATTATTTTAATTTGATCTTTTTTTTTTTTAATGTATCTATTTTTAATAATAGAATGTTTTGATGTAACCATTTATTTCTTTTTAATTTGAAAAAAATTTATGGTCATGTAGATTGGCTTGAGAAAGATGCATTTCTTTTAGGATAGGAGATATTGGAAAAAAAAATCCAAGAGTGCAGGTTCACATTTTGGCAAAACTTGATGAAGGTACTTCCAAGAGCTTTATGGCGAAGTAAGCTATTTTCTCTTTTAAGAACCGTGGCATTCTTTAGATCTAACATACCCATACACAAATCCAGTAACATTCAGTGAACTGTTCAACAATTGTTTCCTTAATATTCTGTGTTGAAATGAAAATGGTGTCTCATATTCTATTCCAAAAACATAGAGAGCCTTAAAGTATTCAGACAAATGGTTGTCATATGAAAGAAGTTTGCCACTTAGTAATTTTTTTAAGCACTTTAAAAGTTTCATCATCTTTAGAAAAATCAATTCTTTTCCCAGCTAATTTTTTACTTTTATTTTAATTTTTGAAGGAATACTTGTAAAATAATGAAACTTTCTAAACACATCTGTCTCCCTTCTTAACCTCCTCTGTAATTTAGGCTTAAGAGCATAACTTTTTCCTCTATATTATTTTCTTTGATACAGAAAAACTAATATTGGAATTGTGGAAATAACTTTTTTTTCTTCTTCCTTTTACTCAATTTTTTTGGCTTTAAAATACGTCTTAGATCAAAACAAGATTACCAATGTTAAGCAATGTTGGTTCTGGTCAGTACCTAGATGAATGACTGCTTGAGAATTAAGTTTTATTTTTTTTTTAACAGCAGTTTTGTGTAAAATAAAACGGATAAACAGGCTGCAAACAAAACAACACAGTTGCATTACTTATCGTGTTCTAAAAGATGTTTTTAATTACCTGCCTTGAGTTGTGTGTGCATGTGTGTGTTTGCCTCTCTCTTTCTCTAATATTTTTTTCTTAAAACAAATAAATAAAAAAAAAAAGTTAGCTAAATTCATCCTAAATTTGAAATGAATACTTTCATGGAAAAATTTGGAAATCGTAAAGGGAAAAAACTTTAAAGTGGGAGTGGGTGCCTAAGGCATTTTTGGTTTTTCTTCTTTAATAATGATAAAAAAAGAAAAACTTTTTTAATAAACAAAAAAAATGTTGTTTTTTATGTTTGTTCTCCATTTTTCTTTTTTTTTTTTTTTTTTTTTTTTTTTAAATTCTGGTGTCAAGCAGAGCTGTCTGTTGTTTTATCAGACTCAACGGATCTGCTCAGTTCACTGGGCTAACATTCCTCTCACTCAAAATTAAGAAAAAAAAAATTGTTATTCCTTGGCTACACTTAGAGAAATAAATGGAAAACTGTATAAACCCTTTTGAAATGCAGTTGCCATAATTCCTGTGGTCACATCCTGCATGTTAAAACCTGGAAGCATGCTTATTTATGGAATTTTCTTTACTGTCTGGTATGGTCACCAGTTAAAGGCAGAGAGTTGAGGTGAAAATAAATAAAAAAAAAATATGGAAAAATAAAAAATACAAAAGAAAACTAATTGGGGGTCGGTATGTTTTGCACTCACATATGTACACAACAGAAATTCCTGTGTAGGGGTGAGATGTACATTGGACCTTTTTTGTGTCTGTTAAAATGAGTTTATAAAAATAAATAAAATGCAAATCTCTCATTTTTTCTCTTTGTTGTGTTGTTTCTGATGCTGTCACATGATATCCCCCTTGTGTCTTCTTCCCCCCCCTCCCACACACACACACTTATATTGTTGTCTAGTTTTTTTGTGTGTTTAATATCAGGTCTTTGAGTCACTTTTATTGACCTTGCTTGCTTCTGCCTACCAGATGATTTTCATTACACACAAACACACACGTATATGAGAAACAAAATGTATATTTATTATTAGTATAAAATTTAGCTCTGCTATTTTACATCAAGCACTGTTTTATTATCACTAGCACTCAGTGTGCTATTTTATATATAAAGTATTGAGAGGAAAACTCAACACAAACAGTGATAAATCCAGAATTTATTTCAACAATGTATGAATGCTTTTACATTGTCTTCTTCAGACTGTTGAAAAGTATTGAGCTCACTATTATATCTAATTAATAATTTATATTAATTGGATAAAATCTTTTAAATTATCCTCTCCATCTTTGTGTTTGGCATTCTCTCCTCTGTGTGTGTGTGTATATATATATATATATATATATATATATATATATATTAAATAGTGTTCAATACAATTATATAGTAGAACTTTTGAATATTTTCCATTTATAAACGAGTTATTATGCGACCTAGGTTTCTACTATGAGTGGTGTCTTCAGGAGATTTTAAATAACTGATTTTACTGTTAACATATCTTTTTTTTTTTTTTATTGCCAGGGATGAAAACGTTATAATTCCTTGTAATTTCAAAAATTGCACATTTAAAAATTCCCTGCCACGTGAGTGTAAAAAAAACAAAACAAAAAAAAACACCATTATGTAAGCATTCTTAAAAGAAATAACAAAACAAAAAAAAGATAAACGGTAAAATCAGTTATTGAAAATCGCCCGAAGAAACCACGAAGAAATATATATCTATATATATATATAAGCACTTTAAGGTATGCTATATTTATGGGTAAAAGTGCTCAATATCAGGGATAAAGTCTATATAAATATGATAGTGGATGCTAAGTGGCAACAGTCTGTTTTATGCTTGAACACATTCTTGAGTCCATCTCCTGGCCTGAAGAATTCAAGATATACATGTGCATACTACAAATTTGATGTTATAACTTTTATTACCCGAAACTTTGCCAAATGTTATATATATAGCATCTACACATTGCTCATTCAGTAATGAATTAGAGCACTCTAACTACTGGTGCATGATACATCATACACAAAAGGTCAGCCTCCTTCTACTGAGTGCCCATAGCTCAGAGGTAGAATCGCCAGCTGATGTCAATTCAGTCAGGTTTGAATCCTGGGTAAAAGCAATTGGATGTGTAACTGTACTGATGAGCTGTGATACAGCGAAACCGATCTCTCTGCAGATAACACACACATACACACACATACATATATATATATATATATATATATATATATATATATATGTATGCATGTTTAATTAAAAACCAATGAAAAGTGAGTATAAAATTTTCTTTTTCTATATTTCTAATAAATTTTTTTTATTTTCTGGTTGGTATTTGTAAAGCACATAAAAGGAAAAATATTTATCGGGGATACTTTAACATAAAACCTAGCTAAGAACACTCGCAGATGCTTATAGTA
The DNA here is from genome assembly GCA_037127315.1 of Ascarosepion bandense. Lineage (NCBI taxonomy): Eukaryota > Metazoa > Mollusca > Cephalopoda > Sepiida > Sepiidae > Ascarosepion > Ascarosepion bandense. The sequence goes on along the minus strand of JBBBDQ010001127.1, from coordinate 8,151,450 downwards.
CAACTGTGTAAATTTTCGAGAAAATTGGTTTAGCCGTTTCAGAGTGTATAGTTAATGGATACGCACACACACACACGCACACAGACAAAAGTTCCATTTATAAATAAGTTTAGATTAGATATAGTTATTACATTAGAATGTGAGAAAATACAAAATTGTACATTTTGTTTCAACATTGAAAGAACAATGTCTCATCTATTTTGTAGTTGTTTTTACATGTTCTGACATAATAACTAATATCCATTGCTCTATTGTATAATGAGCACTGTTTTAAATGAATGTTTTTAACATTGCAATTTTATTCTTCATTTGGAGATATATATATATATATATATATATATATATATATATATATATATGTGGGGGAGATGGATAAAGATAAACTATCATCTAAATTATACAAAAATGAAACTAGCACTGATATTTTATTCTAACAGAACCACTTGACTCTAGCCCTTCCCCCAACCCGTATATCCTTCCCTTTCTCTCCCCCCTTGCAACTGTCATCACAACTCCATTTTCATCTTTCTATTGCTTCTTTCTAATTGGTTTGTAATGCTCTTCTCTCTCCTCTAATTAATTTTCTTTCAGTTAGGTAGCGCCAACCCCCCCCCCCCCCATCAGTGGCATTTAGGCCTTGCCTGGGGTGAAATGATTAAAAAAAAATATTTACCAGAATTGCACAAAACTACTTTAAATACTAAAGAGTAAATTCATTCAATAAAATCACTATTGATGTCAACCATGACTTCCAGACAATTTCAGAATTTCTTGCATTTTTTCTGGATGGTTTCATTGTTTAAATTGGTAAATGCTGGCATAATCCTTGCCTTCAATTCATCTTTGGTGTTACTATTTCTGTTGGTTTCTTGCTCAACTGTACTTGACGCATAATAATCAATGGGGTCACAATCTGGCGAGTTAAGTGGCCAAATGTAAGTGATTATGTAGCTGCAGAAATTGTCTACAAGCCATCACTGTGTTCTCCTGCTTGTGTGGCATAGTACAGAGTACTGTTGTATCTAGCAGTTCTTGACGCAGGACAGTATGATCCCATCAAGGCACTTTATGTCGGTCTCTGTGCTGATTCTGAGGCTCTGTGAGAAGATGAATAATCTTTACATTGCCATCACTAGTAATCACCCAAAACACCTTCATAATCACCATTAAATTTATCCAACTCTTTCCAAATCCTTTGCGTTGTCCTCAAATTGACACCTAAACACACTGAAATCTTTGTATTGCAGCTTCTATTGACACAAATGCCAAGCAGTACAGCTTGCCCTTTCCAACTTCTGGCTTAGTGAATTGCATCAGGGTGCTCTTTTTCTTGCAGACGGTGCCCAACTGACTGTACTATACTGAGCAGTTAAAAACAACATCCTTGCAAAAATTAAAAATATAAAATGGTTACAAGTTACCCATCACAGCTTGTGTGTGTGTGTATATATATATATATATATATATATAATCCTGCGTCTATAGCATGACTTAGTTTCTCTGAGTACTGATATAGGTAGGATACTATGTATATTTATTAATATATGCTTAATAGCTCTGTTATATTGCATTGAGCACTGTTTTTATTCACAACAGAAAAATATATGTGTATGTGTAAGCTACTCTAGCATCTACACATCGTTCATTCAGCAATGAATTAGAACACTCTTGGCTATTGAGCATGTGTATAATGCTAATGTACACACTAAAAAGTCTGCCTCCTTCTACCGAGCGCCCATGGCTCAGAGATAGAAATTCCGACTGATGCCAGTTCGGTCGGATTTTAATCCTGGGTAAAAAGTAATCGAATGTCTAACTGTACTGTTTCGCTGTGATACAGCGAAACAGATCTGTCTGTGGATGACTCTATATATATATAGAGAGAGAGAGAGAGAAAGTAGTGTAAGCATAGGAATCAATATTGTATTGTATCTGTTTTATACTTCACTGTGGTCTACAGAACAATATTGCCCAGACTTGGTATGGTGACAACATTGAAGTATGAAAATCACCATGCATTATTGATTCCTGTATTCATCTCCTTTGTATATCTGTAAACTGTCTCTCTTTGATATTGAGGACTTTTCTGCTGTGAACTTAGAAACTATAGAGAAATTTTATGTACATTTTATTGGTAAGGTAATGTGTTTAATGATTCGATGAACTTCTTACATATAGAATTGTCATTATTCCATGAATTCAGTTTACCATTTGATTTGGCATTTGTAGTCTTCTGCTTGGACTTAGGCTGCACCACATTTAGTAATCTTTTAGTGTGCACACACACACACACACACACACACACACACATATATATATATATATATATATATATATATATCTCAACATGCAATGTAGGGTATAGAAGAATACAAAGGGGTATCCTGTACATACAGTGGTAGGATAACTCTCTAAGAGAGCTCTAAACATTTATGTATATAAATACATATAGAGCAAATATAAGAAAAATTAAGGCAGACACATTATTTCATGGTGAATCGGAAGTATAGGCCTATTTCAGGTTAACCATCATCAGCTTCCATCTTTATTTTACAAAGGATTTTACATGAATAAAATCCTTTGTAAAATAAAGGCGGAAGCTGATGATGGTTAAACTGAAATAGGCCTATACTTCCGATTCACCATGAAATAATGTGTCTGCCGTCATTTTTTTTTTTTTGTATGTGTGTATATATATATATATATATATATATATATATATATATAAAATCCAACCTATTTTTTATTTGTTTAAACATTAGTTTTAATTGATATTTATATTTGAGTAGATGTTCTTTTTTTATTATTAAACAGCATATTTATTTAAATCTACTGACTTGAATAATCAAGAAATTTGTTAGACAAATATGCATTCTCTGGCATGATATTTCAAGAATTAGGAAAGATATGTGTTTTGGCTTTGTTTGATCAGGACCTACTGTGTGGTTGAGTGATGTAAGACATATCAGATCTAATGATTTGAAAGATGTATATTTTTGACAAGATTTCTCGATTATTCAGTCTGGTAGATGTAAATATACTGTTTAATAATAAAAATAGATCATTTACTCAAATATGAGTATCCATTAATAATAATGTTTAAACAATATATAATATTTATATTTAAAATGCATCAACACCAAACATGTTTGATATCAATAAACACAAACATGTGAACAGACATTCTTTTAAGTTCTAAACATTGAAGGTGATAAGTTATTTAATTTATGATTACTACTTCTGAAATCTCAAGGCATTTTCTCTCACATACATCTTTCTTTCATTCTAAAATGAAGCCATAGAGTTAATGTGGTCTGGTGAAATGTGTTAATAAATTTTCCACTTTTTCTCATCATCTACTCTTGTTTTAGATACTATTATCCATCCAAGGTAGTTTTGGAAGGAGCTCCTCGTAGATTCCATAACTGCTTCCAGTCATATGTGGGAGCAGATGGAGGTTTTAGCAATAGTCTTCATGCAAGAATTTTTCATACATTCTGTTATTTACTGGGGATTGGTTACCCTTAGCACTCATTTGAATTAAACTCAGCCATTTTTGAAATGTAGTTACCTCTCAAAATCCTGTTTGTAAAATTGTCTCTAGCCTAATGAAGCATTTTTAAGGTCTTGGTAGAATATTTGCTGAGCTTCAGTGCTTGAATTTGTCAGCCATACTGTTACATACAAGTAGATAGTATGAATCTTGTTGGTAGATTGACTTGGTGGGCTGGTTGCCAAGAAGCTTTATCCTTATGCATATTTATTGAAGGGTCACTCACTATGTATAATCCATGAACTTTCTGATATCATGATGAAAGAAAGTCCTATGTTATAAGAGGCAAACATTTCAAGAAAATGTCATTTAAAATTTGGTGAATGTTCTGTCATCATATTTTAAAGTTTTGATTCTTTTTATATATCAAGTTTATCAGATTTACAACTCTGTGGGATTTCTGAACATATCACATTGAAAAATTAAAGTCAGTTGTAGAGTAAGTGGCCATGGTTAGATGTAAAATAAATGACAGATCGGGCCAACAGGATTGATAATGTTTGCAATAAACAACAACAAAAAAAAACAGGGCAAAAATACTATAACACAAGCAAAAACTATATCCAAAGCAAATTAACAGTAATGAGACAAAACAACAATAATAATAAGGCAAGAAGTTCACAAACTAAGCATTGTGGTTGACACACAACAGCAAATTTAGATAAGTGAATGTATCGTACTGAGTCAGAGAAATCCGAGAACCAGCCTAATTTTTTGAAATCCTAGCATGCATTTGTCCGCTATATATTGTGGGGGAGAGGAAAATGTTTAGCAGGCATTCTACCAGGAATTGAAACCAACCTCAATCTTTTGGAGAAGTGTTCTTGATCATTTTTCTTATTTCTCAATTCCTAATAACCCTGACATTTTTAATTGGATTGACTCTTCCACAAAAGTTGGTTAATTTCCCCCACATTTTTTATTTTGTGTGGTGCTTTATTGTCCATAAAAATGGAGTTTTCATTGAAAGAACCATCAATCAATATTGAAATGAGTTTCTTTTACATAATGGATATGTATATTTCTGATTTGATATTCCTTCTATATGTTAAGAACTTTGTATGACCAGAGTTCCAAATTGCCCTTTCCATAATAATTGAAATGTTTGCGTGTTTAGTCATGGTTTCCCTTTTGGCGTAAACAAAGTTCCTGTCTAAGTAATCTCCATATGCAAACTCATAGACTCTTTAGAAATTGACAGATGAAGATTTTGAAAAGATGATGGCATATCAAACAATAAGGGTCTGACTTGTATCTCAGATCTCTTTACCTTTCTCTACTGAATGCTGACTAGTTTCAGAAATTTTTTTGCAGGCATCTTGGATTTGGCCACTTTCCTGTCATCGTAACATAGCTTCCCTTTGCATCTTTTATAGATATTTTATTGGAAATTGTTCTGATGAGCTTTCCTCACTGGTAGCACAGCTTCTAGAATTTAAGCACTGTACTAGATTGCAAGCTAGGTCTCATCATTATGAAGTTGAAATTATTAGATGTAATCATAAGTTCTATGCTGATAGTTTCTTCTCTTGTACTTCTTGTCTATGAAACTTGTTTTTGACTTTCTCTTCTGTAATCTATGATCTTCAAAATTTTAAATGAAATCTCAGTTGTCATCTGTTTCCTTGAAATCTGTTCTTTTATTGTCCTCTCTGTTTTTGTGATTATTTCTAAGCTATAGACAATCAAGCTAAAATAGAAAATGAGATAAATACTTTAGAAAAACAAGATTTCCAGTGCAACATCACAAAAGAGAACTAAAAAATGGCTACCAAAATCCAAATAGCTAAAAAAAAAAAAAATTTACTTTGCCTCATTGACTCATCTGATGAAGATAGTACATTGCCACTTTAGGTCTGATTTAGTTACACTCTCTCATATTTACATTGTGGATTTTAATCATTTTCCTTTATTATCAGAAAAACATTTTTTTCTGATGACCCCAGTCAATCTGAATAAAACTCATTATTTTCTCTTCTTTTGTGAACAAAGTTCAAAGTAGAACTCTTCATACTTATTTTATCTTCACATTAACTAACAGTAAGCATCATTTTGGAATTTCATACTTTTTGGGCTTCTTGTGTATTTGGCTACATGAAGTGATTTTGTATTTATTCTGCAAGCAATTTTCTGTAAATTATTTTTAGATATATTTTTTCTTTTTCTGTCTAAATTTTTGGGATGAAGAGCTGTCATTATTTACATTAGCACATTGACTTCTTCTTTGTTATCACAAAATTTTGGTTGCTGTACCCTCTGAACATCTTCAGGTGCCTAGAGAACTTCAAGCAATTTTGAAGTGAACCATTTATTTATTCTATTGGAATAGATTGTTCCTATAGTTTTGCACTGCTCAGTTATTGCTATTTCCACTGAGCAATAACTAAACAGTACTCAATCAAGAACAAAATGTTCCTAGATCCTAATCAATGTTTTTATGTTCTCTCTTAAAAAAAAAAAAAAATGCTATTTCTACTGAGCAATAACTAAACAGTACTCAATCAAGAACAAAATGTTCCTAGATCCTAATCAATGTTTTTATGTTCTCTCTTAAAAAAAAAAAAAAATGCTATTTCTACTGAGCAATAACTGAACAGTACTCAATCAAGAACAAAATGTTCCTAGATCCTAATCAATGTTTTTATGTTCTCTCTTAAAAAAAAAAAATGCTATTTCTACTGAGCAATAACTGAACAGTACTCAATCAAGAACAAAATGTTCCTAGATCCTAATCAATGTTTTTATGTTCTCTCTTAAAAAAAAAAAAAAATGCTATTTCTACTGAGCAATAACTGAACAGTACTCAATCAAGAACAAAATGTTCCTAGATCCTAATCAATGTTTTTATGTTCTCTCTTAAAAAAAAAAAAAATGCTATTTCTACTGAGCAATAACTGAACAGTACTCAATCAAGAACAAAATGTTCCTAGATCCTAATCAATGTTTTTATGTTCTCTCTAAAAAAAAAAAAAATGCTGTTTCCACTGAGCAATAACAGAAAACAAAACAGTATTAAATCAAAAACAAAATGGCTCTAGATCCTAATCTGTTTTTTTATGTTCTCTCTCTCTAAAAAAATGCTATTTCCACTGATCAATAAGTGAACAGTACTAAATCAAGAACAAAAATGACCCTAGTCCCTAATCTATGTTATTTTATGTTCTCTCTCTAAAAAAAATGCTATTTCCACTGAGCAATAACTAAACAGTCCTAAATCAAGAACAGAAATGACCCTAGACCCTAATCTATGTTATTTTATGTTCTCTCTCTAAAAAAAATGCTATTTCCATTGAGCAATAACTGAACATTACTAAATCAAGAACAAAACAGCTCTAGATCCTAATGTATTTTTTTATGTTCTCTCTCTCTAAAAAAAAAACAAAACAAAAAAATGCTGTTTCCACTGAGCAATAACAGAACAGTACTAAATCAGGCACACAATGGCCCTAGATTCTAATCTGTTTTTTATGTTCTTTCTTAAAATAAAAGAAGGCTATTTCCACTGAGTAATAACAGAACAGTACTAAATCAAGAACAAAACATCCCTAGATCCTAATCCGTGTTTTTTTTATGTTCTCAAAAAAATGTCCCATTTCCACTGATCAATAAGTGAACAGTACTGAATCAAGAACAAAAAGTTCCTAGATCCTAATCTGTTTATGTTCTTTCTGAGAAAAAAAAAAAAAATGCTATTTCCACTGATCAATAAGTGAACAGTACTAAATGAAGAACGATATGGCCCTAGATCCTAATGTATGTTATTTTAATCTTTTTTCTAAAACAAAAATATGTATTTACTACTCATTTTCTGCATGTGTATAAATGTTGTTGATGCATTTTTAATTTTGTGAAACTTAAAGATAATTCAAGGAATATCAGATGCAATGTGCATTTGAGAAAATCTGAAACATGATTAAAATGACAAAGTTGTTCAATCAGGAAATATGCCTTCTTTTGAATGAAGTTATGGTGTGTTGCTTTTTGCTCCTTTTTATTTGCTAACGAGAAAATTATTTTTTATAAGGTGTGTTAATTGTGCATTATTAAGTATTCTTACTTTTTTTTCTGAAAACAGTTACGTAGAATTGTGCATTTGGCACTGCAACCAGAATTAGTAATTTAATTTTTTTTTCCTCATTACTATATAATTAGCAGTTCAGATCATATATATATATATATATATATATATATATATATATATATAATTTTATAAAAGTTAATGAAGGTGGGATCCAGTTTGCTATGTAAATTCTTTGCAAATTGAAAACCAAAGCAAAATATACAGCATGATTTCTTAACCTTTTGAACCTGAGCATTTGGTGAAAGTGCATAAACCATCCTCATGAGGGGTTCACGGTTAAAATTTAAAAAATGGAATCACTTTTTTAATTTATAATCAAAAGTAATTAATAGTAATATATGAAAAATGCATTGCAGGTTATGAATTTAAAAAAAATTTACTTTCATATTCTAAGAAATCATGTGGTATGTACAATCCTATTTTTATTTTGGCTTGCATGTTGAGTATCAATCTACAATGAATTTACATAATAAACTAGAGCTTCTCCTCACAAAAATAACTTTTATAGAATTTAATTTTTTTTTCTTTTCCTTATTCGTAATCTGGATTGTTTAGTCTGTTGCAATTTGAAGAAAAATATTTTTTCTGGTTGCCGTGCTTATTTTACAATTCAACTGAAACCTGTCAGTTTTGGTTGATACAAGGAAAACAAATACAATGTTTTATTAGGTTAAAAAAAAGGAAGAAAGAAATTTCTTTTTTGTTAGAGAAATTGCATTACGAGGTTCGTTTAAATGTTTATCTTTAACCGCTACCATTTTGGGTATCTGAGACCAACAGGCTGATGCTACTGACTTTTATTTAGGTCGATAAGTAATGCCATTGTTAATTCTTTTCTTATCCTTAACAATATAAGTGTTAATATTTTTTTTAGAGAATATAATGAAAGAATTTGCATGTTTGAATGAATAAAATGTTTCATTTCTGAAAGCACAGCTTTCATTCACTGTTTTCTATAAAGAACACTACAAAATGCTTCAGAATATCTTAACACTGATGAGCCAAAATATGACAGCAATATATGGAAAAAATGGCAGTTACTGTCTTATAACAACTAAGTATATATGAGTCAGAAGTAAATAAACAGTTAAGCTGGCTTCATTTTGTCAATTATGTAGTTGCTGTAGGTAAGAAGAAAGAAAGGGAAAATTGTTAAGACCAAAAGATTAGGTCAGAGCCATGGTTTAAGGCCAAATCAGAGAGCAAATCAGGTCTCCAATTCTGGACACATCACAAATTTATGTAACCTGTTTCACTGTTTCTAACAAATGAAAATGTATGTTTTACTATGCTTCTTATACCAAAATATGACTTTTAAGTTGTACTTAATTTAAAGAAATAATTTATTAATTTTATTTTTTTCCAGTTTTTCTTGTTACAAATTATAAGTCATGATCAAGAAAGTTAATTTTAACCCTTAGCACTCTGCATAATTAATTTTAACCCTTAGCACTCTGCATAATTAATTTTAACCCTTAGCACTCTGCATAATTAATTTTAACCCTTAGCACTCTGCATAATTAATTTTAACCCTTAGCACTCTGCATAATTAATTTTAACCCTTAGCACTCTGCATAATTAATTTTAACCCTTAGCACTCTGCATAATTAATTTTAACCCTTAGCACTCTGCATAATTAATTTTAACCCTTAGCACTCTGCATAATTAATTTTAACCCTTAGCACTCTGCATAATTAATTTGATTTCTCTTTCTACTGCATTCTTTTTAAAGGCCTCACAATTGTGGTATCCTGATTGTTAACTTTACTCAAAGTTGTTTTCTGTTGTCATAGGAAGATATGACAATACAACTATGAAATTCAAATATACTATTATTAAGGAATCCAAATCACTTTCAGTGGCAGGATAAACTTTTTGTACAGCAAATAAGGTAACACACAGGGTGATAATGGAATGATGTTTTTTGTTAAATTTTTTACAAACTTTTTATCAATTCTGTTTTTACATTGCAAAATTTATTTAAAAATATTTAAGTTTGTTACATAAAGTTAATTTGATATTTTTCTCTATTGTTATTTCTAAGGTTAATTTTAATTTAGTTTATCATTGAGAAACATAACATGGAGCAAACATGATATTTTCTACTCTGCAAAATGAATGAAAAAAAACTTTAATTAAGTAGGTTATCTAAAGTTCATTCCATAATTGAATTCAGTAAATTTAATTTGATATTTTAGATTGTAAACAAGGTGTACAAAATGTTAACACTTTCCCTACTTCTAAACTGCACCTTTTTAAGAGTTAATTTATTATCAGTCAGTTATTTTTTTTATTTTAATCATATCACCCCAAGCAAGGCGGTAACGCCACTGATGTGCAGGGTGCTACATAAGAGTGAAAAGATTGGAAAAGAGAAAGCCGGAAACCACATCCTAAACAGGGAACAAGGAGTGAGCCTCTTCACCTGTTCAATAGACGGGGGTGGAGTGTGAACCGGGTGATAGTTTAGTCTATCTACTCCAATTGAGTTAACTGCCATATGTGATACATTCTTGGTGGGGGGGTCATTTCTTGAAAGAGACATGACTGACTGGGCAGAAAATTATCCTGCAGTAGGTTGCCATTACTTTCTGTGGTAGACTGGTTGCCAGCTAAGGCTATAGAATCCAATCTGTCATGATATTTAACCCATAACTGGAGGGAAGAGATGGATTAATACCTTTTCCAAGGATATTTGTGCATGAGTGAATGCAATGAATTACACTGGAATTCGAACTCGGCTCCCCGATTTCTTGTTCCCAGCTGATACATTTAGATACATCTATTTTACATCCTATAACCATTGTGCTTGTCTCTTCCTTTATTAATTCCTTAGTTCACATAACCGTTATGCCCTGCCAATACCTCATGAATAATGGACTATTCTGTTTTGATTGCATGGGAAGACAAAAGACATCAGAAATGTTACTTGTTTTTGGTGAAGTGGAAAAAGTTGTCAATTTCAAATCTTTTCATTTGTATCTCCTGACTTGTTAAAATAGCAACCGGTGTTTATATTTATGATTGTAATATTTTGTTAAAGTTGTTCAGCTCAAATATTTAATATTGTGATAGGGGGAGGTTTTCTGGATATTTTATTGTCAAAGAACTTGCCATGAGCTTATCCAATTATTTAATTAAAGAATTAAGATTCATCAGAAAATTCAGATGGGGAAACCACAAAACATCCACTCGTTAAAACATGTAAATAAAATAAAGTTTCTTTCATGCTTATTTTGTTTCATGTCATATTTTTCTTCTAGAATTCATTGTTCCAATATGTTTTTTTGTTTCCTTAAAACTTTTACAATATGGATAATTCTAAAATTAAAATGCATATAAAATTTCACCTACTCTTGTTAATGTGGTATGAGATGATGGATCCAGAGATCCACCAAAGTATATTTTAATTGTAATAAGACCTTATTAAAGAAGAAATCAACCAAGATAAAAAGAATTTTCAAACCAAATTATGCTCTTAATCTCTACTTTTTCTTTGAATTTAAGTTGAACCAAATCTAAAAATCTTTGCTCCTAAAGGAACAATGTGATGTGAGATAGGTATCCAGTTTTCGCACGAATTGTACTATGACTTAGCATTTAGTAAAGAATGCCAAGTCCAAAGCATTAAAAAAAAAAAATTCACCTCAAACAAGGCAGTACTGTCACTGGTGTGCAGAGGGGCTACATAAGAAGAGTGTGAAAGGTTAAATAAGAGGATAGTGTAGAGAAAGAGGAACTGGATACCGGGGTGTCTGAGAATGGGTAAGAGAAGAATGGGGAAAGTTGTGTGAGAGAATAAAAAGGGAGCAGAACAAGATACAGGTGGTTTTGAGGATGTGAGTAAGAGAGATAAGAGATGGCAATTGACATTGTCTTTAAACTCTTGGAGATTGAAGCTATCAGGGAAGCAAGTATAAGGAAGTTTCACGGGAAGTGTGAGAAAAGAAGCTGAGTAAAAGTGGCAGCTACATTTGGTTGTTTTGACTGTAAAAGGGTGGGCCCATGTTGCCAGTCTGGTTGCTCAAGTAAATTCTTGTAGAGGGGTCACCAAGGAGCTATGCTCATTGGAGCAGAAGCCATGAAAATATTTGTAGAAGAGACATCCTGTCAGTGAGAAAGTGGTTGGAGTAGAGCTCCTAGGTCAGGATCAATTACATTGCAGATTCTCCTCTGGATCCTATGAAGAAGCCCAAGATAAATACCAGGGGTGCTATTCACCAGTATTTAATGCATAGGTGGATAGTTGATTTGTACATGTGTAAGATGGATTCAGGTGAGAAAAACTTCCTGGACTGATGCAGTGACCTGAATTTCTTAGCAGTAGATTTAGCTATTGATTCAATGTAGTCATTTCACTTGAGGTCGGCTGAGAGGGTGAGGCTCACGAGGTGCAGTGTATGGCTTTCAGGGAAATTAGCTTGATCTATGCTGATGGAGCAGGAGGGACTGTCTATGGTGATTAACAGATAGCATCTTTGTTTTGGAAGCATTAAATTTACTAGCCATTTTTTACTCCAGTCCACCACAGATTAGAGGTCCTTCTCAAGATCAGCAGCAAGGTTATTTTTGTCCACCAGATTTTTTACTGAGGCAGGAGTAAATGATGGTGTTAGCAGCATAAATACCTACTTGAGATTTTGTTGTGACTAAGAGAAAGGTTTAAAAAATAATAACTACGTTTTATAGAAATATTGTGTATTTAACAGTAAATACAACAAAAGAGTATTATACAACTAGTGTGCGTGTCGGTTGTCCAGCATTCAATCAATTCAACTGTTCCCCCATGGCCTCCTCTCCTACTAATCTTATAGTAGACAGAAGAGTCCAACATAGACTCTTTAAAGGAGAACACCACAACACCCCACCCACTTTTTAGCCTGACTAAGTGTAGAGCCTTTTTAATTTTTATAATTACCACAAAATACTTTTTATTCTCACCCAACAAAAAAAAAAAAAAAGGGCAGTAACACCCACAAACTTATATACAGAAATTACGTTCACAATTTTTTCTTTAGTTTCATGACAAATATTTTCAATGTTAACTACAGTCTCTTTTATTAATTATTCTGAAATAATGAAAACTTGGATAAGTTTAATGGTAAATGTTAATAATTTTCAATAATCCATTGTGTATTGTGTTTTCTGGTAATTCAAAGTTCATAAGTAAAGACACTCATTCTTTTCCTTTTTCTGTAGACCTGGTATGAAATGAAATATGTTCAATATCTTTTGGGGTTATTTTCTAAAATTTTCCACAAATTTTATTTTGCTTTTGGGCCTTCTGTGCTCTGGCACTGATTGCGGTACTGGAACCACAAACATGTCAAAGACGACATTCATAGTGTCATCTTCTATGGGATCCCTATCGACTACTCTTCCATACAGTTTTCAAATTTGGTTTACATGACATTTGTGTATAAACTTTGGTCCCAGAACCATGTAAACCATGTTTACAATTTGTCTATTGTTCCTATCTCTTAGTAAGCCTTATTATTCCTAAATATATGGAAAAATACCTTTTCACTGATCTTAAAGCTCTTTTTAAGCACTTTATTCCTATTTCCCACTTTCGTTTCACTTGGAAGGAATTTATTAAATGCCAATTTTATTTTCCTGGCAAACGTTCTCTGCTGGCATCTTGGTAGATGGAGCACTGCTATTAGGGGTTACACAATAGACCTGCAGAAACTGCTGTATAGCCATATCAGTGGAAGTATATCTCGCCTTCCTTAGTGCTCTCTTGAAAGTGTCCACAAAACATTCTGCATGTCCATTGCTTCTTGGGTGATATGGTTCTGTGGTTATATGTTCAATCAGGAATGACAGACAAAAATACTTAAATTCACAGGACGTGAACTGTGTGTCATTGTCTGTTATGATACAGTCAACAACTCCAAAACTGGGAAAATAGCTTGTGCAAAAATATTGTCACCTCTGTGGTTGGCTTATTACATTTCAGTGTCTGTGGCCACTTAGAATAATTGTCAACTACTGCAAGGTATTAAAAATCATCAAGTGAACCAGCAAAATTAATGTGTATTGGTGATCACAGATGGTCAGTTTTAGGCCAGGGATTGAATTTTAGCAGCCAAAGCACACCTTTTGCACAATCTTACAATTTTTTTTTTTTTTTTTTTTTTAATCATCTCACCAATTCCACTGCTACTATTGCGCATGGGGCTACACAGGGGAAGGTAAAGAGAAGGAGTGGTTAGACATAGGGAATGTCAGGAGGAAGGTGACAGATGAGTAAGGATACCGAGGATGAGGGTTGGGCAGATGGGAAGAGTGTTTGATAGAATGGGAGCAGGTTAGTGTGTTAGGAGGTGTCTATTGACCTTACATTTAAACTCCTGGAGATTGTAGCCATCGGGGAAGCAATCGTGTGGATGACCAACATGGAATTCCTTTAATGTTCTTTTCTGTAGTGTAGATGGGATTACTACTCTGTCTCTGTACATGAGAATGTCATTACAGAGTGAGTAAACTTCTGAGACATTCTGGTCTTTACTATTTAGTTTGTCCTTTACTTCCTTTATGAACTCATCATCGGACGCTTTGTCTGTTATCTCGTCAATTGTTATAGGATGTTTCCTGACAGTATTGCACAAGGTACATTTTATTTCGATTTCTGTTCTTATGACAGCAAAGACTGTGTCTTCCAGGGGTTCAGCATACTTAGGCATCAATCCATCAGCATGACAGATTTTAGTCGATTGGAGAAACTCTATTTTGTAGTTATAACTGAGGAGAATGGTTCCCCATCTTTGCAGTCTGTTAGCAGTATGTGTTGACAGACCCTTTTTTTGATTTATAGATAGTAAGGAGTGAATGATGGTCTCTCTGCAAGAAAAAATACCTTCTATGAATAAATCTATGAAATGTAGTCACCGCAAAAATGATTCCTAAGACTGCCTTTTCTATTTGCAAGTAACCCCTTTCAGCTGGTAATTGGCTTTACCAATCCATCCTTTAACTTGTGTAAAATGCACGTCCCAATGCCGTAGGTGCTAGCATTGCTGACTACAATGATGTGAAGGTTTGAATCATAATGAATCAGGAACAGATCTAATATAAGAACCGCTTTTATTTTCTCCAATGCTTCCTGGTATTTGGTTCTCTATTCCTACTCTTTCTCTTTTCTCAATAATTCATTAAATGTAGCTCTCAAATTGTACATTCTTGGGACAAAAAGTTGTAATAATTGGCAAGACCCAAAAAACTTTAGAGAGCCAACACATTTTATGGTGCTGGCATATTCTTTATTGCTGTTGCCCTATCTATCTGGGTCGGGATGTCTTCCTTCTTTGTTAATTATTTGCCTTAAATACTTAATTCTAAGAAAAACTCACGCTTTCTATCTTTTAATATAAATTCATAATCCTGGATTCTCATGAACACCTGCCAGATGCTCTCATTTTTCATTGAGATAAGTAACCACAAATGGAAGGTGCAACCTTAACTCTGAATGGAAGTCTCGAAAATTTGTATAAACCCTTCTGTGTGTTTATCCAAAGGAGCTTTGACCATTCCTCATCCATGGATATTTGCAGATATGCATTGCTTATGTCAATCTTAGAAAAATATTTTCTTTCACTGAACTTAGCAAATATCTCCTCTGGACTTGGAAGGGGATAATTTAGGGCATTGTTTAGCCTTGTAGAGAAGTCAACACATAAACAAATTTCTCTGCTCATTTTGTTTAATATAAACTGTGAGAGATGCCCATTCACTATATTCAACATTTTCCAGAACTTCTATTTCCTCAAGTTGATTCAACTCCTTGTCAATTTGATTTAATGAAGCAAATGGAACATTACATTTTTTTCTTAAAAACTAGGTTTAGGTCTGGCTTTAACTCAAACTCAGACATTTTTGTGTATTTTCCTAGCCCTTCACTGAAAATGTTAGGAAAATTTTTTTTTTAAGTTCACCATTCAACTTTTCTGCTTTGTCAGTCAAAAAAATTTAAACTTTTTGATATAATGAGTTAATAGTTGAGACTGTTCTAACCAATCAGTCCTGAACAAATTACCCATTTTCTTTATAATATACACCTTTTTGTTTTAAAGTTTTACCTTTGAATAACATGTTTGTTATAAGTTTGCACATAAACATAATAGGGTTGCCAGTTACACTTTTAGCTGTTTGGATCATTCTTAACAAAGTCAGCTTACCCAGTTTTTTCCATGTTAGATAATTAATTATGGATAAATCTGAACCCAAATCAAGCTGTAGCCTTATATTTTTGTTCAATATCTGTACTTCAATATATTTCCTGATGTTGCAGCTTTCCAGTTCATCAAACTTGGTAATTTTTACAATATATTTTTTTTGTCTTGTTCTTAATTCTGCAATGGGAACTTTTGTGTCCTATTTATCACAAAACATTTTTTATCTTTAAAATGACAATCTCTATACCAATGTAACTGACCACACCTGAAACATGGTTTTGACAGTAAAGTAAATTTATTATTTTGTGGTTGACCCTTTTTAATTTTTCTGTGGTATATGTTTTAAAGTGAGCTCTGCCATTCTGTTTGATGTTTTTTAAGCCTCTCTGATGTTCACAAAATGCTAGCAATCCTCAGCAACTTGCTGTAAAGTTCTAGCTTGTTTGAGTACCTTACGACATATTTCAGCATCTTTTGCTGAAATCAAACTCTGAACAAAAATCAGGCATTTAAAATTATTAGTGCTTAACTCTGCCAATTTTAAGTCATCACAGTGTTTATTGACTACACTTGTGAAAGTAGTATAATCTTCATCTTCTTTGCAAGTGAGATTCATGCATTTCCAAGGTTTGTGGAACAGTGATGTTTTTGGACTGAAAAGTTTTGTTAATTGTTTAAATTTGAAGTTACTGGTTTTCTTAGGCAAAATATAGTTAACAAGCTAAGTATATTCTGCTGTGCCTAATTTCCTGAGAAGTAAGCAAAGCTTTTTATGGTCAGCCCAATTTGCACAATCTGTAATGTATAAGTCCTTGTAATGTTTAAAGTATAAAGTGAATGTAATTTCTTCTTCAGGTGCAAACATGAAATTTTCAATAGCATTTTGAGAGAACACATTTTCGCTGTCCTCATTTTGGTTTTTGATGGATAGATTATACAAGTGCTCTTGCTCATTCTGTGTTTGAAGGAGCATTTCTTCAAGTTTTTGTTCTCTAACCTGAATTCCAAGACGCAATTACTCAAATTTCTTCTAGTATTCTGCTTGGTCTCATTGGAATTTCTCTTGTCTTTTCCAACATTTAAGTCCCAGCAGTTGTTATTCCTGTTGGCGTTTCATCAACTGTAGTGTTGCACTTTTAAATCTGTTCATTTTACTGCAAGGGTACGTAATATAAGAAATGAGAGAGGGAGTTTTTTTTCTCCTTATCCTCTTAACCAATACTATGTCTGTTTGACTTGTATGATTCTTTTACCGTAAAAATTTAAAAGCGAGAGAGAGAGAGGGGGGTAAATTTTTACTTTACCTTATCAGCAAAAACAATAAGTCTGTTTGACTTGTAAAGATCTTTTAGTGACTTGTTGGAATGGGGGGGGGGAAATAACGTTCACCAACATTCTTATTAACCATTGAATTGAACTTGTAGAAATCCTATTGTTTTGAAGAGTTTTTTTTTTTTTCACCGTCAGTGTTGTAATTACACTGGATACCTTTTTGTTGTTGTAGACACTAGCCAAAAAAAATTTGACTTCACATGAAGTTCATTTCTTTGAACCTTTTTCGCCAAGATGTTGGAACCAAGTGAAAGGTTTAAGAAATAACCAAACATCTGTTATAGAAATATTGTATATTTAACAGTAAATACAGCAGAAGATATTCATTAACTAGTGCATGTCCAGTGTTCAATCAATTCAATTCCCCCCATAGACTCCTCTCCTACTAATCTTATAATAGGTAGAAGAGTCCAACATAGACTCTTTAGAGGGAGGACACCACAACAGATTTGATAACATCAGAGAGATCATTGATGAAGATCAGAAAGAGAAGTTGGACCTAGGATAGAGCCCTGGGGGACACTCGCAAGATCAGAAGGCATGCCCATTCAAAATAACCTTCATTATTCGGAAGCCATACTGTCTGTTGTAGAACAGTTTATGAATGGTGAGATATTGAACTATTTCAGCATTGATGATAGCCTTGAACACTTTGCCGAAAATTGGTAGAAGGCTGATAAGGCAATAATTAGAGGCGTCTGAGAGTTCTCCAGAGTTCTTAGATACAGGTACCACAGAAGAGGATATCCAGTAGACAAAAAAACAGGTAGCAGAGAGACAGTATTTATAGATTTTAGAGAAAACAAAAGTGTGTTCAAGGGTAGATTTCATCATGACAATGACCCGGATTCCGTAGCCTCCGCTCGCCTTATGGGGGTCAAGCTTTGAAATTATGCTTGAGACTGGAGAAGGAGTTATATAAACGTCTGTCAGTAAAGTCGGTTGCAGATACTACAGACTACTTAAATGTAAATTTGTCTGCTGTGGTTGTGATGACCTCAAATGTATTGATTAAAGGAGGGATGGATGACTTGCTGTTGTTCAGCACACATTTGCAGAGTCGCCAGTAGTCTTTGGATGTAAACTTGCGGGCTGCTATACACTGCTTTATTCTCTCAGCAAGCAACAACTTAGTGTCATTTAAGATCCTCTACAACTCATTACAAGCAGAGGCAAAAAGGTGCCTGTTTTGGTCAGATGCATGGCTTCGATATAACTGGAAGAAGTGATTTCTGTGGACAACGGCAGCCAGGCAAAATACCATTGCTTATGAGATCCTTGTATTCTGGTGTAGTCTGAAGAGTAGAAAATCAAGAACTGCTAAAAAAATCAAGAAACAAAAAAAAACTTTTTCAAATATAAATTCAGTTTTGATGAAATACAACAATTTTGTTTTAAAGTTATTGAAGAATTTCAAAGATAAAATTCTGCTGATTTAAAAAAAAAAAAAAAAAGTATTAATACTTATTCATCCAGTATTGTTAATGAACTAAACAAAATATGTTAACTATGCAGTAACTTAAAATCTATGACAGCAAAATATTTGAGAGGGTTTCCTCACAGATTATCCACCCTTCTCTGTGATAGGAGGGATATATATATATATATATATATATATATATATATATATATATATAAACGAAACTTGGTTATAAGCAACTGACAATTTGAAATGAATTGTTTGAACATTATTTTTTATTGATACTCGTATTTAAGTAGATATTCTCTTTTTAATGAAACAGTATTATATATTTATTTCTACCGGCCTGATTATTTACGATAAATTTTTATTACGAAAATGTGTGCCATTCGGCAGGATTCGAACCTGCGACCCCTATCTATATAGGGGAAGCTACCATTTAATCTGGCAACGTCTTAGACCTCTCGACCACGAATAGCCTTCAGTCTAAATAGTCAGGCCGGTAGAAATAAATATATAATACTGTTTCATTAAAAACAGAATATCTACTTAAATACGAGTATCGATAAAAAATGATGTTCAAACAATTCATTTCATATATATATTCAAATAAACACACAGCAGTCTTTATTATAATAGAGAGGATACTTTTGATAAATCATTCACTAATTCATTCCTCTTCATTGTTTACATCTTCCTGTCAATTGTCCACTAATTGTTTGTTGTCTTGTCTAAGTTTTAATCAAGTCAGTGTTTAAAGTTCACATTATTTTTGGACAAAGCACTCCTCAAATTGTTAGAAAGCAACAGAAAAAGATGATAGTTTGAAGGGGCTAAAACAAAAGAATTTTGGAGGTGTTTGGCAGAACTTCCTAAATGAGATTCTTAGTTGCATATTGGATTATGTTAACCACTGGTAACATAATCCAATATTGGATGAATAATTTCATGTTGAATAAACACACTGTATCGACAGGTAGGTCTTTTCAACTGAATTGCCGCTTTGAGTCTGGTGATTTGTTCAATGTTTTTAACATTGGCCATTTGTTTTTTTTTTTGTTTTTTTTGTTTTTTTTAAGCATTTCATATCATTATGTCAGGAATGAATCTGTCACTATACCTTCTCAAATGTCTTGGACACCTTGATCAAAAACAAAAAGATATTGAACTTGTTCATTCTTGTCTGTGTATCGCATTCCCTCTCAAAAGAGGGTGTCTAATCTTTTTTTTTTTTTTTTTTATCATTTCACCCCAAGCAAGGCTTTCCACTGCCACTATTGTGCTTGGGACTACATAGGGGAAGGTAAGTAGAAAGAGTGGTTAGATATAGGAAATGTCAGGGGTGGTGATAGATAGTTGGGTGGATGGGAAGAGTGTTTGAAAGAATGGAAGCGAGTTAGTATGTTAGGGAGTGTCTATTGACCTTACATTTAAATTTCTGGAGATTGTAGCCGTCGGGGAAGCAGTGGAAGGGAATTCCACAGTCGGGAAGTGCGAGAAAAGAAACTGTTGGAGTAGAAGTTGCGGTTGCATTTTATCGGTTTCACTGTAAAAGGGTGGGATCTAGTTGCTAATCTAGTATCTCGTACAAATTCAAACCTAGGGGGAACCAGTGATCTAAGTTCATCGGAGCAGAAGCCATGAAAGTATTTATAGAAGAGACACATGGAAGCCACGTCGGTGAGAGAGAGACTGCAGGCTTTTGGTTAACTTCTTAAACTTTGTTCCAAAATACTTTACTCAAGCTAGGTAGGATATACATTGTTTTTCACTGTCCATCTTGCCTTCAATCTGTTCTGTGAATGTCAAATTTTACAAACCATCTTTCCTCATTATGTGGTCGAGAAATGTCAATGTTTTTTTTTTTTTTTTGATGTTAAGTGTTCTTATAAAACTTAGTCATTTTTTCTTCTTTGGTTTTAAAATATATGTGACTTTCTTGATGAAAAGTTAACAAACCAATGAAATAAACTATCGTTATCATCATGTGCTTATTGAGGCTTTCCTTGTTTGTTGATGGTAATTATATGAATGTAAGTCTTTTCAGTACTCTACCATTGCCCTTTTTTTTTTTTTTTTCTTTTTTTTTTTTTACTATTCTTGTCATCAGTTACAGCTCTTTGTTAAATCCTAAATTTTTTCCATTCTTTTCTCAAAGGCAAAATCTCAAATCATGTTCTTAATAGCCTCAACAGAACAAGACTTTCATATAGATGTCCTACATGGTGTCAAACTCATTTGAAAATATTTACTCTCCTTGTTAGACAATCACTTTCTCAGATCAATAATCCTTTCTCTTTTCCATTCTTTTTACCCTTACGTAGCCCCCTGCGCATCAGTGGCGTTATCGCCTTGCTTGGGGTGATATGATTAAAAAAACAACAAAAAAAACTGGCTTTGTGTGTATGAAACCTGTAGGTCTCAGTGAGGACCATCCTTCTTCAAATTTCATGGACTGGTGTTATAGAATTACAAAGGAAGAGCATTACTGAATAACAGAAACCACATAACTTGAGAACTTTCAACAGCTGCAACAGCTAAAATGGATGGCGCATATAAATTGGAGAGAAAATAATGAAATAATCAAAATCTTGATGTTCCACAATACTTTAAACAAAGGGTTAGAAAGGAAACCACTCATCAGTACTAGAAAGTGCGGCACATGAGAAACCTATTTTCTGAAAAAATGTTTTCATTCAAAGATTCTTTAAATCTTTGAATGAAAACATTTTTCAAACAAAGGCAGTACTGGGTGTTCAAATGCCTACATTGAATCCATAACCGCATCTATTGCTATGAAGGTTGGGTCAAAGTGTCGAACCAAGAATTTTTTTTTGTCAGAATCCGTTTTGTCCATTTATAAATTCATTATTCGTCTGTGCATTGAATACTGTTGCTATGTCTGGTCAAGTGCTTTTGCTATTCATCTCTAGGTTCTCAACAAAATCCAAAGAAGGATCTGCAATGTAATGGATTCTGATCTGGCATCTCACCCTCAGTTGCTTTCTTACTGATGTGATGTGGCTTCCCTCTGTCTTTTCTACAAGTATTTTCATGGCAGCTGCTCTGACAAGCTTATTTCCCTGGTACCCCAACCGCATGTATTTATTCGTGCTTCTAGATTGGCATTCCCAACCTTTCACCATCAAAATAGTTAAATGTAGCCATCTCTTTTACTCTAATAGTTACTTTTCTCATACATCCCATTTGTGGAACTCCTTACCATTTGCTTTCTTCCCTGATAGCTAGAATCTTCAAAAGTTTAAATCCAGTGTCAATTGCCATTTTCTATGTACTTGATTCCCACCCATCTCTTATCCTTTCTTTCACATTCCCTGTACCTCTTTTATTTTCTCACTGTAACCTCCTTTGCACCGGTGGCAGTTCTGCTTTCCTTGGGGTGAAATGATTATATAAAAAATTAATATGAACATATAATCATAGCTAGAATTGTCACCTTGTGTTTTACACCTTTTCTTCTCCTGTCTTGATATAGACTGTTTGAAGAGTTTATTATAGCTCTTCCTAATAATAGTATGTATATGTGTACTGAGGATATAGGGAATTCTTGTTTGGTGTGTTCTTTTGCGTTTTTGATTTAAAATGTTAGTTGTTGGTACTCATGTCAGTATCGATTGTTTTTTTTTGTTTTGTTTTTTTTTGTTTGTTTTGTTTTTTTTTTCACATTTTATGCAAGGCTTTCACATTTAATTAGTTTAGCTTATCTCTAATTAAGAAAATATTTTATTGAGAAAAAAGCCTATTAAGATTTAAAAAAAAAAAAAGAATATGATAAAAATTGACAGAAAATTAATTTTACAACAAAAATAATGAAAACAAAATTTTTACAAAAATTTGTAGGATATTAGCAAGTTAATATTTTTATAAGGTGAATAAAATTCAAAATATTTTTCAAATCATATGCATATTTTGTTTAGTAATCAATATTTCATTCTTGAAATATCAAAAATGGATTGTTTTTGGATTATTGTCATATGTTGCTGATTCTTTGAATTTTCTGGAAGTGAACTTTTTGTTGTGAATTTTATATGGAATGAAAATGCAAAGTACAGTTTTATTGTGCCAAGAACACATAGAAAAATGCATGCAGACATGAATCACAAAAGTGAGACAGTAGAATGGGATAAAACAATATTCCAGTTGGTGACAACTTCTTCTTCTATGTGCCCTGTCCCTTCAGGACGTAGGCGATCATGGATCTCCACGTCTCCCTATCCCTTGTGGCTCTTAGTATGTTTGCTCCTGTTGCTCCTGGCAACCCCCGTTCCGTCATCCACCTGATCAGACTCTGCAGATATGTTATCCGCTGCCTTCCTCTGTCTCTCCTTCCTTCTATCTGACCAGTCAGTATCAGGTTCTCCAGGCTCTCCTTCCTCATTGCATGTCCCAGGAACTTCAGTTGTCTCTTCCTGATGCTCAGCATCAATTTCCTTTTTGTTGCCATTCTTTCTAACACTTCGTCGTTGCTTGTATGCTCAGTCCACGATATCCGTAGCATCCTTCTGTAGAACCACATTTCGGCCGCTTCCAGTTTTTTCCTCATTTTCGATGATATTGTCCAGCATTCACAGCCGTACTGAAGAACTGACATCACGTAGCAGTCTAGCTACGTGATGTCAGTACTGGTTGCATTCTTAGATGATAGATTAAATGCTTTGGATAAAAATAACACCTTCTTGTAATACTATATACACAGTCATTAGATGGTTTTAAACATATTTCTCCTTTCTAATCTTCTTATAGTTATTTAGTTACAATACTTGTCAGTTTATGCCAGGCTTAAGCCCGTTTGAAACCATTAACATCATGCGATGAAAAATTTTCAGTTAAATACAGTTAAGTGCCATACGTGATACACACTAGGGCGATCAGGTCTCGAAAGAACCATGACTGACTGGGCAGAAGGTTATTCTGCAGTAGGTTGCCATTACTTTCTGTGGTAGACTGGTTGCCAGCCAAGGCTATAAAACTCATAACTGAAGGGAAGAGATGGACTAATACCTTTCTCAAGAGTATTTGTGCATAAGTGAATGCAAGGAATTCAACTGGAATTTGAACTTGGCTTGTTTGTCTGTGAATTGCTATATTATAATTTAATTTGACATCTTTGAAAATGGCTTATATAAACTGAAAGCATAGATTGGATTATAAAATAAATTATGTATCAATATTGTGATTTTCTTTCATCATTTAATGATAATACTATTAAGCTTATCAGACAATATGAAACAAATTTACATAAAATAGACAAAACTTGTCTATATTATTTAATGAAATCAATATATATATATATATATATACACACACTTTCCCACTGCCATAATGTAGCCGCCCTGTACCTTTTCTATAAAATATTTTCATAGTAACTGTTCTGGTGAACTTTCCTCTTTGGTACTTTGACTTTAGCAATTCAAGCAAAGTACTAGGATGTGCATTGTGGTGTATTGGATATCGACTTGGAACGACAACTCAGAGAGCTGAGTTTGAATTTCAGTTGAATTCCTTGCATTCACTTACACACAAATACCCTTGGGAATCGTATTAATCCGTCTCTCCTACTGCAGAAAGCAAACTACTGCAGGATAATCTTCTGCCTAGTCAGTCATGTCTCTTTCGAGACATGATCGCCCAAAGCGTGTATCACGTATGGCACCTGACTAACTAACTAGGTTAGGGATGTGTGTAGTGATGTACTATAAATCGGCTGAGCGTAAGAAATTGAATGATTCAAGTTCAATTCATTGCATTCACATACATGCAAATATCCTTGGGAAAGGTATTAACTCATTTATTCTCTCTCCAGCTATTGGTTGAATAGCAGGACGGATTGAGTTCTCTAGCCTTGGTTGGCAACCAGGCAACCACCGAAAGAAATGGCAACCTACTGTGGGAAAATCTTTTGTCTAGCAAGTCATTGATCAAAAAAGACATGATTACCCAAGTGTGTATCAGATATGGCACTTAATTGACTGACTAGATTAGCAGTAATATCTCAACCTTTTACAAATGAAATAGCTTGATGTAATCGTAAGATCTATGCTAACAGTTTCTTTTGCAATTTTTGCTTGCGGCTTCTTGCTTTCTAGTCAACTTTGATTTTCACAAATTTAAATGCACTATCAATTGTTTCTTTTTTTCTTAATTCCTGATCTTTTATTGATTTCTGTCCCCATGCATCTTAGTGGCTTTATTGCCTTGCTTGGTGAAATGATATACATACACTACAGGCCATAATTATTAGGCAACCCAAGTTTTAAAAAAATGATATATTTTATACTATTTTTAGTATTTATTACCAAGTGCATAATTCTAAATGAAAATAGAATGGTTCTTTGGTTAATACTGCACAATAACATGTGCATCAAATGAACTGTTCTGGTGCCCAGTTTTTGTGCTCTCTTCCCCATGCTAGTCTCTTCTTATTGGCTAGCTGAAGCAAAGGCTTCCTGGCTTCCTTGTAAAATTTTGCAAAGTAATGCCTTTTCATTTCTAATGAATGTTGTTCTTCAACCTGAAAGAAATTAAACATTCAAATTAGTTTTTACACATTTTGTTTAAATTTGATATAATTTGAAAAAGAATTGGCTGTTATTAGACTATGAAATTATGACATTTTGGTTACCTTGTGTGTGCGTGTCCTTTAATCTCTATTGACGAACTCTGCTATCACCCTTTACTATGTATGATGTTAGTTCTTCAGAAAGCAATATATTGCCTCCTTGGGCTCACTCATAGCCAACCTTAAGTGGAACTACATTGAATCAATAGCTACTGTTAAGGTCAAGTCACTATGTTGGGCCAGGAAGTTCTTCTTGTCAAAATCTACAAATCTCCCATTCATCTGTGCATGAAATATTGTTGTCATATCTGGTTAGGTGTTCCTGCTGTTCCCCTTGGGTTGCTTGATAAGATCCAAAGAAGGATCTGCAATATAATCAATCTCGATTTGGCATCTGGACTTCAGCCAGTTTCTCATTATCAGGAAGTGGCTTCCCTCTGTCTTTTCTGCAAATATTTTCACAGCTTCTGCTATGACAAGCTTATTTCATTGGTGCCCCCTCTACACAAAGTTACTCTTGCTACTATACTGGATGTGCATTGTGGTGCAGTGAATATCGGCTCAGAACAAGAAATCAAGGAGCCGAGTTCGAATTTCGGTTGAATTCATAGCATTCACTTACACACAAATACCCTTGGGAAAGGTATTAATCCGTCTCTTCCTTCCCGTCATGGGTTAAATAACAGGACAGATTGGGTTCTATAACCTTGGCTGGCAACCAGTCTATCACAGAAAGCAGTGGCAACCTACTGCGGGATAATCTTCTGCCCAGTCAGTCATGTCTCTTTCGAGACGTGATCGCCCAAGCGTGTTTCACGTATGGCACTTAACTGACTGACTATACTGGCAATTAGGTCCCAACATTTTACACTTAAAACAGTAAAATGTAGCCACCTCTTTTATTCTAGTAGTTTCTTTTCTTGCACTTGCGGCCTTTGGAACTCCCTTCTGTATAATTGGTTCCCTGATAGCTGCAATCTCCAAGAGTTTAAGTGCAATGTCAATTGCCATCTTTTATCCCTGATTCCTATTTTTCTCTTACCCCTTCAAAGTATTTTGTTTCTCTTTCATTTCGCTCTTTTATCCTTTGTAATCTCCTGCACACCAGTGGCAGTACTGCCTTTCTTGGGGTAAATTGATTAAGAAAAAAAAAATAAGAAGCTTAAAATAAATGAAGAATAAAATCTCAATGCAAGTTTCACTGTAAGGGATCATCAGGTCAGATGCCTTTAATATAGAGGAACCACCCCCCCCCCCCCCCCACCAGCTGTCAGTTCCATCCAGGTTCCATATTAGCATTTTGTGCTTTTTTTTCCATCTATACATTCTGCCATAATTTTTGCTCTCTCTTATTTAATAATGAGCCTGTGTTTGAAAATATCAAGATCAACAATTTTTTCCTTTTGGTACAAATTTTTTTCCCTCCTATGTAATGTTTCAGTCAGTTAAGTGCCATACGTGATACATGCTTGGGCAATCTCGTCTTGAAAGAGACTTGACTGACTGGGCAAAAGATTATCCCGCAGTAGGTTGCCATTGCTTTCTGCGGTAGAGTGGTTGCCGACCAAGGCTATAGAACCCAATCTGTCCTGTTATTTAACCCATAACTGGAAGGAATAGATGGATTAATACCTTTCCCAAGGCTATTTGCGCATAAGTGAATGCAACGAATTCAGCCTGAATTCAAAATCGGCTTCCTGATTTCTCTTTCCGAGTCAATATCCAATGCACCACAATGCACATCTCTAGATCTGTTTTGCTGAATCACAGCTGATCAGTACGGTTAGATTCTGATTGCTTTTAACCTAGGATTGAAACCCAACCCAATTGACGTCAGTTGGTGATTCTATCTCTGGGCTATGGGCGCTTGGTAATGTTTACCTTTTCTTATTATGTTCCATTTATAAAATAAAAGATGAATTTGAACACCTCACCAAAAATAAGAAAGGGCATAGTAAGGAAAACTATTGAAATTTATATATATATATATATATAATGTTTTTTTTTCTTTTAAACATAAAGTTATCATAATTATAAAATAAATTATGAATCCTGAAGTTAATTTTATAATTTCATGTTAATTTGAAAGTGAAATTTGATTCTTGTATTTTAACCAGAAAAAATAACTTTAAAGTAGGTACCTCCACTTTTCAGTATAAGTTTTCGATACCGGATTTTAAAATGAAATTTTTAAAATAAATAAGTTATATTTTAGGTTTAAAATTAGTTTTAATTGAAAGTCAAGAGATTAAATTTAGTAATTCTAGTAAACAATATACACTGGCGTATTTTAAAGTGAAATTATATTGATTGGAATCTAAAATATTTCAGATTAAAAAAAAAAATTTAAAAGTATCACCATTTTATTGATTGATGACAGATTTTTAAACAGTAGCCACATTCCTGTTTTAAAAATCTGGTAAAAATAAAATATACATTGCTGACATGTTATTGAAGTCAATTTTTTAAGTTAAAACTTACCTTTATCTGTTTTCAAACAAAAGTACTTGCTTACTCTCTGAAATATTTGCTATAACATTTTATTAGCTAAGGTAATCCGATATATGCTGGCTATCTCAAGTGCCGAGTGACATAATGACAACCGGAAGTTATAAACAGGCTAAAGTAGGGAGGCCGAAGGTGACAAAATTATATGAATGTGATTTTTTATGTAAGGGAAGACAACCCTTTAATCAGGTGACCTTGTAATGATAAATATCACGTACGGCCATCCATAAAAATGCACACAATTAAAATGTGTTAATTATTTTAAAAATCCAATGGCTCAATCATTTGTATTAAGCTTTTACATTTTTGATTAGTAATTGTAGTCTTCATGCATTAATTACATAACCTAGCCGAACACGTTGAGGAAGAAATTTAACAATAATTTTAAACTTTTTATAAATAATTTTTAAATATAATTAAAAAATAAAAATAAAAAATGAAAATAATTCTTGTAAAAATTTATTATTCATTGAATTTTTTTTTCTTTTCTATGATATGCTTAATTTATATTGTTCATAAAAAGCAATCAGAAGTTTATCCACATAGAAATTAGCATAATTATTGCATTTTTCACAATTCGGACCAATGTTTTAGAAAAGGGGCTCTATTGGAGAAAAAAAAACTGTTGATTAGCATTCCCCAATGACTCCTGAATTTAATTATATTAGGCTTATTGTGGACAAAATTTGAATTTTTAAGCATTTGTGGAAATTAATTGGTGGGGGGGTAACATATGTAAAAAAAAATATTTTTACCAATATTTTATACAAAATAATTATTTCAACATTGATTTTGGTTAATTAAGAATAAGTCCTGAAATTTTCATCAAAATCCAACCATTATTTGATTTATGCAAGAATTTTCAAATTAATGTGTCTTTCACGGCCAAAAAAAAGTGCATTGCGGCATAACAATTACGTTTGTTTACTTAATAAAATAGCGGCAATTTGGATATCACGCTTACATAATAAAAAAAAAAGACTTTCTACAACAATTTCGAACGTGTTAGAAATAATTAAAAAATTTTAAAAATATTTAAAAAATGCTTTGTTCTATCCTCTTAATGGTAATATAAACTTTTTGCCGATAGAACTTTGTTTTTATTTAGTTTGGGACCTTTTCCCTTCTGACTATGCTGTTTTTCAGCGATTTTTGGGAGGTACCTACTTTAAAGAAAGAACAATTTGGGTGTAAAATTTAAATATTCAGCTTTTGAATGTATATTTTCTGTGTTAGCCCTTATGTTTAAATTGACTTAGAATAAGACCTGGAATTTTCAAATGGCTGCAGAATATTAAGATGAACAGGTAATATATTTTATGATTGTTATGTAGCAAAACAGATCTGGCAAAATTAATATTTTGCACATGTTAATAAAATAGCCAAAGGTATGCTACTTTATTAATTAATTTAACTGTGCGTATATTTCAAATTGACTATGAATTGCATTTTTTATCTTTTTCTATTTTTTATTTTAACGTTTTTCAAGTGGAAGTGAAATTAAATTTTATGGCCTGATTCTTTATTTATTTTCTTCTTAAATTCTTTCTTCAAACTTTTGTATCTGTCTTGGGAATTTATAGAATACAAACATTAAAAAACACATGTAACAAAAAAATTGTTTTAATTTTTGTATTTTGGCAAATTTAATTAATTTTTGTCAACTTTTAAAGTATTATCAATTCCCAAAACATTACATGAAGTTTCAATGTAATTACATTCATTATTAATTAATGCAAGCCATTATAGTTATTTACTTTCAAAAAATATTTAATGTATTTTTCAGTCTTGGTTGCTAGGTTTTAAAGAAAGAAAAAATGTTTTTGTCTAAGAAAATTTTGTTTATGAATTTAGTAGATTCTTTCCAGGAAAATTTAAAAGAAAAAAAAACAAACTGTTTTTTCATTTTGAATTGTCTTCTTTATGATATTAGAAAATATTTCTTATATGATCAGTCAGCCAGTTAATTGTCATATGTGACTGTGGGGTAACAGGAGAAAGCATGTTAAGAGTTACCAAGGATAGGAAGATGTGGAAAGCCATGATCGCATATGTCCTGAAGGAACATGGTAAATAGAAGAAGATACATGCTTGGGAAATCATGTCTCTTTCGAAGATTTTCCTACTGTAATTTACCATTACTTTCTGCAGTAGACGAGTTGCCAATCAAGACTTTAGAACCCAGTCAGTTCTGCTATTCAACCCATAGGTAGAGGAAGAAGAGATGAATTAATATTTTTCCCAAGGGGATTTGCATGTAAGTGAATGAAATGAATTTGATTAGAATTCAAACTAGACTCTTCGACTTCTCATTCTGGGCCAATATCCATTAAAATACACATACATCATAAAAAGAAAGAAATTGTAATGTATGTCAAATATATCCTATGGCCGATGCAAAAATTTTCAGAAATTTGCAGAGATTTTTTTTATTCGTATAATGTCATTGTTGTCCTGCGACCTTGGCTGAGATAGAACCCACTACACCCCTCCAGTATTCCCTGTGCATTTGGAACCCTGGCACAATTTGTAGTGAAATTCATAATCTTGTCAAATAGCTGAATACTTGATGCTTCGCCAGGGCTACCAAGGGTGTTTTTATTGTGACACCAACACTAGATGGGTTGCCTCCAGGCCCCTATCCCATTATTTAACCCATAACTGGAGTGAAGTGATGGATTAATACCTTTCCCAAGGGTACTAGTGCTTTAGTGAATGCAGGGTACTCAACTAGAATTCGAACTCGGCTCACCGATTTCTCCTTCCAAGCTGACATCCACTGCACCACAACGCATATCCGTCACTGAACGCTTACAGCACCTGGTATTCCAAAGCAGTCACCCATCTAAGTACTGACCAGGATCATGTTGCTTAACTTCGGTGATCAAACGAGAACCAGTGTATTCAACGTGATATGCCATAAGCATATCACTCATTCATGTATTTTCCTAAACTTTGTTAACTTGCACTTTTTCATTTTAATGTTCATCACAGATGCAATCCAAAACTAATATTTCTCTCTTTTTTTTGAGCAGAGGGCAATTGTTTCCACACTGATATTGAAGATTGTTTCTGTAGTTTCATGTGGAACCCATTTTCCTAGCTATGAAACTTTCTCCAAAATTTGTGAATAATGTATCACAACTGACTGATGAGTCAACAGTTGAGGGAAATTTAAAGAGACTTTTCCTCAGATTTTCATAATATTGGGCAAAAGATGACAATGAAATATCGTAACTGGTAACATACATACATATATAATTATCCTATGTTTTAAGCATGACTCAGTCTATTGCTTTTTAGCAATAGCAGTTGTCAGGTGTCTATCATATTATACTGGGCTTTTTTTAAAAAGCCTAGTATTATAATATGATAGGCACCTGACGATTACTAAAAGGTACTGATTCGTGCCTAAAAAGTAGGATAATATGTATATTAATTAATATATATTTTGTTCTGTTATACAGCATTGAACACTATTCTAATCATGCCTGATTGTTTTTTGACATGTAAAAAACCTAGCAGCTGGGATTTTTAAAACTGAACAACCAGACTGTACACATTTTTCTTTTCTTTTTTTTTTTTATGAATTATCTTTATTTTACTTACATGCAATATTGTGAACCATTGTTAGTTTTTTAACTTGTATTTCTGAGCCATACTTAGTAGTTGCAATGAAAACAAATAAGCACTTTGCTAAATTAATAAGTCGACAATGCTTCATTGAATAAAAAATCAATATCACTTGTCTATATGAAAACAAGAACAGTAACTGATTAGGAATTATGAAGTTTTAATATAAGGGTTAGATCTGATTGTCTACCAACTGTAAAAGCTCTTTTAGCTCTCTAGCTAGAGCACCTACCATACATGGGTAACACTTTAAAAAAAATTTTTTTTTAATCATTTCAACCATATCAAGGCGGGACTGCCACTAGTTTGCAGGGGGTGAGAGAAAAGACTGGGTACAGATGGTATTGAAGAAAGAATAAATGAATATTATTCAAGAAGATAGAAGATGGCAATTGACATTGCATTTAAATTTTTGTATATTGTAGCTATCTGAGAAGTAAAGAACATGTTAAATTAGAGTAGAGCAAGAAGGAAAAAATAACAAGTTACAGAGGATGGCAGGGAAAGAACAAAAGAAAGATGAGAATCAAGGAGATAAAAGCTGGCAATTGACATTGCACTTCAACTCTTGGAGATTGTAGCTATTAGGGAAGCAAGTAAATAAAAAGAAGTTCTACAGGCAGAAAGTGCAAGAGAAGAAACTGCTAGAGTAGAAGTAGTGGTTGCATTTAAGGGATGCTAATCTAGTAGCATGCTTAAAATCATGTGAATGGGAAACGATGGAAGAAAGTTTATCAGTACAGTTGCAATTAAAATATTTGTAGAAAAGACAGAGGGAAGTCATGTCACTGAGAATTGACTGAAATCAAGATTCCAAATCAGTATCGATTGCATTGCAGATCCTTTTTATGATTATAGTGGTGAAGGCTTTTTAGATGAGCCGAATACAGGGAAAATATTGCACATAGTGTGTTACAAGGTCCTCAAATGACTTACCTCAAGTTTTCAATTCAGATTTGTCTTTCTCCTAGACTGTTTGTCACCCAAGGCTATAAAACCCAATCTGTTCTGTTATTTAATCCATAACTGGAGGAAATAGGCAGATTAATACTGTTCTCATGAGTATTAGTGCATAAGTGGATGCAACAAATTCAACTGGAATTTGAACTTAGCTCTCTAATTTCTTGTTCTAAGCTGATATCCACTGCACCACAACACACATCCTAAGGAGTATTTGCACATAAACTCAAATAGAATTTGAACTTGTTTTAAACAGTGATTCACATCGACCGACCAGAATGTTCAAAAGACTTAGTAAAAAACATGTGATCTCTCACAGGGTTCAAACCCACATCCCTCTTTCTAGGGGAAACCATTGTCTAATCTGGTATGCTTTGCTGGAGATCATATTTTCTTTATTCATTCTCTTAAATGTGCAGGCCAGTAGATGTAAGTCACATTAAGATGGGAGATTACAGATGGAGGCATCTGCTCAAACAAGTCTAATATTATTTCTTATTATGTTTAGCATAATAAGAAATAATATCATCTGTTTATATTTCTGAGATGAGGTAAATATTTACAGAATTTACATCCTTCTGACTGTAGTCCTCATTTTTATTGCTATATTCACAATATGAGGACTACAGTTGTATGCTCCGACCTTCTTCAGGTGATATATGTTAGAAATAAACAAAGAAATTGCATGATATTAAAAACTAAATCCATTAATATGAAAATCTGCTAAAATATCTAATGTTACCGCTTTTGTGCATGAGAATGCAAGTTTGAAAAGTCAAGTGGGTGCTGCCTATATTTGTAAGTAAATCCAATGATGGTATAACTTGAAATTGAATTACAGCCATCATGTTTATATTTCTATGTATATAAAAGGGAAGCCTCTATTTTGAATTGCTTATTTATTCTATACTTGTCATGAGCAAACTGGCCCATTTGGCATTCAGAATGATAGGCTTAATTTCATGAAGAAAATAATTTTTATTAAAATTTTTTTTTTCATTGTTTTTCACTTGTTCACTTATATTTTTTCAACATAAATAACAATGATTAAATACAATCTTTCTGGAATTTTGTAATGCTTTATTGAAGGTAACTTCTAACATTTTAAACACCTAGGAAATATGTATAAAACTTTTATGCTGTAGAAAGAAGAAACATTCATAATCATTTTTATTTATCTGAAGAGGTGATGCATTTTTTAAAATTTTTGTATACACAAATGTGCATTGTGGTGCAGTGGGTATCGGCTTGGAACGAGAAATTGGGGAGCCAAGTTCAAATTCCAGTTGAATTCATTGCATTCACTTATGCACAAATACCCTCGGGGAAGGTATTAATCCGTCTCTTCCTTCCAGTCATGGGTTAAATAACAGGGCAGATTGGGTTCTATAGCCTTGGCTGGTAACCAATCTACCACAGAAAGCGATGGCAACCTACTGCGGGATAATCTTCTGCTCAGTCAGTCATGTCTCTTTTGAGACATGATCATCCAAAGCATGTTTCACGTATGGCACTTAACTGACTGACTGATACACAAATGAATAAATCACAAACAAATTACATGCAGCAGCATGTATCAATAACATTATCATTGGTAATATGATATCAAGACTTCAATTTTTTTTAATTATAGAAAATACTTCAAAGGAAAAAAAATGTTTCTCCATTTCTAAGTCAGAGGCTAGTGTGTATGGTCTTCTTTAGTTAAAATGAAAAATTACATTGAATTTCTTAGTAGTGTGGCCTATAATGATCTATATCTCATGTGGCTTACTTAGAAAAGCTTGCCCAAGCCTCTTTTATGCTTTAAAAAAAATTAACTGTGAATATCAAATTCTTTAGACCTTGAAGCAGGCAAACTCTCTTGATATTGAAGTGAGTGAAATCTAATTGTAAATCTATTTTGATGTTTATATTGTTTAAAGTGAATCTTGCATAAAATTAATATATTCTTGAATTCTTATTTTTTCTGACAACTGTATTTTCTTCCTCAATTATTTTCCAATTGTAGAAATGACATTGAAAAGTCAAACTCTGGCGACATAATTTGGATTAGTTTTTTCCTGTTCAATATGATATTCGTCTGAGAATAACAGGCTCATTATTGATAAATTATTCTTATGTCTCCTGGGAATATAATTTTTTTATCATAGCATTGTTTACTCATGTTGAAATGCTTCATCCATTGAACAGAAAACTAAAGCATTAAAACTATTTTAATCTCTGACTTTGTTATTACTGATATCTTTTTTTTATTTTTTGAATAATTGCTTCACCCCAAGCAAAGCAATACTGCCACTGGTGCAAGGTGATTACTTGAAAGGAGAGTGAAAAGAAAGAGGAACATCCAGGGGGTGTTGGAAAAAGGATAAGAGAAAGATGGGAATACTGGTGTGCAGGGGGATGTGTGAGAGTAGAGTGAGAAGGACTAAAAATAGGATACATGGTGTGGCAGGGAAAGAATAAAAAAAAAAAAAAGATGGGAATCAAGGAGATAAAAAGATGGGAATTGATGTTGCACCTAACCTCTTGAAGATTGTAGCTATCAAGGAAGCAAGTATATGTCAGGAAGTTCCACAGGTGGGAGGTGTGAGAAAAGAAACTCATTGAGTAGAAGTGGAGGTTACATTTGGATGTTTTGACTGTGAAAGGGTGGGGCCTAGTTGCTAACCTAGTAGCTCGAGGAAAATTTGTATAGAGGAGGCACCAGAGAGATAAACTCATCATAGCAGAATCCATCAAAATATTTGAAGAAAAAACAGAGGGAAGCCACACCATGTTAGGATTATTATAAGTAATAGTATGTCATAATGTGTGCTTTTTGGTTCCAATAGAAAAAACAGCTAACATAAAAAAAAAAGGGCTGAAAAAACAGCTGGAAGGAGTTAAGAAGAAAATACAAAAAAAAAAAAAAAAAAATGGTAATGCTAACTGTTTCCTAAAAAGAAATATTTGGCATTCATTGATTGAACAAATCAGTGCTACTTTTGGTCAAAATTTATAAAATCCATCTCTTAAACAATTTTTCATGAAAATAGATTTTTCTAGTCTAGCAATCTGTTAACTCATTTTCCAGTAATGATGGGGGTTTCCTTTCTAACCTTTTATTTGAAGTAACCTGGAATGTCAATATTTTGATGATGTAATTTTTTTTCTTTGAGTTACATGTGCTGTCCATTTTAGTTGTTGCTGCTGCTGAAATTTTTCAATTTATGTGGTTTCTGTTATTTGGTATATGCTGTTCTTTGCTGTTAAAATATGGTTTTCTCATGCTCAATTAAAACAACTGAAAACTGCAAAAATAAACATTCCCTTTATTTTGGCAGTTATTTACAGGTGAAATTATTGTATATCGTCAGCGAAGGATGTGTTACTTCAAGATATATCAAAAAATTTTATAGGCTTATGTACTCATATTATCTATCTACATTTAAAAGAAAAAGAGTGGTTATTCCTTACTGCAGAATGCTGCTTCAAGTTGCATGTGGAGGTTAATCATAAAAGAAGAATGTTACTTCAAGATATATTACATTGCGGTACTTAGGACTGATAGATATTTGGTATGCTCATGTACCATTTATATTTAAAAAGAATTATATCATTGTCCTTTACTGCTACTCAATGTTTTATGCAATTGCATGGGAACCAACAGGCATTTATAAAACTGAGTATCATTTTGTAGTAAGAAATGTTGATATAATTCTTTTAAATATATATTTTAATTCTCTTTTACATCAAGCACCTTGTTTTTTGCTTTACTCCGAACACTCATTGTGCACTGTGTGTGTGTGTGTATATATATATATATATATATATACATACACACACACACACACACTATGTATATAATTGCTTTCTCTCTCTCACTATATATATATATACACACACACTATTTATGTATATAATTGTTTTCTCTCTCACTATATTGCTTTCTCTCTCTCTCACTATATATATATATATATATATATACACACACACACACTATGTATATAATTGCTTTCTCTCTCACACTATATATATATATACACACACACACACACACTATGTATATAATTGCTTTCTCTCTCTCACTATATATATATATATATATATATATATATATACATACATACACACACTATTTATGTATATAATTGCTTTCTTTCACTATATTGCTTTCTCTCTCTCACTATATATATATATATATACACACACACACTATTTATGTATATAATTGCTTTCTCTCTCACACACTATATATATATATAGCATATTTGTGCAGCAATCTTGCTTTTATGCAGTTTTCATTAAAAATGACAGATAAGGTAATATAGTTAAGTTTTTTTTATGTAATTTTTCATGTGATATTATTTTCTTTAAAGCCATAAATTGTCCAAATGTTTTGTTTATCTGAGGGCTTTTGGCTATACTTTTATCCAATATCAAGGCATCATCCATATAAAAAAAAAGACTAAAAGTAATAGAGGCATTATTGTTAAAAAAAAAGAAAAACCCAACGCTCAATCATATGAACTACAAACCCACTAACAACACAC
Source organism: Ascarosepion bandense (assembly GCA_037127315.1). Taxonomy (NCBI): domain Eukaryota; kingdom Metazoa; phylum Mollusca; class Cephalopoda; order Sepiida; family Sepiidae; genus Ascarosepion; species Ascarosepion bandense. The sequence continues at coordinate 8,114,671 of JBBBDQ010001127.1, read as the reverse complement.
TTACTGTGTTCAGTAGATAAAACATACCCACTACTCTACAAACATACATAACACTATGTATGTTCAGTTGTATGTAAAATAACATCCATCCTCAAAAATGTCTAAAAAAGTATAGCCAAAATCGCTCAGATAAACAAAACATTTGGACAATTTTAAAAAATTTATGTCTTCAAAAGGAAAACAAATCATGAAATCATATGAAAAATTGCATAAAAATCTTAGCTATATTACCGTTGTGATTTTTAATGAAAATCTCTTATATAAATGTGCGCACACACACACACACACACACACTGGGATGGGTTTGTTTGCCTCTTTGCTATAATCAACTAAATTTGGTAAGCATATTTATTGAATCCGAGGGAATGTTTTAAGATAAATATTTTTTGTTCATAATGTGGAAAAGGTTACTTTACCACTTGTTTATTATTCAGCCATATTTTTGTAGTAACAATTAAGATTTGTAACTGTCATGTTTTAGGCTATAATTTCTCTTAATTCTAATAAGTGACAAAAAAAAAATGCTTTAAAAAACAAATTTTCCCTCGAAATATATTTTATGCTTTTTCAGAGTATTTCTCTAGTGGAAACTTACCAGAAACAAATGAAATCTAATTGATGATACTAATTGTTTTTATGCAGTTCATTTAAATGATTGTTGTAGCTAAAAGGGACCTTGATAAATGACAAAGAAATATAAAATATAATAACAGTGTGTATATATATATATATATGTGTGTGTGTATATATATATATATATATATATATATATATATATATATATACACGTCTATATATATGGTAATTATTATAATGATAATAGCATACTGCAACTCAATAGCTATAAATTTTCAGTCTTAAAGCACCATCATCAAGCAGTAAAATGTGGTTAATTTACTTGGTAAATTATATAGATAAGGAGATTTAAACAAATAAAAGTAAAAAAATAAAAACATATGAATAAAGAGATCATTCAATGAGATGAATTAAGTGGGGTTGAGAGGTCATGATATCATTTCATTATGATCTCATGATTATCCATAATTCCACTAACTCCAAAAGAAGATAGAATCCGTAAATACATACATAGAATACTGAAGAACTTTAATCTTAAAGTAACAGTAAATACCAACCTTAAAAAAGTTGACTTTCTAGATGTTACACTTGACTTAGTTAATAGTACTTTCTCACCATGTGTTAAACATAATGCTAACTCTATCTACATAAATCATAAATCACCCACCATCTAATAGATGGTGGGTGATTTATGATTTATGTAGATAAATAAGCATATACCCCATTCAGTTGAATACAGAATAAACAATAATTCTTCCGCTGAAGACATTTTCTATAAACATAGTCATTACTACACCACAGCTCTAAAAAACAGCGGCTATAAATGCAATGATATTAAATAGCATAAATTAATCATAATAGCAAACATAATCGAAATAGGAAAATAATTTGGTACACACCACCATTTAATTAATTGGTTAGTACCAAGTTAAACAATAAATTCCTTAATCTAATTCAAAAGCACTTCCTAAATAATAATCCCCTTACCAAAATTTTTAATAAAATTACACTGAAACTTAGTTATAGCTGCACTGAAAATATTGCTAGATAATAAAAAAAAAAAAAACTAATAAAATCCTAAAACATCATAATATTCATTATAACCAACTTACCATAAATAATAATACATTTTCCTGCAGTTGTCATAACCATAACTTATGTCCTTTGTATACCAAGCTACCATTTTCACTACTGAAAATCCTAATCTTTACAAATATTATATCAGATGTACTAAGAATAATTTCAAGTTTCAATTTTACCAGCACAACTTATCTTGCAATAATAAAATATTCAGAAATTCGACTTCTCTCTCTAAATACTACTGGCAGGTGAAAAATGCAAATAAAATTCCTACAGTTAAATGGAAAATATTAACTAATGCTAGAACATGTAAATCATTACATGAAATATGTTTCCTTTGCTTACAATAAAAAATTCATGTAATAAAATTCACAAAACTGACTTATTGAAATCACTAATTTTTGCCACCATAGAAATTTCCTTACTCTTAAATATATCTGGATCTATCTCAATTTTATCTTAATATTTTTCCTTAAATTTTAACTTATTTTACTGGTAAGTTTTTGTAAATTACTTTCTTTTATTTGTACTTATTAACACATCCTCTAAGAAAAAAATTTCGGTTTTATATTTTTTATATTCTTAAACTTTATATTGTTTCTGAATTTTTTATTTTATTATTGTTTCAATTTTTCTATTGCCTTTTCTTTCTCTTCTTTTTTTCCCTTTTCTCTTTTTTCCAGTTTAAAATTTTTGACATGTCTGGCTTTTTGTGACAAAACATTGAAACACTACTGCCTTTGATTCTTACACACACTATTCTTTAAAATGTCATAACTTCCCAGCTCCACTTAATTAATCTCATTGGCTGATTTCTTTATTCTTATGTTTTTATTTTTATTTTTTTACCTTTGTTTATTTTTATTTTATTATTTAAATCTCCTTAGCTATATATATTACTAAGTAAATTAACCACATTTTACTGCCTGATGATAGTGTTTTAATACCAAAACTTTATAGCTATTTAGTTGCAGTATGCTATTATAATAATAACCATATATCTATGCTCTAATTTTGTATTGAGCACTTTTTAAAAGGAAATATCTGTGGAATTTACTTCTATTAGTAATCATTACTTATATAAGTATTTTGAATTTTATAGGATTTCTAGTATCCTCACAGGGAAATTGTGGAGGGTATCTCATTCTGATGGATGATAATATTCAAGGTTGTACTTTACCCTCTACCCATCTCTTTTTTTTTTTAAATTGAATTTTATTTAATTTACTTTTGGTCAATAAAACTTGAGAAATAATTGATATAAAATTTCTAGTTTTCATATGCATTTCTTTTTTTGGCAATTATATTTAACCATAAAATTTGGTAGTATCCAATTCATTTAGGTAGTATATTTGGTAATATCTGATTCATTTATATAGTACATCTGCTGGTGTTGCATTTGTTGGTCAGAGAAAACACAGTCTTCTCTTTATTCCTTGTTTTTTTTTTCTTTCTCTATACCCGTTTCACTTTTTCCACCCTACAGTGAAGAAATCATTTTGTATTTGACAGTCAACAAAATCAGAAATTTACTGAGCAGCCATAGCACACTCACGTCAACTTTTTCAAGACATTTCATTTTATATCATCCATTTTTTTCTCTCTCTTTCTCTCTCTTGCCTCAACACTTCTTGTGCAGGTCTGAAGAAAAATATCCAAGAAATGGTTGCTCCGATCCAACGTAATAACAAATTCAGACTCTCTCAGGTCACTGGTAAGTGTTGATAGAATTTTCTGCAGGTCTGATTTGATATTTCATGCAAGTAGTTCTTTTCTTTTTTTTTCTTTCTGGTTTTGCATTATCATTAATATATTTGTTCTGTTATTGTTTTTGGGTCAATATTTACAAGTTTGTAAAGAGGCATTCCAATGGAAACCTTCTCCTGGTATTTTGAAAGTTCCAGGTTATTTGAATTAATTTTCAGATTGCTATTGACCATAATTGGATTGTGCAGAAAGTTCATGTCAATTTTTAGTCGTTTATGTTCCAACATGTTAGAACATGTCAAATTTATCAGCATATATAATATGCTTACATTTCTGATTAGAAAACACTTCAAATTATCTCTTGAGAAAGAAAGTTTAAAATGACTTAATTCAAAAGATATATTTTGTGTATGGTAAAGGTGTCTTAGCTGACAGAACTGTACAGAGGTTTGTTTGCTAAGTTTAAAGTTGGTGACTGTAATCTTATTGATGAAGAACACTCATGCAAACAACCCTCTTCACTACAGATGATGGGCAAATCAAAACATTGATTATACAATGTGAGAATTGGTAAAAACACTAAATTCATCAAAATCAACTTTTTATGAGCACTTAGTAAAGCTTGGGTACTCAAATCGCTACAATGTTTGAGTACCACCTTGATCTGAGTGGAAAGAACCTTTTAAATTGCATTTCTATCTGGAATTTACTGTATAAGTGCAATGAAAATGCACTCCTTTTGAAGAAAACTGGTGACTGGTGATGAGAAATGGATTGTTTTCAACAATGTTTAGCAAAAAAGATACTGGGGTAGGCGATATGAGCCAACTTTAGCCACCTCAAAAGCAGGTCTTCATTCTAAGAAAGTCATGGTGTGCATCTTGTGGGATTGGAAAGGAATCTTGTACTATGAGTTTCTGTCAAGTAACCAGTCAATTGATTCTGAAAAGTACTGCTTGCAACTGAATGAATTAAAAGCAGAAATATCCTCTGAATTAGCAAACAGGAAAAGTGTTCTTTTCCATCAAGATAATGCCAGACCTCATGTTTCTTTCGTGACCTGGCAAAAATTGTTCCAGTTTTGTTTGGATGTCTTACCTGACCTACAATATTCACCAGACATTACTCCTTCAGATTTTCATTTATTCAGGTTCTTGCAAAATAGATCTTAATGGTAAAAACTTTAATTCTTTGAATAACATAAAGAAACACTGTAATCAGTTCTTTTTTGAATAAGCAAAATTGTGTGAAGATGGATTCTTTAAGTTGAAGGAAAAATAGAGAAAGATTGTGCAACAATATTTTGTTGAATAAATATATAATGGCATAATTTTGTTTCGTATTTTAATTTCCTTTACAAATCGACATTAACTTTCTGGACAACCCAATGAATGACTGTCATAGCAACCATTTTTTTTCCCCAATTTGCTTTTGTCCATAAGGCTGTCCTCCATTTTCCAATATTAATAATGTAACAAAGAAACAAATGCCATCAAAATATATCTGCTGTTCAGCAAATTTATACATTTCATTTTTGGTCTAGCTGACCTGACTTTCATATTTGTTGTCATGATTTTTGCATTTTCTCTGTTTTGACATAATAATAAATTTAATTTGAAATTACTATTTATTTTTGGTTTAAATTGTAGGCTTTTATTTTCATGAAAATTTTAACAAAATCTTGTTATTGAAATATTTAATGGAAATTTTTTTTTTTCTAAATTCTTAATGTTTTTAATATTAGAATTTCTATTGATATTACCTTGCTGCCTTCTTATTTAATATGGAATAATTCTAAAATCTTTCTTCATCCAAGCACTCATCTTGTGTATTTTCCAAGAATTGTGTTAAAAAAATTCTACTGAGTAAAATTTTCTTTGTTAGTTCAAACTGGTAATGTTTCTAATAAAAGGGGAATGAGAAGAAAAGATGACGTATCATATTTGAATTCTTAATGTTATCTTTTTCTTACTTCATTCATAATATCTAACTTATAAAAATCTTTCAGTTATTAAAAAATGAATTGTAGTATCTTTATTTTATTTACATGAAATATTGTGGACCATTATTAGTTTTTAACTATTATTTCTGATCCATACTTAGTATTTGTCTATATTTCTGAGATGAGGTAGTATTTACACTATTTACATTATTCAAACTATTGTCCTCATCTTTGTTGCCATTTGTATGACATTTCAGCTGTTGTATGCTCTAGCCTCCTTCAGGAGCTAGGAATTTCGAACCAAATTCTGTATTACAATCACTGGGGTATATCATTCTCATTCCTTGTGCGAAGCCTCTTTTGGTAGTCATCAGGTATTTCCCTCTAACCCGACTTGTTACTTGTTCACTACTGGTATTGAACTAAACTTTTTGGATCAATTCAGTGGAACTAACCAATGTATATATATATATCCACTAGGCCATGTGTCCTTAAGGATTAACTTAGTCAAGTTAGAGGGAGATAACTCATGACTACCAAAAGAGGCTTTGCACAAGGAATGAGACGGATATACTCCAGTGATCGTAATGAAGGGTTCGGTTCGAAATTTCTAGCATCTGAAGAAATCTGGAGTGTACAATGGCTGAAATGTTGTACAAATGGCAATTGAGATGAAGACAATAGTCTTAATAATGTAAATAGTACTATGCCAAATTAATTAGTCAACAATGCTTCATCAAATAAAAATCAATATCATTATTACTTGTCTAGTCTACATAAAAAAAATACAGCAGTAAATGAATAGGAATAATAAAGATGTAATATAAGGGTTAGATTAGATTGTCTACGAACTGTAAAATCTGTGGTAACTCTATAGCTAGAGCAGCTATTATGCATAGGTAGCTATTTTTTTTTTTTTATTATTATTTTTATCCAAGGCAGGTGAGACTGCTGCTAGTATATAGGGGTTACACAGAGAGAAAATACTGGTTATAGGGAGTATTGAAGAAAAAATAAATGATGAATAGGATTCAAGAAGATGGCAATTGATGTTGCATTTAATATTTTGGTGATTGAAACTATCATGGAAGGAAGTTCCACAGACAGGAAGTGTGAGAACAGCAACTGTTCAAGTAGAAGTAGTGGTTACATTTAACTATTTCAATCATAAAAGGTTTGAATTCATATGCCAATCTAGTAGCACCCTTAAATCTATGTGATCTGGGTACCAAGGGAAAAAACGCTTGTCGGAGCAGTTGCCATAAAAATATTTGTAGAAAAGCCACGTCATGTTTGTGAGAAAGTGACTGAAGTCAAGTTGCCAAGTCAGGATTAATTACATTGCAGATCTTTTTTTTTTAAGTTTTTCAAGAACCACGAGATGAATACCCAACCAGATATGGCAATAGTATGCAATGCAAGGATGAATGATAGATTTATAAATGTGCTAGATAGATTCTGACAAGATAACCATTCTGGTACAACACTGACACAGTCTTTATCGCCATAGATGCCACTATTGATTCGATGTAGCATTCCAAGAGACTTGCATCAGTCATGCTGATCGTGGGCAGGAAAGTTTTATCTATGATGGTTAAAAGAAAACAGCTTTGTTTCAGAGGCATTAGAATTTACAAGCCATTCTCTGCCCCAGTTAATTTACTAATTGGAGATTCTTTTTAAGAGTAACAGCCAGGTTTACTTTGTTAGCTTTGATTTCCTACTGAGACATTAGTAAAAGGCCAATGATAAAAAAGATGTGTGTCTTGTCTGGAGTAAGTGATTTTTTTAAAAAAAATGTTGGAATTATTAATAATGAAATTAATGAATTTTTAGAAAGAAAAAAGATTTGAAACCTAATTTGGAAAACATTGTTCTTGTTTTTACTGTTTGTTTTTTTTTTTTAAATAATTTAAGAAAAAAAAAGAAAAGAAAAATAACAAACTTACTTTTAAAAACATCAATTCTTTTAAAAAAAAAAATTTGGTTAATTTTTGGAACTGAGTTTTGATATATGAAGGAGGATTGCCTATATCTAATCTTGTACTCTTAAACAAAAAACATTTTCCCCAATTTTGAAATTGAAGGGAAAGTTAATATAACTGAGCCTAATTTTGTCAAATATTGACCACCTGTACTTATAAATTTTAATTTTTCCTCTTGTTTGTCTGCATTTTATATATATACTGCATTTGTGCTTGGTATGTTAAATATTTGTATGATATTTAGTTATTTGTGGACTTTTCAATATAAATGTTGATGAAAAACTGTTTATTAGTTTGAAACTGTTAAAAAATATTAAAGAATGAAGGCAAGAAATGCATGGTTAATTATTTTATATGTATTGTTTATTTTGTTAGTTTTGTCATTATTTAAAAATAGAAAAAACTATTCAGTGTTGTATTGTCTGTATATGTTTTTTCTATCTTCAAATGTACATTTTTAGTGTGCATGATCAAAATACTTTGAAAAAACGTTTTGTGTATCTGCATGACTTTAGGATATGTACATGCTTAGATTGGTGTATATATGTCTGCACTCTCCACTTATGACAGTATGCAAAGATTGAGCAATTCAGTCCTGAGAACTGAGCCATCAGATGACCTGCATATATGGCAGAGTGGGGGCATACTTATTGGATGTTCTATAACACAGAACCAGTGTGCCTGGCATGAGTCTAAACACCCCTTCTATGGTTTGAATTCAGAGTTGTATTCCCAGATTGGTTATTAACCAATGTTAGAAAGCCCAATCTGGCATAACTGGAGGTGGAAAGAAGGGATAGATTCATATCTTTCTCAAGTGTATTTCTTCAAAAGCTAATGTAATGGACTCAACAAGAATATATATATATATATATAAAGTGGTCATGGAGGTCAATATGGATTAGTGAAAATCTGTTTCATGCTTGCATGCAATGTATGTTATGCCTCAAATATTTATATATACTGGCTAATGGTACATTATGGGTAGCAAGGTCTATTGTATTATATATATATATATAAGCAATAACAAAGAGTCTATTTTGCCACAGTAAACCATTGTAATTCTGGAAGACAACATTTTTAAGGCAACACTATTTTGGAATGATTGTGTTTGATATCAAGAGATTAATAAGAAATAAAATTTGTTCACTTATTTTCTGAATAACTGTGATTAGTGTTAAGGAATACCATCCACTTTTCAGGAGACATGATGGAAAATTGGCTTTATTTTCAGAAATCCTACTTTATATAAAAGATGTTATTTTTTTGACATGAACACACAGGGTGCGATGGGTAAATTGTCGCCAGTTTGTATTCTTAATTTCTTGCATGTGCATTGTCTGTTTTTGCTTTTGTTGACTACACATTATAGTACGATCACTGTCTCTGAGGAAAAGAGCACCATGACTCAATTTCCTCTGCCAAAAATTTGGAAACAGCATGCTGTACAGCTTGTAATTTGTGATGGAAGTTACAATACAAACTTTTACATCTGGCCACCTAACTCCCCAAACTGCAACCCCCTTGATTTTTATGTGTGGGGTACAGTTAAGGGAAAGAAAAACAAAACTGTTTGGAATCCCAAAGATGAACCGAAGGCAAAGATTATGGCACCATTTATCAAGTTAAAGAAGGAGATTGTCCAAAAGAGTTGCAGAAGATTCTGAAGTTGTCAGGAGGCCATGGTTGAAGCCAGTGGTGATTTTATCAGATAAATTTACTCTTTAGTATTTCAAGATATTTTCATGTAATTTTAGTAAATATATGTGTTAAAATGAGTTGCCAGTGTTATTTTCATTTTTGCGTAAATTAGATGGCAATTTATTCATCGCAACCTGTATTTGCATTTCTCTTTTAAAGAAGTGTATTAGACAGAATATTGTATTTAAAAATATTTAAAAACAAAATCAAAAAACATGCAAACAAAAAAAAAACAGCCAAATCTCATCTATAGCTTTACCTCAATCTTCATAATGGCAAGAAAATAAGTGTGAAACTGCGATATCAATATTGTCATGTATGCTGTTGTTTGATAACAAAGAAAATCCCTCAATGTTTTCACATTATATAAAACGTTTTTATCAACTTACCTATGTATATATGCATATGAGCTTTTTCTCTGTTCTAAGCACACACGTTTGCAAAAATAAATACTTTTCACTGATTTCTGCACAGTGCACTGTGTAAATCTTATGTGGTCATGAAATATATAGTTAATGCCAAGAGTTCTTGTGGTTTTCTGCTGTCATGCCTGCACACACAGTTGTTTTCACTCTTGAATATGATGACTAATAAATATATATATATATATATATGCACACACACACACACACACATGCTTATATATATTGTTGTATACCTAACTATATACAGGAATGGAATGTTCTTATCCTCTTAAATATGTGGACACTATTGGAGTAGAGGAGAGTGATTATACTGGCTAGCAGTGTATCTACTTCATGCAGTCTGTGTGACTTATACTTGTTGATATACTATTATTCCCAGCTTCTGTTTTGTTGATTATTCCTGCAGTAACCTTTTTAGGATTATAACCTCCTTCCAGTCATCTACAGACAGTCCTGTTTTGCTGTATCACAGCTCATCGGTATGATTAGACTTCTGATTTCTTCTAGCCAGGATTGAAACCTGACCAAACTGACATCAGTTGGCAATTTTATCTCTGAGCTATGAGTGCTCGGTAGAAAGAGGCAGACATTTAGTATACGATGTATCATACACCAGTAGCTTGAGTGCACTAATTCATTACTGAATGAGCAATGCGTAAATGCGAGAGTAGCCACTGTTTTTTCAATGTCTACCACACACACACACACACACACATTATATATATATATATATATATATATATATATATATTAGCCATCCATACAAGCCTGTTTTGCTGTATCACAGTTCATCAGTGTGGCTAGAAATCCACTTACTTCCAGCTGGGATGGATTGAAACTTAACCAATTTGGTGTCAGTCAGAGTGCTTACTCCCTAAGCCATCAATGCATGGAATGAGAGAGGAAGAAATTTTAGCCTGTTATATATTTGCGGTGTATATACAGACCAGCCACTGGGAGAACTCAATTCATTACTGAAGAGTAATGTGTAAATCGAAGAAGTGGTAATTGTCTTTAAAATTTTTCTCTCTAGATAGCTCAGTTGTAATGAGTGCATAATTTATTAGTCATTCACATACAAGCCTGTTTCGCTGTATAACAGCTTCATCAGTGCGGCTAGATATCCACTTGCTTCCAGCTAGGATCCAAACTCTCTCTCTCTCTCTCTCTCTCTCTCTCTATATATATATATATATATATATATATATGTATATAATAAACCCACCGCATATATTGATTTTACTATAACCACGCTCTCCCATAGACATACCGGTCCCCTTTCTGATCATAGCTCAATTAAACAACATTTCTTAGAAAAACTGTCATGTAGGTAATATCAGACAGATTTTAGTCAACAATGCAATAATACTCACTCATGCACATAGTAAAAAGAACCTTCAGATATTGGAGGCCTTTTACATTAAATTAAAACAACCCACATTTAATAAAAACATGTTTGAATTTGGTCATAACACATTACATGGCATTTAAATATATGGTTCTGTTAACATATCGAGCTCTCACGCGGTGTGACGTCATAGAACCGCATTACAAATTTATGTACTGTGTTTGCTATTTGGTAACTGTTATTGTTGCTCAGTAAAGTTTTATGTCAACACAAGATAAAATCATCTTTGATGGTGGGTGTTTTTATGTTAACATCCCTGTAACCTCTCTGGAGGTGGCTCATGTGAGCTGAAAGCTTAGAACCGACTTAATAAAAAAATTATCCAAATGTCGAAGAATTTTTGTCTTTATTTTCACCTGAAATTAAAGCAAAAAAAAAAATATGTTTAGAACGGCTCATGATTAAACATAATAGACATTCACTCTCTTATATTTAACAGTATGTTTAGAAAAGAAAGATTATATATATATATCCTCTGTGTGTATGTATACATATACACACACACACACACACACATATATATATATAATCTATTTCCTCTGTGTGTGTGTAGATATAGGAAATGGATTAAATCAGACATATATACCTGTCTGAATATTCAAGAAATCCTTTACTGACAAGATTTCTTGAATATTCATGGCAGTAGATATAAATAAATATACTGTTCAGTAATAAAACAGTGCATCTACCCAAACATTTTTATTCTTTATAAAATGACATTTAAACAAATTATGTATATTGGGCATAGAAGTTAACACAGGCGACAGTCTGTTTCAGGTGAAATGCAATCATTAAGCTCACACTCTCTCTCTCTCTCTCTCTATATATATATATATATATATATATATATATATCTCCACTATATGCATGGTTATATTTTATGATTGCTTTTGGCATTGTTTAAAATGTGAGTTGAGATGACTCTTTCAAGTTTGTTAAAACATGACCTTCTCATAAATTACATGAAAACCAGGCAAATGTTGAATTTTATTTTCTTCTTGATGTTTCACCCCTTCGTCTGGTGTTAGACATCATCAAAGAGTGTAGTCAGATTTAAATAACATTGCTTAATATCTTACGGCAAAATAGTGAAGTTCTTTTTCATACATAAGGAGGAGCTAGCGAAGCTCTACAAACCAAGAGCTATATCAAATAGATGTTTGAGAAAATAAACTGTAATCTCTCTATTCTGCCAAATATGATAAACAATGGAATCAGGAATCTGTGCAAGTAGTAAGACTAGATGATTATTAAAAACTTGCAGGTTTTGTTAGTATTCAGAGAAAAGGTGTGAAATCTTTACCAAAAGATAGAATTTTCAATATCCAACTAGCTTTCATGCATTCCATCATCAGTACTTTGTTCAGATAATTCATATTAATAATTCATCATATATATATATATATATATGTGTGTGTGTGTGTGTGTCATCCACATACAATCCTGTTTCGCTGTATCACAGCTTGTCAGTGTGGCTAGATACATCCACTTGCTTCTGGCCAGGATCGGAACTTGACCGATTTGGTGTGTGTCGGAGTCACTACCCTGTAAGCCATAGGCGCATGGAATCAGAGAAGGGAAATTTTAACGTGTTGTATTTAAGCGGTGTATACACACACCAGTCACCAAAAGAGCTCAATTCATTCTTGAATAGCAATGCATATATCACAGAAGTGGAAACCATTTTCAAAATTTTCTTCTCTAGAGAGCTCAATTGTAATGAGAGCATAATATATTAGTCATCCACATACAAGCCTGTTTCGCTGTATCACAGCTCATCAGTGTGGCTAGACACATTCACTTGCTTCTGGCCAGGATCAAAACTTGACCATTTTTATGTCAGTTGGATATATATGCTGTAGTGGAAGAGTGCTCAGTATCGGAGATTGAGCATTTACAGATATAGACAGTGTGAACCTAGAATTCAACACTGCATTGTGACTGCCAGGTTCATTACTTAATGTGATCTCCAGACCAAGTGCCACTATTTCTGTAGCTGGCTGTATATATAGATCACTAGGATTAAGCAATACTGGAGAAGAGAAAAAATACAAAATGAATGAATTAAATATATTAATGAAATAAGTGTCTTCAAGGTTATGGTCATAGATAATTTTATGTATAGATACCTCCACTTTTTTTGCTGAAAAACAGCATAGCATGATGAAAAAAGGTCCCAAACTTAATAAAAAGAGGAAAGACCAAAGTATTTTTAATTATTTTTTTCCATTTTTTAAAATCTCTTCTAACACATTCAAAATTTTGATTCAAAATTTTTTGTGTGTGTTAGTGGTTTACCAAAGATTACTATATATCTTTTAGTGCTTTTTTTCCGGTAAAAATTAAATAATTGTCAGATTTTAATGAAATTTACAAGACTTACAAATGAATGAATTTATTTTTGAAATTATTACTTTTAGAAAATCTGACTTAATTTTGTGAAATTTCCAGAAATTAAATTCTGATCACAAGCTTTGCTTTATTAGTTCAGTGCAGGACTCTTCTGAGAATCTAAATCATTTTTTTTCAAACAATTACTGCATTCCTGAAAATCTACTCTAAATAGTAAAATTAAAAAAAAACTGCAGTAAATCTTTTGCATTGTTTAATTATATAAGCTTGTAATTGCTTTTATAAATAATATATATTAAGGACATTATAGTCTGAAGAGAAATTTTTGGGATGAATAATTAAATTATTTTTTTTTTTAAATTATAATAATTAATAAAATTTAAAAAAAAATTTCAAAACATTTATCCTGTTAGGTTAAGTTATATCGTGAAGACTCTATTTACTTAGGGAAAATTGAAAAACTTAATACAATTAATACAAATCATCACACACTGAGATTTTTTAAATAATTTTTTTTTTTTAAATTAAAAGTTATGTGTATAAACATTCCCATTTTTGAAAATATAAAGATTATATATTACATTATCAGAAAATAAAATCAATGATTATAGTAAATTTAAAGTCAATATTTCTAAAATTAGATTATGAAGAATATTTCCAACATTTTTAAGATTACTGATTACTTAAAAATTATATATAAAATAATTTACCTGTCATTTTCTTAAATTATTTTTTAACAGATAAAGTCTCTGTAGAATAACAATAAAATTGTCAACACATTATCAGTGCTTGTTAAGTGATTGATGAGTGATGAAATATACATAAATCACTGTTACTGTTTGTTTTCAGAAATCATTTTTCTATTATTTTCAATTTAAAGTAAATAATATTGTTTCATATGAGATTAACTGTACTTTAAATCAGCTAATATTCTACAAATAAAGTTTCAGAAAAGTGTTTTTTAAATAAAAAAAATTACATTGTGGTGATAAATGACTAAAAATAGGCACTACTCAGCTATTTTTAGCCATCTAAAAACTGAATTGATTCCAATCAATATAATTTCTGTTTAAGGCCAGAGGAAATTGTAATGTACTGTTTAACTATATATATATATATATATATATTTTTTTTTTTTTTTAATCGTATCACCCCGAACAAGGCGGTAATGCTACTGATGTGCAGGGGGCTACATAAGAGTAAAAAGATTAAGTAGAAGAGAGTGAAGAGGAAGACGAACCAGTTAGAAAGGAGCAAGAGAAGGATGGGAATACAGGTGTGATGACAGTTGCAAAGGTGGAGAGAAAGGAAAGGATATACGGGGTGGTGAAAGAACTAGAGTCAAGTGGTTAATAGATGAGTATTGACATTGCGTTTAAATTCCTGGAGGTTGTAGCCGTCAGGAAAGCAAGAATAAGGAACTGAGTTCCACAGGTGGGAAGTGCAAGAGAAGAAGCTGCAGGAGTAGAATTGCTGTCTGCATTTGGTTGATCTAACTGTGAATGGGTGGGACCCAGTTGCCAGTCTGGTTGCATGAGTAAACACCTGTTGCAGAGGCACCAGTGACTTAAGTTCGTTGGAGCAGAAGCCATGAAAGTATTTATAGAACAGACAAGGGAGGCCACATCTCGTTGGTGGAGAAGTGGCTGTAGTCGAGCCACCAAGTTGGTACCTATCACATTACTGATTCTCCTTTGGAGCCTGTCAAGAACATTGAGATGAACAGCAGGGGTACCTGACCATATATGGCAGCAGTATTCCATGCACGGATGAATGGTTGATTTGTATATATGCAGGATGGATTCAGGCAGGAAAAACATTCTGGCCTGACACAGTGACCCAACCTTCTTAGCAGTGGATTTAGCTATGAACTCAATGTAGTGGTTCCATATATATGTATATATAAAAAATAAAAACAAACTTTCCGCTCAAATACTAGTATCCATTAATAAAAATTAATAATAATGTTCAACAAATAAAAATTCATACTACAAAGTATTTTGCTTTCTGGAAATAGTAAATTCAATCCTTTAACTTTCAATTAAAGCTAAAATAAAAGCTTCAAGAAAGCATTTTCATTTGTAAAATTCATTTTAGTACTTTTAGGTATTGTGAATTATCATGAATTAGTTGAGTTACTTAACTAAGCATTAGTTTCAAACAAAAAACAGCGGGGAAAGACTGGTCTCCTTATTTACCCATTTCCCTTAATCTCCCAGTGACTTATATATACAGCCCACTAAAGAAATAATTTCCCTTGATTTGAAAATTGTACTGAAACATAAAACTGATAGTTGCCATATAATATTGATTATTATGTTCACATCACACACACACACACACACACACACACACATATATATATATATATATATATATATATATAGTTATTACAAATCGCCTGAAGACACCACTCATGGTAGAAACCAAGGTAGCAAAATAACTTGTTTAAAAATGAAAAAAACACATATATATATTTAGGCAGCAAATTTTCTTTTGAACATGTCAGACTAAATAAATTGCAAACACTGTTTGCTTATTTTTAATAAAATCTGTTCATACTCATGGATAATCTTTTGTGTATTACAATCAAAAGATGTCAGGAATGAGCAACGTTGACAGACGTTATTTTCATTCATTTCTTAACGTACCCAATTTTCTGGTTACATTTGTTACCATAACTCACACTTCCGAAGATGATCGCAGAAAGTGGTTGAAAGTACTTATGTACCTTAAGAAAT
Source organism: Ascarosepion bandense (assembly GCA_037127315.1). NCBI lineage: Eukaryota > Metazoa > Mollusca > Cephalopoda > Sepiida > Sepiidae > Ascarosepion > Ascarosepion bandense. The sequence goes on along the minus strand of JBBBDQ010001127.1, from coordinate 8,098,754 downwards.
GAATGATAATAACATCTGCCAATGTTACAGCTCATTTCTGACATCTTTTGATTGTAATACACGAAAGATTATCTGTGAGTATGAACTGATTTTATTAAAAATAAGCAAACATAATGTTTGCAATTTATTTAATCTGATATATGAATGTGTATATAATTTATAAATGCCTGCATATAGGTGTAGTCTTTGTATAGCTACTTGATGCACTAATAAACATTTTCACATTTGGTAATTTCTTTATGTGCGTTGTGGTGCAGTGGATATTGGCTCAGAACGAGCAATCGGGAAGCTGAGTTCGAATACCAGTTGAATTCATTGCATTCACTTATGCGTAAATACCCTTGGAAAAGGTATTAATCCGTCTATTCTTACCAGTTATGGGTTGAATAACAGGACAGATTGGGTTCTATAGCCTTGGCTAGCAACCAGTTTACCGCAGAAATCAATGGCAACCTACTGCAGAGTAATCTTCTGCCCAGTCAGTCATGTCTTTTTCGAGACATGATCGCCCAAGCATGTTTCACGTATGGCACTTAACTGACTGAATCTCTTTATATTGTGTGTATGTATGATGTTCAGTATTGTTTTTTTCGCAACTCAATGTGTTATGTGCATGAATTTTTTTTTTTATGCCTTTATGATTAGCAAGGTTATCTGATGTTTTCTGGAATTAGTCCTTCTTTTTTGTTGGTTTATTTACAAATTGGATTTTCAGTGGCAGGAGATGTTTTGGAGAACATTTTATAAAAATGATGAAAATAGAATAAAAAAAGTTTTGTTACAAAAGTATTTGTTAATTACTTGAGTTAATTCAGAACATGATCACTTTGTTTTTTGACTTAGACTTAAGTGACTTTAACAAATATAAAATGAAAGTATTTGATGACGATGCAGTGATAATTTCACTATATTTTGAATTTATTGTGCTCAGCATGTTTTTCTTTATTTTCTCTTGTCAAAACTACAAAAACTACAGATGAATTTTGTGAATTAAGTTAACTGTTTACCAAGTCAATTTTGTACAGTTGGCAACATCATTTTATATAAATTGTCTGTAATCTAGGAATATTTAATTTAATTTTTTTTTTGCATAACATATCCACTATCCCTATTGAAATACACCTTACACCAAAAATATATATTATAAATCCACAAAAGCAAGCGTTTTAAATTTAAAGCTAATCTTATTGCAAAAAAATATTGATTGATTGTGCTGTTTTGACAGCTTAGTAAATTAGTTTAATATAAATTGTTCTGTTTTGATAGTAAATTAATATAACATAAATGCTCTGTTTAATCCCATATTCTTGCTTTCCTGACGGCTACAACCTCCAGAAATTTAAATGCAATGTCAGTACTCATCTACTAACCACTTGACTCTAGCCCTTCCCCCACCCCGTATATCTTTCCCTTTCTCTCCCCCCTTGCAACTGTCATTACACCTGCATTTTCATCTTTCTGTTGCTTCTTTCTAATTAGTTTGCAATCCTCTTCTCCCTCCTCTAATTAATTTTCTTTCAGCTATGTAGACCCCCCCCCCCCCCCCCCCCCGGCACATCAGTGGCATTTACGCCTTGCCCGGGGTGAAATGATTAAAAAAAAAAAAAAAAATGATGATCATAAATGAGAATCATAATTGCTTTATGATAATCATATAATTTCTTATAATTAATCATATAATTATCATATTAATTTATGATGATCATATAATCATATCATTAATTTATGACAATCATAAATGATAAAATCATAAATGTTAAGTTCTGTTTTAATAGTAAATTGCAGTTTAGTTTAAATTGTTTTGTTTTAATGGTACATTATTAAGCTGTTTTTTTTGTTTTTTTTTTAAGTAAAAAATTTAAAATCAAAATTATGGTTGCATGTTATGATAAAAATATCTCCAAACGCAAAATGAATATTTCATCTGGAGAGCAAGAATGCAATTAGATAAAAATTTTGATTGAGTGTTCTGTTTTAACAGCATATCAACTCTGTCAATTATTTAATTTAAAAATTATGTAGGTTTAATCCCTTTTTATAAATTGTTTAACCCTTTCAGACATGGGTTTTATCATTGTTCAGATATGTTTTTAGAATTCGTGGTATAGACCAATTTTCTTCAACTAGGCTCAGATTGTTTCCATGTCTTGAAAATATTTGACATAATTTTACCTTCTTAAACTGATACAGGGTGGTCCAAAAGTAGGTGGGCAGTAAGAAAACCATTGGAGTCAAGTCAGGTTAACATGGTGGCCAATCAATTAGATCTCTTTGGCCAATTCTTTTCTCAGGAAATGTTTCACAAACTGCTCTTGAATAATGTGGAGGAGCCCAATCTTGGAACTGATACACAAACCTATTCCATCTACTGTCCATATACTTTTGGGCCACCCTGTATATGTACACATAAAAATGTTGTTAGGAAAATTCATGACAAACAAGGAAAAAATTTTTCTGTCACATATTTTGTCATTTACGATTTAGTTGTACTAAAGTGATGTTTGCATTGTGGTCCAGTGGATATCGGCTTGGAACGAGAATTCAGGGAGCCGAGTTCGAATTCCAGTTGAATTCATTGCATTCACTTACATGCAAATACCCTTGGGAAAGGTATTAATCAGTCTCTTCCTTCCAGTTATGGGTTAAATAACAGGACAGATTGGGTTCTATATCCTTGGCTGGCAACCAGTTTACCACAGAAAGCAATGGCAACCTACTGTGGGATAATCTTCTGCCCAGTCAGTCATGTCTCTTTCGAGACATGATTGCCCAAGCATGTTTCACGTATAGCACTTAACTGACTGACTGACATTGATGTAACTGTACATGAAGAAGAGGGGTTGCTGAAATTTTTAATTTGAATTTTTTTTTTTAATATGCTTGGGTATGTAGACTAGCCATTTACATTTTCTTTTTGTTTTTAGTGCTTCTGCTAGAGAGTATTTCATATCCTTCCCAGCTATGGGTTAAATTGTTGGCAGACTGGGATCTTCAGTTTTGGTTGCCAACCAATCTAAGAGAACTGTATGTAATCCTGGAGAAGCACATACTATGCAGCTAATGAAAGGATTTTGTTTCTGCCATGAACATATGATCATGACTGCAGTTATTTAATCAGTCGATTAATAATTTAAACTGTTAGGCATATTTGTAAAATCTATAAGTTTTCTTTTATTGATATTGTACTTAAGGTGTATTACAGAAGTTTTTAGACATTTCAAATAAGTCAAAAATTTCTTCAAAGTAGGATCCTTCAATTTAAATGCTTTTGTTTTAGTGCTCCAGCCACTTTGTGAAAGCACCATGGAAGTTCCGACACCAATTCCTACTGGAATTAGTTCTAGATTCAAGTTCTATTGATTCTTCAGTTTCCTAGCCTGATCTTGGTATTTATTCAATCTTTTCATTTTTTTGGAGTTCACTTTTGTCTCATACGGAACAGCCAAGTCAACCATTTGATATTTACTATTCTCCTTATCTATAACAGTAAGGTGGAGGCCTTCATGCTTCAATGAAATAATCGTTATAAGGTCTACAAAGTTGGTCTTAATTCCAATTCTTCCTAACTGCCTTTTCAGTTTTCTAGCTGGTGTTCCAAGCACACATTACTACAGGAATGAATTTTACATTCATGTTCTATAGGTTTTTCAGTTTTCCTAGCCAGATCCTGGTATTTATTTAACCTTTTCAGTTTCTTTGAAGTGCACTCTTGTCATACGGAACAGCCAAGTCAGTAATGTGACACCTATTATTCTCTATAGATGGTGGAGATTTTATGCTTGAACAATGACAAGATATATCTGGATTGAGAAATCCCATATCTTGTGGCTGTCTTATTAACATCACCATTATTTGTAGATTAACATGATTTCTTGAGAAAGATAGTGGAGTTGTTTTCCATTGACTTGTCCATGGTGTTTGAATTTAGATTAGTCCTTCTCTTAAACTGACTTTGGTTTTTAGTCTAAAGCATCTAGTCTACCTAGCTACTTAACCTATACTTAAGAGAAAAGATAGATTCATGCCCTTTGGTAAAAAGATATTTGTGTGAAAGTGAATGCAACAGACTAGGCCAGAATTTGAATTCAACTTTTTGTTCATGAATTCACTAATAACCGCTATGCTACCTGTGCATTCACTTTTCATTTATCAGGCAAGATTTTTGTGGTATTTTTCAAAATTGTTTGCTTTCTTTATTTATTTATTTCTATTGTCTGCTGCCACAGCTCTATTGATAATCCAGAAGATTTTTTTTATTTTCTTATTTTTACAAATATCTGATCCTGTCTTCTTGTCTAGATGGAGAGTAATTGGCCAACATTATTAGTCTTATTTATTTATTATTAGTCTTATTTATTTATTATTAGTCTTATTTATTTATTATTAGTCTTATTTATTTATTATTAGTCTTATTTATTTATTATTAGTCTTATTTATTTATTATTAGTCTTATTTATTTATTATTAGTCTTATTTATTTATTATTAGTCTTATTTATTTATTAAGATAGCTTCTGATTTGGGAAGATAGTTGTTTTTTAATTTTTAAACTTAGACCAAAGTTGTGCAATTCCTAGGGAACAGTTACCTTTTCACTTGGTCTGCTTGCTTTTATTACTATTAACCTGAAGATACAAAATCTATTTCTATGATCTCTTGGGAAATGTTTTTGGTCAGTTTTTTAAACTAAAACAAATTTTTCCATGAGTTATATATATTTTTCCATATGTCATATAAAGCAACCCAATCCTTGTGTCAGTCCTGATCATAACTCTCATAACTCATCAGATTTAATTGGGCATAACATATCCTGCATCTGCAGTAGAAATGGTGTGTCTTGGGCAAGATAACCTGATGGAACCTAACCCTCTCCAAGCTAGTTTAGATTTAAAGTTTCCCTTCTCCTGGACTGGCTGCCATCCAAAGCTACTGGACCCAGTCTTTTCTACGATTTACCCATAGCTGGGGGTGAAGAGAGTTGGATTCATACCTTTCCCAAGGGTATTAGCACATAAGTGAATGTATTAAACTCGACTGGAATTCAAACTCAGCACTCTGATTCAGCAATATGAGTTGCAATTCCTCACTCTACTGTTCATATATTATCTTTTTTTTCTAAGCAAACACGATGGAGGTCTATTAACATTGGATACAAAATGGCTGAGAAAAAGAAAAATTCCAGAATTGTAGAACTTTTATAGAAAATCCTTGGCATTGCATTATGACACTGGTATGTGATTTTTGAGTCATGTGCTGAGTACAATAAATTATAAAAAAAAAATTGAACTGAAAGGCACATCAAAAATTCCTTTAATTTGAATAATTATGGTTATTAATGACTAATGCCTCATTTAGGCAGGTTTCATTCCAAATTGTCTGAAATGCATTGAAGATTGAGATTGATTCAATTATTATACATATTTTTTCATTCTTATTGTAAATGAAACTAAATAGAAGCATGGACAAAAATAGTGGCATTTTGTGTTTTAATTGTTCACAGTTAAACTTAAAGAAAAAATTATTGAAAAATTGCATTGTTGAATGTTTATTGCTGAATAATTATTGTCTTGGTTAAAGAGAAAAAAATGTTACGTTCAACTCCTTTTTATATATAATTTTTCCTTTTTTTTTTTCTTATAATCTCTGGCATTGCTGATATAATATTTTCTTTTTTTCTCACTGATTTTGTTTCTTTTTTCCTATTTTTTTTTTTTTTTGCCTTTCCTAATTTTTCCCTTCTTTCCTTTTCTCTTCTTCCCTTTTTCCTTCTGTTTCTCTTTCCCTCTTTTCTCCCTTTCTCCTCCTTTTCCTTTTTTCCTGCTTCCTTCCTTTTTCCTCTTTCCCTTTCATCCTTCCCCCTTTTCTCTATTTTTCTTTTTTTTTGCTTATCTTTTTTTCCTTTGTCTCTTTTTTCTTTCTCTCTTTGAATCTCTGTTACTCTCTAATTTCCTTTTCTTTCTTTTCACTCCATCATTGTTCCGCTTTTCTTCTTTTTAATTCTGCTTTTCTTTCCCTGAATGTTTTTTACTTTTCACTTTCTAGTTTACTCTAATTTTATCATATTCCCTTTTTGTTTATTCGTTTTTTTCTTACCTTCTCTATCAGTCTCTGTTGCAATCTAATTATGATTGATTCAGTTCATTCTTTCACTCACTTGGTTAATAACTAAGCATTCATGCTTTCCTTGGAAATGTCTGCATTTTTTTGATGGATACCTTATAAAACAAATTATTAATTTTCTTAATACTTTTTTACACAAGATTTATATACATCTAATCTATTGTTTGTTTTATGAATTTCCTTTGTTTATTTTTATTTTTTTTGTCTTTCTCGTATTGTAGAAACTAATGGATAGCAATTATTTTTATTACTACAAATCCTTAGATATGGAGTATATTTTTCTCTTATATCAACTGATCTTTTATAGAAATTTTTCTCTTTGAATATATCACATATATAAACTTTTATAGAAACCTTTTTGGCAAACATGGATGGGATAGGAAAACAGGTTGGTGACACTTGGGGCAACTTCGGTTAGTTGTGTCTAATGGATCAGTTAAGTTGGTGACATAACAGCATTCCATCAAATACAAATAGTAGGAAAAGATTGTTCATGTAGGAATCTTAAAGAATGCATGTATTGTAGACCAATGCAAAAGGAGGGAACATGTTCTTCATGCTGTATTGTCAATAATAATGACAATAAAAAAAAAAACAGGAAAAATGTTAAAGATATTCACACACAATCAAACCCCAATCAAACTACAAAAGTACAAGCAAGATTGAGTACAAGCATGCTGTATAATTAAAAAATACAACAGAGAATCTTAGCAAAAGTACATCTCCAGACAAAACAACAAAACCTCAATAATATACACATGGAAAATGATAATGAAAATTAATGGAAAAACATCACAAGCTGCAACAGTCCACTTAACCAAAAGCAAATAAAGATAAATGCACTGGAAAAAATGAAATAGCTAATCTAATAGCAACAGAATTTCAAAGAAACTCTTGAAAAAATCACTATACTCTTAAATTTCAGAAATATAAAAACATTGTGGAAGAAGAAAAACTAACATTCACTTCAAACAATAAAGAAGAATACAATGGATTCTCTTTACTATAACGGAACTAAAAGACTCCATCAACAAAAGTATGAAATTCATTACCAATTTTTAAGATACCCGCCAGAAAAGTCTCTCTTGATACTTCTCCAGATGTTCAAACAAAATTGTGACTAGATTCTGTCCTCATTCCAATTTTTAAACCTAGCAAAGACCCTTCCAAACCAAAAAATTACCAACCCATTGCACTAACACATACAACTTATATTTTGAAATACTCCCAAACTACACAACTTGTGATATTTTGAAAACAGTTTTAGAAAACCTCACAACCACTTGTAACATTTTGAAACATTCTTGAATAAAAAAAAAAGTCAGCTTCAGCATTAAATGACCCACAGGAATTTATATGCTGGTAAAACAAATAAACATTCAATCAACATGCCATAAATATTGGCTTGTAACAGTCAGTTAATTGCCATATGTGATACATGCTTGGGTGATACACACTTGGTTGAAACATGACTGATTAGGCCAAAGATTATCCCACAGCAGATTGCCATTACTTTCTGTGGTAGAACAGTTGCTAGCCAAGAGAACCTAATTTGTCCTGCTATTTAACCCACATCTGGAGGGAGAAGACAGATTATTATTTTTCCTAAGGGTATTTGTGTGTAAGTGCATACTCTGCTATAATATATGACATCATTGCAGAAAACAGGAAGTCATGCAAGCAGTAAAAAAAAAATACCACAAACTGAAACTTTGAGAGCCAATATTTAGGTGTAAGTTTGAGTGTTGAATGCTAAATGATTAAACTATTGTTTTGATTTTTATCTGTAATTGAGTTTCAGGAAATATTAGGTTGACTTATAAATAATTTCCATTTCTGTTAACTTTATTCTGCAAAATAATACAATTGATTGCTCCAAAACAGTAATTACTTATTGCCCAACCTAATAATTTTGTGTGTATGTGTGTGTTTTTTTTTTTTTTCACTATAATCTTTTTTGTATAAATTGCTAGCATTAATTTTTTTCTGTCAGTATTTTCCTTGGTTTCCTCTAATTTTGAAACTAAAATGCATCTTTATCAATAACTTTAAAATCTTCAACCTGTCAGAACTGGTCATCAAAAAGCATTATCAAAAGTAAAACTATCAAAAACCTGGACAGGTGTCAAATTCATGTAATTTGTTTAAAAAGAAAGTTGTAAAAGTTTAAAAATTTTTATTAAAAAAATAATTGTAAAAAAATAACAAAAACAAAAAACTTAAAATTTTTTCCAAACACAACAAAGAACATTTTCTGCAGTAGATACTTTTAGTCCTCCATTATTTTCTCTTGTATTAGATTCTTATCATAAATTAAGTTTCATTGTCAAAGTCTGTCTTGTCCCAAAAGGGCATTTTCCTGTGTTTGAGCAATGAGAGAAAGACAAGTTTTCAGGAACCTTGTGTGGAACACACTTTCTTTGCTTCTTCTAAAGTTTTCATAAAGATTTGATAAATGATGTACTTGAGTTGGTTGATTACATTTAAGTTAAAACACTGGGTAAGCTTCAAAGATGCTCCTCCAAAGATTTTCCTAAATATCTTAAAATAAATCACACATATTTCATATAAATGACATAGTAATTGGTTGAGTTTTTTTCAAAATTAAATATTTCAACTCAAATTGATCAGTGTTTTATTAGCAAATTAATTTGCAATTTATTAATAATTACACTGATTAACATGATTTTGGTACCAAGAAACAAAACTCGTTTTTTAGCTAGGTTGATAATGCTGATTCCTTAAATTACCTTAGATTTTCATGGTTATCTATTGTTTTTACTGTACTCAAATTGCTTATTTTTTGAAAAAAAAAAGAAAAAAATTATAATCTTGTCTGGTAGCAACATTTAGTTAATAAAGGTTGTAGAAACCCACAATTTTCAGGTAGGCTGAAAAAATATATATAAAAATAGTTTATTTCAGCCACCTGAATTAAACTATTTTTATAAGAAAAAGTGTTTTTAAGTAAAAAATCTTGCTATACAAATTCCAAACTTTTCCAATTTATCGCCAAAATTCAAATTAATCGATGAAAATTATCAGTAATTTTGAGTATTAGGGTTCATTTTTACATAACCATCTAGATAAATTTCCAGATAAATATGGAATTGTTAGTGATGAGCAAGAACAATTTCATCAGGATAACAAAACAATGGAAAAGCGCTATCATGGATAGCAGGAGAAATGAACAATGGCTGACTATTGCTAGAGTATCAAAAGGGACTTAAAGAACATTGAGCATGACAGACTATCAAGGAAGAAATTTTTTTTTTACCATAGTTCATAAAGGTATTATTTTTGCTGTTTATTAAATGATTTGATGAAAATACTTGTTAGTCTTGGTAAATTCATTCAGGTTATTTTTAAAAACTTAGTGTCTGATTGTCATTAAAAAATAGTATTTCTCAATACGCAGACCAATATTTGTTGATTTAAGTACAATTTGAGAGGTTTCTACGATTTTACTTTAAGAAACATTGCCATTGATTAATATCATATATACAGAAAACAAATGAAAAAAAAAATTTTTTTTTTTTTCAATGAGGCGTTTCTGTACAGCAAAAGCTGTAACTAAGAAAAAGTAAGATTTATTCAGATTCAGCACCCTCAAATTAGCTACAAAAGATGTTTAGTATCTTGGCACTATTTCAGAATTTTTTTTTGTTGGCCAGTGTTATTAAGTTAATAAACCTGTTTATAAAAATATCGATAAAATTCAGCTATATTCTAAATCTTTTCTTTTTAAACTTGTAAAATTGCTTTTCCATAGTGAGTGTTGAAGTGTTACATTTAGGCTGTCATGAATAAATTAACAGCCATAAGTAATCTTCCATCATGTCCAAAACAGGCTAAAAATTTTGATGAGAAGCATTTTGTAAAAAACTGAAAAATGAGCACTGCATCTTGCAACAGATTTTTGCATTGTTATGGTCTTAACCATTCATTTGTTTGCATTTCATTCAGCTATGCAATGGAAACCGAGTAGGTTCAAATTTATATCTTTGTATTTCAAAGTTTTCTTCTTGCATGTTAGACAAAATGCATTTTTACATAGATTATGAAATTAGCTCTCAGCTTTATTAATATTAATTTGCAACAAATTGACAAAGCATTTTTTTTCCTCTCATTATTTTCTGTTGATTTGTTTTTAGCTAGCTATTTCTTGTTGTTATTTAATTTGTGGAAAAATATGTTTACAATTTTCATATTTTTTTCTTTTTATATGCATTAAAATGTTTTTCTCTTAAGCTTTAGCACAGTGTAACTTTTTTGTTCTGTGATTTAATTTGGCAATAGTGTTTTTCATTGCAAATGTTTTGATATTCATGCCATTGTATATTACAGGATATTCAAAATAGTCACATAACTTCTGTAGATATCAACTGGTATTTCTTTGCTTTGTTATGCATATGTCATGCTATATTATTTCACTCTAAGAGTATTAACCAGATGCACCTTTTTATATTTTGTATATAAAATGTCACTGTATATAAAATAAAGTACTTTCTGTTAAGTATTGGGTTGTCTAAAAAGTGTGTTGGGTTTATTCAATAAATTTTCTTAAAAAAAACCAACAAACTTTTCAGCTAATACAACAAAAAAGTCTGATCATAGATTTTATAAAAATTTTAAAATATTTTACATTGCTTTAAATATTTTAAAAATTATAATTGTTTTAATTTCAATGAAAGAGCATGAATTTTAGTTGTAAAAAAAAAAAATCAAAACAAATATTTTGGCATATTTAAAGCCAGTTCTAGACAGTTTTGAATGCCAGTTTTTGTCATTCAAAAGATTTGCATCACCTGTGATCATTCTTTTAAAAAAATAGTTTGTTTTTATTGTGCTTGAGTAGAGAATTGCAGATGGAATTGCATTCCATTAATTTTTTTTCTGTTAAATCATTAATTCACCAACCTTTGTAGTAATTCACATATCCAAGTGTTTTCAAATGCTTACAGCGCTCATATGAGATACGTGGAATATCTCTGCAAGGTCTGATGTTATGTAGCAATTTGTTAAATTTTTTTTTTTTTGCATTGACCAATTTACCATTGCCATTTGATCAATAGACAGCAATTTGTAGTAAATTTTATTAAAGGAAGAAAAAAATCTTTCCAAACATTTCATGGCAAGAACAACTGGTTTGCAGCAATATGATGTTGAAATATTGGTTCCTGTTTTATCACTGAAGAAACATAGTCTAGTCAGTCTCTAAATGGGTGACCGATTGGGAATACTGTAAGCTTTGGTGTGCAGGTGGTGTTATGGATAAAGGCTCAGAATTGTTAATCAGAGAGCTGAGTTCCAGTTCCTATTGGGTTCATTATATTCACTTTTACACAATTATCCTTGGGAAAAGTGAATTCACTTCTGTCCCCCACCTACTTATAGGTTAATTAGTACTGTATCAATAAACTATTATCATCTTTCCACAAAAAATTCTCACTATCTAAAAAAAAAAAAAAAATCTGGTTTTAAACAACCTACACTGCAGAGGGTTGATAAGCTGTAAAAAAAGAAAATGAATCAATAAAGCAAAAACAATAATTATTTAGAAATGAGCACTGCATCTTGCAACAGATTTTTGCATTGTTATGGTCTTGACTCATGACCTCATCTTTTTTTTTTATTAAATATTAAGCTGTTGTGCCTTCTGACTTTTTTTGTATTAATGCATGAGTTCATGAATTTGGTGATATTGTAATCATGAGTTCAATCTGTGGTCTGGGTAGTGTCAATCTAGACTCATTGGAAACAGCAAGTGAAAAGTACTAAATAAAAGAAAAATAAGTATACAAGATATCTCTAGACATGAACAAGGGGAATGAGAACTTTAGATTAAATAATGTCTTCAGATTGAAATTCTCTGAATGTTAACCGTATTGAAGGCCGGAGAGCACAGTTATGATAGTAACAACAAAAAAGGACATTGTCTGAATGTAAATAATATCATATCTTCCTCTCAAAAATTCAGACAGAATAAACATGGAAATAACTCTGTGACTTTCTTAAAATGTCTTCTGTTACTCCTGCTTAGTTTTTTCTATTGACATTAATTTAGATGTAAATTGAAATTTAAAGACTTGGCCAAAACTTGTTTTAGATAATTGATGTATGCAGTAAGTTGTCTCACTATGATTCATTGTGTCATGACATTATCATGTGTCAGACTTAAAACATTTGGGAAAAAACCTTCAAGAAAGAAGATTCCCCCACTCTTTCCTTCAAATAAAAGTGGCTAAAAAAATAAATGCTTTTTTTAAAAGTTTTATTTTAAGACTATTTTGAAGAAATTGAGTAGAAAGATGTTGTATCCTTTAAAGAGGTAACAAACAGACAAGGTGATACTTGAGTGAAAGAACAGCAACACGTTCGTAGATGAAAGAAGAAAGGTTTATTGTAAAGAGAATACACTACGGCAAGACAGGGAATCTGGTGGCAGGTTAGCAATTGCTAAAGCAAATTACAGTGCTCCTGTGCTCACTATATATGGCTACTAATATATTCAGTTCACATAGGCAATAGGTAGTGTGGGACATTCCATTACAACAAGAAATATTTTGTAATACAAGATCATTTTCATAAGTGTTATACCACAAAACCATAATATTGTTTTTATCTTATATTTCTAAAGACATTTATTCACGATGTCTAACAGTCTTGATCAACGATGGGCACCAAATTTAATACATTAGACTATAATTTAGATTATAATACTTTTGGGACACCTCATTATGGTATAAAAAGATTATAGTCTAATGGATTAGGCTTAGTACTTGGATTTGATTAAGATTGTCTGACTAGTTGGGCATCATTTATAAATAGGTTAAGCATTTATGAAACTTGCTTTTTTATTGATGATAGACTGGCTGTGTTTCTTTTATACTCAGCACTTTTTCCTCTAAATCTACATTTATGTTTGATTTCTTTTATTAAGCTTTGATAATTTATTGTACAGTTTCTAACAGTAAATCTGCTGTGTGGTCCTTATCTTTTGTTAGGGAAGTGCAAATGGGGCAATAGATAGCAGTTCAGAATGAGAAGAGGGCCGAGTTAGAATTTGTTACATTCATTTACATGCAGATAACCTTGGGAATGGGTAGAATCCATCTTTTTCTCCACTTATAGGTTAAATAATAGTAAAATCCGTATCTCCCCAAAAATTGTTTATTCAATATTAATTCAGAAAGAAAAAAGAGAGGGGAAATAAATTATTCTTACAATCAAAAAGGTGTTTCAGCTCCAATTAACCTACAAAAAGGTTAAGACATAAAAATACATTTGTGAAAATTTCTTTTGTTATTTTGACAAGTGACATTGCCGCATTGAAAGTTTACAGGACTTTCTAAATTTGACAGACTACAAAAAATGTACAGCAAGTTCTAATAGATTGGAAATTATTGCATTTTATAAAATATCTCCAAAACCACCTTTCGTCCCATAAATTAAAGGTCAGATGATGGGGGTAATAAGTTCTGGATGTCAGGTGAGTGTCACTTCAATTACACCCGATTCTGAGTCCTTGAAAATAAAATAAGTTCAGTGTTTTAAAATTAACATTTTATTATAAACTATTTATGCAGTTGAGAAGTTGGGACATTGACAGGAACTAAAATTCCTGCTACAGTAACAACACCAGTCCGTCTTAATATTCAGTCCATAGCTGAAGGGAGAAGAGAAGGATTTATAACTTTCCCAAGGGTATTTAGTCATAAATGAATGTATCAAACTCAACTGGAATTTGAACTTGGCTTTCTGAGTTCTCATTCTGACCTACTCTCCATTTCACCGCCTGCACACCCATCTATTCATACATATACAGAATGTCCCCAGAAATGTACTCTTTTTAAATGGCAATACATGCAGTGTTTATTGACTTTACAAGCAAGATTAATGGTTAAAATTAAGAAATATCAATGTTTATTGATTTACAAAGATTAATAGTTTAAATTAAAGATAAACTGGAATTAAATGCATGTTTACAAATATTTGAACTGATGACAGTCAAAAAGTGAGTACATTTAATGGGACATCCTGTGTCTGCCATTGTGTGTGTGTGATATATATATATATAAAGAACAATTAAGGCAGACACATTATTTCATGGTAAATCGGAAGTATAGGCCTATTTCAGGCGAACCATCGTCAGCTTCCATCTTTATTGTACAAAAGATTTTACACAAATCGTGTAAAATTTTACAGTAATCCAATAATCTATATTGATAGGTAAGCATTTGTATGCACCTTGATGCTTATTTTGATTCCTGCAACCATTAGGGAGGGGGTAAATAATTGGTAGATGGTTTCATTATGTATTAATGTTTGTCAGTTAAGTGCCATACATGATACATGTTTAGGTGATCATGTCTCAAAAGAGCTATGACTAACTAGCCAGATTTTCCTGCAGTAGTTTGCCATTACTTTCTGCAATAGACTGGTTACCAACCAAGGCTATAGAACCTAATTTGTTCTGTTTAATCCATAGCTAAAAGGAGAAGTGAGTAATTAATACCTTTCCCAAGGGTATTTGTGCATAAGTGAATGCAATTAATTTAACTGGAATTTGAACTTGGCTTTCTAATTTCTTGTTCCAAGCTGATATCCACTCTACCACAACACACATCCTGTATTAATGTATACAAGGAAATTATTTTCCTTCTGTAAGATTTTGAGAAAATGGAAACAAAAGATACTTGTACATAATATCAGAAAGTGATAGTTGAAATTTTTAAGCTATACAATTAGGAAAGAGGACTTGGAAAATTTGACACTCATAGGACATGTTGTAGGTAAAAAAGAACAGGAAAGCAGCACATAATGTAAGTACTGAATTTATGTAAATGGTTGACAGAACAGGAATAGGAGATATAGCAAAAAAAATAAACTTCATTAAGAGCTTCAAAGGACAGGAATTTGTGGAGGGCTATAATCTCTCACATACTGAACATGGCACATAAAAAAAGATATGTTATAAATTTCAGTCATGCTTGAAATAAAATCACACATTCAAATGTTGCCTATTGAAAAGGACTATAAGCTTTTGTTCCAACACAATATATTCTAATCATTTCATATAATTCTTATCTATGGCAATAAAATGCCTCCTATCTGCATTTTTCTTCTGCCAGGGAAATGCTGTTACTGTCAAAGAAATAAAATGCCTTCCATTCTCATTTTAGAATCTTCTTTTCAATAAATGTTTTTATGCTCAGTGTCCTTGTATTGGAATATTTTTTTTTTTAATGAATAACTTACTTGATTTCTCCCATTTTTTAGGTAATACAGGGTGTGCCAAACGTAGATATACACTTTACAGTGTTTTTAATTTCAGTTAGATTTTTAAAAAATACTACTTATTTTTGTATCTGCTCAACATGTCCTCCTGCAACCTTGGTTTCAGTTTCAGTCCTGATTTCTGCATCAGGCGTTGCAAGGATGTTCTCGGCATGGATAGCTCCTGAGATATACATTGTGTAGAATTTTTGGACAGTTCACGTATGTCTAAGCAATTCATCATTCATAGACATCCCAGGATGTCCAGATTTTAGTGCATGAACCACTGAATTGTTTGTTTTTCCACATTTTGTGTACTTGTTCGGCATTTTCAGTCTTACAGAACTGCTTTAGGATTATTTTTGTTCTCAACTCAAATTATTTACTATTATTCACCACAACTGGGCCCATGCCTTCAAAATCATGGCAAAATATATCAGCATACCTTCTAAAAAGATGTCAACATATATATTGATATACCTATTATTGAGTATCTTATATTTAGACATTTAATATATATATATATATATATATATATATATATAATAATAATCCAAATCCCTGAACATAACAGGAGGGAAATCCACACACACAATGGCTTTTATTAGAATAGAGAGAGAAAAAAAGAAAGAAAGTGTGTTTATATATAAAGTAAGAAGCTAACCTAGAGCCAACAGACCTACCAAGGTTTCACCAAATGGATCGTCAGGGCAAGTTGGCTAATTAGGCAGAAGTAAGGCGGTAGTATATAAGACACCCTGCAACCATGTGACTAAAAAATACTTACTTATTGCTCTGCTATTGTATTGAGTGTTTTATGTGTTGAGTTCCTCGTCTTGGGGTTTTTTTCTTTCGACTAGTACTTTGACTAATGTTCAAGCGTTTAGTTCATTTCTTTTTTTGTTTCCATTTTTTTCTTTTCCGCATTTATACTCAGTGGGTTTTTTGAAACGTGTTCAAAGATAAATTTACAGTTTTATATATTCTTCACTACTCAACATAATTATTGTAAAAATTAAAATAATAAACCAGTGTTAAAGAGTGAACATGTGGCAAAAGCTTTCATAACTTGTACCTCGTTATTGTCTTTCTCCCCATGAGTGTGACAGGAGGGATATATATATATATATATATAAACACACATGCACACAATGACTTTTATTATAACAGAGGATACCTGTAAAGAATAAAGTCATGTCAGTACATAAATAATTAAGCAGTTGTATGTCTACTTTTGGCTGACCCTAATTTTGCCAGCAGTCCTCTTATGCAGGTACAGGCAATATTCACACAGAGCCATGTCTTTACCTCTTGAGTTTTTGGTTGATTTATTTTTCTGTTTTTTACAGTTTATCAACCCTTTATTAGTTATTTAAAGCTGAAATATTTTTAATTGTAAGAATTTTTTTCTTGTGCATGAATACTGCATTGACAATTTCTGTGGAGTAACAATGTTTTTCTTTTAATATTTAACCCATAGTTACTTCTCAAATACCTAACAATTTAGGGCCCTACAATCTCATGGCATCCTATGTTTTGGATAAACTAAGATTTTTTTCCTGATGCTTGTGAGATGATGCAATTAGGGTGAATTGCATATGGTCATCTAATTTTCTCACTTTGTTGTTTTCTTTTCAATCTTTTCTTTTATTTCTTCATTTTTTTCTTTTCTTGTTCTTTTATTCCTGTCTTCCTTTTCTTTTTTTCTTTTCTTTTAATCTTCCTTCTCTTATCGTTTCTTTTAATCTTCCTTCTCTTATCGTTTCTTTTAATCTTCCTTCTCTTATCGTTTCTCTTTCCTTTTCATCTTTTTCTTTTCTTTTTATCTTGTCTTTTTTTTATCTTCCTTCTCTTTTTATCTTCCTTTCCTTTCCTTTCGATTTTCCTTCTCTTATCATTTCTTTCAATCTTCCTTCTCTTATCGTTTCTCTTTCCTTTTCATCTTCCGTTCTTATCATCTTCCTTCTCTTTTCTTTTTATCTTGTCTTTTCTTCATTTTTTCTTTGTCTTTTTTACAGCAAAGTCAAAAAATTATATCCAGTAATACAACCCAAGATCTTAACAACAGTACAGTTGGAATTTTCCCCTCACTACAAGTTTAGAAATCATTGTCATTTGCTGACAAGTGATATTCATTACAGTTGTTGCACTCATCATCAAAACATTGTTTTGTACAATCTTCTTAATTGTTTATGAGCCCAACATCTGCTAAGGCACATTTACATTTGTTTCATACCTAGAACTCATCTGTGAATTATACTGCAACTTTATTGAGTGGCTTTTAATTAGAGTTTCTAGGAGAGAGCTTATAATCTGGCATGATCAGCAGTTTCAACAAAGCCAAATACATTTGTAGACTTGGTCACAATGACTTCTGAGTTTGTGCTAGCACAATCCTTTCTTGGATTCTGAGCATTTCTGTCCAATCAATTTAATTCATATATCTTGGGTCACCCTAGGTTGTGGCTTTCAAGCAGTACCATATACTGTAATTGTTTCTCCATGCTGATATTATCAAGAAATCATCTTTTGGACAAAGCAACCATAGTGAGATTTGAACCCATCATAATGACTGGTTACTTGTATTTCTTGTTGCAGACATCTGCTCAGGCACATTTGCCAACCTGTGGCTTATACTGCAATCATGATGAATAGACCTTAGTTACAGTTTCTAAAATTAAGTACACAATTTAGTGTGATAAACATTTTGAACAACACCAGTACTCTCAAACCCTCAGTCACGATGAATTGTAACTTTCTGTGAATACAACCATCAACAACTTATAAATAGTTCTGTCTACTAAATTATGGTTTTTGAGCAATTTCCAATGGTAAAACATTAAGGGTCTGCTTCTGTAGGCAATAACGTCTCCCAGACATTTGAACTCGGGTTTTCTGGTCTGAAAGCAAACATTCTAACAATGTATCTACAAGAAAAAAAAAATAAAAAAATAAAAACCATGAACGAAGACTCACTATATCCAATACAAGAGAAATTGTATTCAATGAACTAGAGTGAAACACTATATGTTGGCAGCATGAACATTTAGATTAATACACTTATCAAAGGACTTGTACTATTTTTGTTTTTCTATTTGACATATGTACTGGTTTTTTTAAGAGGTTTTGGAAAAATAATGGAAAGACACTGGCACACTCTCTATAGCAGATTCATTTAGAAATAGGATTCTTTGATGAGAATAAAATGGTAATGGCTCTTTACTCCAACTTGATGTTCCTTTTGAAATATAAATACACATCACATGAATGTACATCTTTATATTAATGTATTCATCTTAATATACAGGATAATGACATTTGAGAACTTAAAAATATTTTTGTATGTTTATGAATATGTATATTCACATACATGTTTGTGTATGTATATATATACATTGCCAACCTGTGGCTTATACTGCAACCATGATTTTATATATATGTATACATGCAAATGAATAAGGAATGAAGTAAATAATTGCAATGTTGAAAACATTAATTTAAAACAATGCTCAATATAAAAATAGAGCAATGAATATTTATTACTAATTATTACTGTAGAACATGACCATTACGATACATTTCAGAGCAGATATGATTATTGCGATAAATCGAAAATTGTGTTATATAGGCTTGATTAAAACCTTGTTTAGACTGATGGCCATTCATGGTTGAGAGGTCTAAGACGTGCCAGATAACATGGTAGCTTCCCCTATGTGGATAGGGTCACAGGTTCGAATCCTGCTGAATGACACACATTTTCGTAATAAAAATTTATTGTAAATAATCAGGCCGGTAGATATAAATATATAATACTATTTAATTAAAAACGAAATATCTACTTAAATACGAGTATTGATAAAAATAATGTTCAAACAATTAATTTCATATATATATATATATATATACACACACACACACACAGAGAAAAAGAGGTACTGGTTAGAACTGTCAATGATAATTTAAAAAAAGTACTCCATACACAATCAAAAGAAGTGAATATTCAGAGCCAACAATATGTTAACAAATGAAATGAACCCCACCTCTCTCTCTCTCTCTCTCTCTCTCTCTCTCTCTATATATATATATATATATATATATATATATATATATAATTGATTGTTTAATACGTAGTTTTTGGTCCTAATAGGGTTAGACCAGTAAACATTTGTATTAAAAAGTGTTCTATACAATTATATTGTAGAACTTTAGAATATTTTTCATTTTTAAACGAGTTATTTCGCTACCTTGGTTTCCACCATGAGTGGTTTCTTCAGGTGATTTTTAATAACTTTATTTTATTAAAAATCACCTGAAGAAACCACTCATGGCAGAAACCAAGGTAACGAAATAACTCATTTATAAATGAAAAAAATATATATATATATATATATATATATATATACACACACACACACACAGGGGATGCTTGATAATTGGGACCAAGTTATGATATAAAGAAAAACAAATATATTCAATTAAAAGAAAAAAAAAATTAGTACATAATCTGACCACTAGCACACCATGGTCTGGTCCTTTTTTTTTTTTTAATTGACTGTCATTACTTTATTGAGCAGCTACAAGGACAGTGGTAAATGTTGTTTACAAGTTGGTTAAAGAAGTTATTTATGCTTATGAACAGTGAGAGGTTGTTCAATAAAACCCACCTCAGCCTCGAAAGCTGATTTTCTAAGCACAGCTAAATGTGACACAAGACTGAAAGTATGGGTCCCCAGTGATGATCGAACTCACTGCTCATTTGTAATGACTCTAGTGAGACAAGCTTGCTAACCATTACATCACATTGAGGTGCCCCAAGCCTTGAGAGAGTGAGTGGCTTGAAAACTGATGCATTCTCTCTCTCTCTCTCTCTCTATATATATATATATATATATATATAGCGCCAACCTTCCCTGAAGATCTGTTTAGGTGAAAGCTTGTTAGGTTTGTTGGCTCACTAGGTTAATTTACTTATATACACACATATGCACTGGACCAAAAGTAGGTGATTACTAAATGATAACATTTATTTTGAGTTTATCTATACAATTATATTTACTTATACAGTTATTACATTTACAATTAAATTTTATCAGCGCAACTGTTGTCCATTACAATTCACACAGCTTTGAAATCTAACTCTCATGCTTTGACAAACATTTTGCACAAGTTTCTTTGTGTATTAATTTCTTGAAATGCATATCTTATGTAATTTTTCAAATCACCAACATCTCTTGGATTTTACTATAAACTTTGTCCTTGAGTACTCCCCAGTAGAAGAAATTCACTAGGGCCAAGTCAGGTGAACATGCTGTCCAGTCAATTGGACCTCTTTGGCCAATCCATTTCTCAGGAAATGTTTCATCAAGATATTCAGGGACTGTTCTTAGATAATGTGAAGGGGCCCCATCTTGTTGGAAATAAATATCATATGAATTCGGCTGTTGTTTTAACTGTGGAACAACTTGATTCATCATAATTTTGAGATACCTGTTTCCTCTGACTGTTCACCTACTTTTAGACAACCCTGTCTATATGGGTGTGTAGATGAGGGATTAGGACATTTGCTTTCTGACCTGCTTCTGACGAGCCCTGGGTTTGATTTTTAACAGGGTCAGTTTGTTGAGAAGGTGATTTCTGAATGCTATCAATCTGGGGACGTGATCCCAATGTGCAGCACTTTTGGAATGCATCTTTGGTTGTGCTAGCACAGTCACAATCCATCATGGTCGAGGGTTTCAGTATACTGGCATATATTCAAAGACTTTCCTAGAAACTGTAACTCAGGTCTATTAAGCATAGTTATAGTAAAAACAAGTTGGCTTTGTGATCGCTGAACAAAGACAAATGTGCCTGATGAAACACCTACAAAAGCAGATAAGTGTGCTTGGAAAATGAGTAACCAGATATTATATATACGTGTGTGTGATGTAATGGTTATCAACTCAGAATGAAATCCTAGAGCTGAGTTCAAATTCCAGTTAAATTTGTTGAAATCACTTTCATGCAAATAGACTTTGGAAAAGAATTATTCCATCTTGTTTTCCTCTAACTATGGGTTGAATATCAGAACAGATTATGTTCTATAGTCTTGGTTGACAACCTGTCTGCAGTGGGAAAATCTGTGTGTGTGTGTACATATAAGTCTGTGTGTGTACATATAAGTCTGTGTGTGTACATATAAGTCTGTGTGTGTACATATAAGTCTGTGTGTGTACATATAAGTCTGTGTGTGTGCGTGTATATATGTCTGTGTTTGTGTGCGTGTGTGTATATATATGTGTGTGTGTGTTTGTGTGTGTGTTTGTGTGCGTGTATATATATGTGTGTGTGTTTGTGTGCGTGTATATATATATGTCTGTGTTTGTGTGCGTGTATATATATATGTCTGTGTTTGTGTGCGTGTATATATATATGTCTGTGTTTGTGTGCGTGTATATATATATGTCTGTGTTTGTGTGCGTGTATATATATGTCTTGTTTGTGCGTGTATATATATATATGTCTGTGTTTGTGTGCGTGTGTATATATATATGTCTGTGTTTGTGTGCGTGTGTATATATATATATGTCTGTGTTTGTGTGCGTGTATATATATATATATGTTCTGTGTTTGTGTGCGTGTATATATATATGTCTGTGTTTGTGTGCGTGTGTATATATATATATGTCTGTGTTTGTGTGCGTGTATATATATATGTCTGTGTTTGTGTGCGTGTATATATATATGTCTGTGTTTGTGTGCGTGTATATATATATGTCTGTGTTTGTGTGCGTGTATATATATATATGTCTGTGTTTGTGTGCGTGTATATATATATGTCTGTGTTTGTGTGTGTATAGATATATATATATATATGTTCTGTGTTTGTATGTGTATATATATATGTCTGTGTTTGTATGTGTATATATATATATGTCTGTGTTTGTGTGTGTATATATATATGTGTGTCTGTGTTTGTGTGTGTATATATATATATATATATGTGTCTGTGTTTGTGTATATATATGTGTCTGTGTTTGTGTGTGTATATATATATGTGTCTGTGTTTGTATATATGTGTGTGTGTTCGTGTGTGTGTGTATATATATATATGTCTGTGTTCGTGTGTGTGTATATATAAATATAAAGCTATATAAATGTGTGTATGTATATGTGTTTATATATGTATGCTAATGTGTGTGTATATACATACATACATACATACATATATAACTGCATTAGAAATTTACGAACTGCATCTGCTATTCAGTGACTGTTATCACTGCATAGCTCTGTTTTATGTAAACACAAGATAATATCATCTTTGATGGTAGATATCTTTGCTAACAAGCCGAATGCTTAGAACCAGCGTAATAAAAAATACCCAAATGTTGGACAATTTTTTTTATTTTCACCTGAAATTAATGCCAAAATGATGTTTAGAATGGCTCAGTATTAATTATAATAGACATTCATTGTCTGTTATATTTAACAATATATGTTTAGAAAATAATCTGCTGCCTCTATACACTTTATATATATATATATATATATATATATATATATGCAATTTTTTAGATATATTATTTATATATGTGCAGCACTTATTTGAAAGCACTCAATATCAGTGATAGAGCTGACATATTCATATAGATAGATGTGAGTTTATGACCCTGGGTTTCATGCTCTTGCAATTGTCAGACAAACTGATATTGAGCACTTTACTTTAAAAAAGATATATATATAATTGGAGTAGATAGATCTATCATCCAGTTCACACTCCACCCACGTCTATTGAACAGGTGAAGAGGCTCATCCCTTGTTCCCTGTTTAGGATGTGGTTTCCAATTTTCTCTTTTCAAATCTCTTCACTCTTACGTAGCCCCCTGCACATCAGTGGCGTTACCACCTTGCTCAGGGTGATATGATTAGAAAAATTATATATAAATTCAAATTTTACCTTTGGAGAGTAGCTATTTCAACATGTTTACCAGAGATATTGTTTAACCCCAGTTAGAAGCAAAATGAAATTCTAATACTGGAGATAAAGGTCAGTAAATGAAAGAAAGAAATTAATTAGCAAGTATCATCATCAAAGTAAATTTAAATTTCTTTAAAAAGGTTTAACTCTTTTAATTTAATCAATATATTTTTAGCCTATTTTGTTATATTAGAATTTAAATTTGTATTCAATTTATTCTTAACTGGTTACCCTTGACCTTCAGTTTATTCCTACTTGCTACCCTTGACCTCTCAGTGCCTTCTAAAAGTGTACTGCTATTACCTGCCTCTTTGTTTTTCTGACTGATTCTCCTTACCCCTTTCTTTGCTTTACTAACCTTTATCATCAGTATATTTCTTCATTTTTTGTCTAACTGGGGTTGAACAATGCATGTCTCTGGTAGACATGTTGAAATAGCTTGTAAAATTTGAATCTACATTTGAAATAAATGAATATCTGCTCTGTAAATTAAATTTACATCTAGCTTTCTCTCTTTTTTTTTTTTTTTTTTTTTTTTTAATCATTTCACCCCGAGCAAGGCGGAAATGCCACTGATGTGCAGGGGGTTACATAAATGTAAAAAGATTAATTAGAAAAGAGTGAGGAGTACAAACTAGTTAGAAAGGAACAATAGAAAGCAGGTGCGATGACAGATACATAGGTGGAGAGAAAGGGAAAGTTATACAGGGGTGGGGAGAGAGCTAGAGTCCAGTGGTTAGTAGATGAGTATTGACTTTGCATTTAAATTTCGGGAGGTTGTAGCCGTCAGGAAAGCAAGAATATGGGAGCGAGTTCCACAGGCGGGAAGTGCGAGAGAAGAAGCTGCAGGAGTAGAATTGTCATCTGCATTTGGCTAACCTGACTGTGAATGGGTGGGACCCAGTTGCCAGTCTGGTTGCACGAGTGAACACCTGTTGAGGAGGCATCAGTGACTTAAGCTCTGTTGGATGAATTTTAATATTTTACCTAATATTACCAGGATCTATTGGGATTATTTACCAAACTTCTCCTGGATTGATTACTGCTATATATATATATATATATATATATATATATATATATATATAATGACTGTTGACTTGTTACATGTGTATGCCCATTGTTGACAAGTTGTTCTATTTACCCAATTTGAAGAGTTTTATTTCTAAACATGTGGTATTTATAGTTATTCAGTTGTCAGGAATAAGGCTACATTTGTCGTGGTGCCCATTGATAACCAAACTCACTTGCTAATCATCATGCTAGTCTGTATGCCTGTAGATATGCTCAAATGTATTACATTTCTACATGTCAATGTATTGTTTCAATCGGTCTTCAATCTTCCCATTGTTTGCATTTTATAAGCTTTCTTCACATTTAGAAATATTGTATATAAAAAAAAAAAAAACCTTTATCCCCGGGACATTTGAATTGTTCTTATGAAGATCCATGACACTTAGCCTTTGAGAATATTTTTTGTTTTTGCCTTCATTGAAAAGCACTAAATTATTTGTAATCGTTCAGGTCAGTACAAAGATGGAGTACTGTTACATCTGCCTAGTCCTCCTTTTCCAGCCTGGCAGAGTTTATAATCACTTATGAGGCCTTGTGTCGGATGGTTCCCTACAATATTTCCATAGAAAGGATTCTGACAAACTCCATTCTTTAGTCCCACCGGTCCATACTTTTACAGTTAAGACCCTCCCCCATGCTATGTCCATAGGGTTTATTTTCCATCATTCTCTTTGAATTCTACTTGCAAAAAAGTTGTTTCACTCAGACAGTTTCTTCCCCAAAACTGCTATTTTTTTACAACAGATTCCCATGTAAATGAATCCCCAAACATTACAACTTATATGCAAATGTCCTTAAGAAAGGTTTGACTCCATTTTTTCTCTACAGCTATGGGTTAAATAGGACTTGTATCTGTATGTATTGGATATCGGCTCGGAACGAGAAATCGGGGAGCCGAGTTCGAATTTCAGCTGAATTCATTGCATTCACTTACGCACAAATACCTTGGGAAAGGTATTGATCCATCTATTCCTTCCAGTTATGGGTTAAATAACAGGACAGATTGGGTTCTATAGCCTTGGTCGGCAACCAGTCTACCGCAGAAAGTAATGGTAACCTACTGCAGGATAATCTTCTACCCAGTCAGTCATGTCTTTTTCGAGACATGATCGCCCAAGTGTGTATCACGTATGGCACTTAAATGACTGATCTGTATAAATCATTATTTTCCAAAATATTTTTTATCTAATATTCATTTGAAAAAAAAAATCACACAAATCAAAATATGTTTCAGCTTTAAATAGCCTACAAAGGGTTGATAAGCCATTAAAAAAAAAACAAATCAATTATTTGCAAACACTAAATCTTAATTATTTGACATCTATGATTAATGATTATTTATCTTTCTCATTCAGTATTTCCCTGCCTTGCTCAGTGAAAATTAGTTTTAAAAAAAAAACTTGGACTTAGAATTTTTTTCTAATGTTGTTCTCTTTCTTTTTCTGTTTTTCTTCAAAATGGAAATATTTATCCTTTCATATGATAGACTTATAATTTCATATTTTATTTGTGATGAATGGTCATTTAGGACTGAAGGATAGTCATAAGCTGAACACTTTTGTTTGGTAGATAATACTGTGGGAAAGAAATACTTTAGGATTTGAAGTTTTTGAAGCCCTCTGTGTCAAAAGCAAGCAACCAACAGTGAACAAGATTTACTCCTACTATTGTAACAGCATTTTAAAATGCATTGATTTCACTAACATTTACCATTATGCAACAATTTGCCATCTCTGGTTATCCATCTTGCACTGGAGGTTGTTTGCAAAATGTTGTAACAACAATTATTGATTTTAAAATAATTGTAATAGTGTGTGTCCCTTAAAAATCACCATTACGACGATTACAATTACATTGTTTGTCTTTGCAATTCATTCCTGAGGATGATCTTGAAGGAAATTGAAGGCATTTTGGTTAACAAGAACTGTGGTGTCATCTGTGATGAATTTCAACAAAACATTAATTAAATAATTAGAGAACTAGAATGGATTATTGTAAAAATAAATATATATAATATGTGTATATTATTTAATGAAACATGCTTGAATGAGGATATGCTGTTTAAATATATATATATATATATATAAATGTGTGGAGGTACAAAATTTGTATACTATTTTAAAAATAAGGAATTTAACTCTCTAAGGCCCTTTCGTCCAACGTCTTGCCAGGAGAAAATTGTCAGAAAGTAAGATTAAACGAAATGAATAGTCATGACGAAAATGAAGAGCAAAAAAGAGGGAAACACAATAAAATAAATATGCATACTTATAATGAGGGGAGGGGAAATCACTTGTAAATAATTAGCGAAGGATAGTTAAAATATCACCCAACAAATTCAGAGACTTTACAAAATTCTTCTGTTGGCAGAGAGAAGGTTTTCATAATGATATAGAGACTGATTCCAAAATTTTTTCATATATATGAAAAATTTAATTTTTAATGTTTGTATAATATCACCCTGAGGGACTTGAAATTGGTTCCATCAAACATAAGAAGGCCAGAGTTAAAACCAGTTGTGGAACTACACACACAACAATTCTTGAGAATTAATGTAGCGACATTTGAAAATACACAGGAGGAAAAAAAAATGATATAAAGTAAAAGTTATGAATTTTTGCAAATTTACTGATAATTCAAAACAACTTTTTCAGAAATTTGAAAGACTTAATAAAGTTGACAGACAAAACTTGTTCATAGTTTGAGAGGATTCCTGCAGCTTGAATACATGTTATTTAAAATGTATGTATAGCGTGTGTGTATGTGTACTCATGCATGAAAGGGCATTGAAAAATTCTTGGCTTGATTCATGTTCCACAAAAATGTACAAATATTAGATAATTTTTAAAACATTTTCTGTATCTCTCTAGAACATTTTTTAGCACCCTTTCATATATTACTTTATCCTGAGGTTTTCAGATGGGGAATTATACGTTGTTATATACTTGAATAAAATGATGGCATTGATAATATCCAGGTGAAGAATACATCAGTTTATAATTTGTTTACAATTGATTTATAATTTGTGGGACTTAAATTGGTTAAAGTTTAGCAACCCTTCCCCATTTGCTTATTCTGATTGTACACATCATTGCATTGTGGGTAAGGAAACAAACAGTAGTAAATGTTGCACATGAGTGAGTATGAAATGTTTAAAAAATAACTGATTGTAACAAGATTTTGTAAAAAGACACATTCTAACAAGAGGTGGCTGAATGTATCAAAAATTTGTACTGTAAAGTCTGTTGGTATTTTTTAATAATTTTTTTTATAATTAAACTGATTTTTGCTTGAAAATTTCTTTCAGTGTTTTATTTATTTGTTTTACAATTAAAAAACAAAAATAAAAACAGTATTTTTTTCTCCAGAATTAATTACTGTATTTAATTTACATTTTGACTCTTGATACCTCTCAATCATTTTTAAATCTTTTAATCATTTTTGTCCTTTTTTATTTATTTAATATAAATATATATATTTATATATATAAATAGATCTTACTCTCTTTGCTTGTCTTTTCATCAGATATCAAGGTACCAGCAGGTGGGTGACTTCTTTTCTCCCCAGTTTGTACATCTTTGCTAGTGTGATTATTTTTGTAAACTTGTTATTGTTGGTCTTGCTGGTGTTTTTTTTTCCTTAGTATTTTTTCTCTTGCTCTTTATAAACATGCTAATTAAACTTTGTGTGTGTATATATAATATATATATTCACACACATACTGTGTGTATGTAGAACTGTTGTTAGACATGGTGTTTTTTATTTATTTTGAATAACATTGCTGTTTGGTATGTTTTTTTTTGTTTTTTTGACTGTTTGTCATTGTGATCCAATTAGTTCTGATTGTAGCCTGTCACAACTATCAGCACATTCTGGTTTGTAAAATTATCTACTACATAAAAAATAAAAGCATGTGTGTGCTTGTACCCAAGCTCATCATTCCTGCATTGATTTACAAAATTTAATGATTTCTGCATTGCTCAGTTTGCTTGATTTAAGGAATTTCAAGAAAGTTCAATTATTCTTTTACCAATGAGTGAAGGAAAGTCAAAATGTAGATATGTTAAACCAAGTCTTGTATTGTGTTGTTCTCTGACACATGATTAGTAGACAATTTTTTACAGTTGTTTAAAATATTCCATAACAGAAATTTGCAAATCTACTCAACCTGCCAAAGCTGGAAAGAGATCTGTTATTTATTTCCTTGTCTCCTCTTTCTTGCCTTTCAATTTTTTAGCCCTAGCTTGGGCTACAAAACAGCAGATCCAAGTCTCAACAATAACTAGTTCATTCAAGCAACTCAAACATCCTATTGGCAATGCCATGCCTAGTCTGGCTCAGTCATTGATTTTCCTGTATAATCAGAGATCAATAAAATTCCTTGACTGACATTTGCTTGATGCTAAACACTGCAGTGGGTGGAACAATGGGAAATATATTTTAAAGGTCACCAGTTTAAAGACAATATAAAAAAGTGTAAAAGTGCAGGCACTAGATGTGATGTATCGGAAAAGGGGCACTAACGTTCTCACATATTGAGGTGCTGTATTGATAAATAGACTCTTGGGTATAACCAGAAGGAAGAGCAGTCCAAATTTGAAAAGAAACAGATGATATTGAATTAACTAAAAGTACAATGATAAAAGCCCCCCCCCCCCCAAAAAAAAAAAAAAACAAAAACAAAAGAAACAATCTTTATGGTTCTTGTTACTTAAAAGGGTAGGATAAAAAAAACAGTGTCCTTCCCCATGCAAAAATGGAGAGCCTAAAAAAACCATCATGGCCTGCCATCAACTTCAATGCCCAAATGCCAGACATCCACCTACACAATCAAAACCTTTTCTTGAAGATCACATCTGGCAAGAGAACACATGGAACCCCATGTCATTGATTCAAGAATCAACTACAAATTGTTAAAATTTGCTGTGGATAGAAATCAATCCATTTAATTGGGAGATGGAAGCTGCAGAAAGAACTAATTGGAGAAAAGCAGTCCAAGAAAAACAACAGGCATCAAAAACACCAGAATACAAATAGAAGAGAGCTCAAAGAAAAATCAGTAATCTCCATCTCCTGAACCCTCCAACCTTGCCATGTGATGGTCATGGATATCCCATCAGCTCCAACATAGGACTTATTTCACACTGAAGAAAATGTCGATGAGCACGCCAGTGGGATTGAGTTTTACCAATGATGATGATAACTATTGTTCTTGTTGTTACCTTATTTTATCAATAAGGTTCAATGCATCTTTGTGGAGTTTACTTGTATGCCTTAAATATATTTCACATTTAGTTATTGCTATTGGTTTGGTAGATAGGTTGAAGAATTTCAAAACATAGCTAGCAACATTGATTTTGTATGAATGTGTGGTAGAACAGGAACTAGGAGGGATAGTAATGAATCAAATGTTGCTTAGATCTACAAGTGAAAGGAACTTGTGGCATGTTTTGAAGAGAACACGACAAAACCGTTCTCTGATTGACCATTTATCCAGGGGTGTAGAAATACTCACCATGCTTGGCTAATTGCAGGTTGGTGAGGTTATTTAATTTACTTAAGGTGGATGGGTTTTAACTCCAAGGGTTTCATCTGCCTTTGAACAGCTCTTGCTTCTTGTTCTGCTGGAATTTCAATTACCCTCCTCACCAGACCAGTGTCTGGTGAGCAAGCTGGTTTAATCAACAACCACTCAGATTTTGAATTCAGAGATCACCCTCTAGACTGGTTGCCACCGAAGGCTATAGGATCCAGTTTGTCCTGCTATTTATTCATAGCTGGTGAGAGAAAAGAGATGGATTCATACCTTTCCTAAAGATATTTGAATGTAAGTCCATGTAATGAATTTGACTGGAATTGAACTTAGCTCTCTGATTCCTCAATGTGAGCTGCTACCCATTCATCCAGTGTACCTCCATACCTCAAGTAGCATTTATTCAGCAGATATGTCAAAACCTTGATACACTCTGATGATTATGTAATATTTATATGGATTTTTTTTTTTAATGTTAGATCCTTCAAGACAGTTAATCATGGCTTTTCGCAGTTTCTTTTCTTTAGAGTTTCTAGAAACAAAGAAGAGAGTACTGGATTGCTATGAGATGTCTGTTCTTCAACATGACACCAAATGCTGGACAATATCATTAAAGCTGAAGAAAAACTTGAAGCAACTGAAATGTGGTTCTACAGAAGGATGCTGAAGTTCTTGGGACATGTGATGAGGAAAGAAAGCTTGAAGAATTTGATACTCACAGGTCAGATAGATGGAAAGAGAGATAGGAGAAAGCAGCAGATTACATATTTGAAGAGCCTGAGCAGGTGGGTGGCAGAGTGGGGTTTGGGTAGGGTAACAGGAGAAAGCATGCAAAGAGCTACCAGAGATAGGGAGACGCGAAAGGCCATGAAGGGACATGGCTTATAGAAGAAGAAGAATCAAGGATTTGAAAGTTTCTTCTTCAGATTTGAATTTTAAAAAATTTTCAGTTCTGTTGGATGTCTGAATATTAGTATTTTATTCAGCAACTCAAAGTGGAATATTATCATTTGAGAGCAAAAAAACAGAAGACCTAGAAATTAATCTTTTTCCATTTAGACTTTTTAAAAAAAATTTTTTATAAGATAAAAATAAAAAATTTCAAGCAAAATAAAGTCTTCAATCCAGTTATTGAGATTATTCAAGTTGTTCTAACAAATGGAAATTAAAATAAACCTTTCCAAAATAGAACTTAGAATCTGGAATTGAAATGACAGCAATGATGGCACCTACACTGAATCCATCATTAAAATTCAAGATGTGTTTTTAGTAAATACTAAACAATTCAAATACCATGATGTATGGATCAGTTATGACAAATTTTGCATAGGCGATAATGAAATTAAACACAGAATAGACTGTGTTAGAGATAGTTTTGCCCAATACTGCAATTTTTTTTTTTAAATCGTTACACCCTAAGCAAGACCACTGGTGTGCAGGGGTTTACATGAGAGTAGAGCAGGAAAGAAAAAGGGAAAGAATGGTGTCAGAGAAAGGATAAGAGAAAGATGGGAGTCAAGGAGATAAAAGATGGCAATTAATGTTGCATTTAAACCCTTGGAGATGTAGCTATCAGGGAAGCATATAATGTGTTACATAAGAGTAGATAAAAAAATGGCAACTGATGTTGCACTTAAATTTTTTGAAAATTTTAGCTATCATGAAAGCAATTAAAAAGAAAGAAGCACCATAGGCTGGAAGTGTGAGAAAATAAATTGATAGAGTAGAAGTGGTGGTTGCATTTTACTGTTTTGACTGTAGAAGATGTCAATCTAGTAGTACAAGTAAATTTTTGTAGATGGGGCACTAGGGAGATAAGCTTGTTAGAGCGGAAGCCATGAAAATACTTGTAGAAAAGACAGAGGTAAGCCAATCTCGTCATTGAAATGCCTAGTCAGGATCATTGCAGATCCTCCTTGGATTTTTTTGAGAATTCAGAGGTGAATAGCAAGAGCACCTGACCAGATATGACAACAGTATTCAATGCAGGGACAAATATTAGTTTTGTAAATGTGCGAAATGGATTCTGATGACAAAAACTTTCTTGTCCAACACAGTGACCCAACTAGCAATAGATGCAGCTATTGATTCGATATAGTTGTTCCACTTGAAGTTGTCTGAGAGTGAGGTCAAGGAGACGCAGTGTATTACTTTCAAAACCAAAGAATTAAATAAAGCTGTGTTATTAAACAGCTTTGTCACATCGAGACTTTCATATGGATGTCATGCATGGTACCAAAGCTGTTCAGAAATACACTACTCATCATAATTATTAGGCCACCTCAGTGTTTAAAAAAAATGATGTATTTCATACTATTTTTTAGTATTTATTGCTAAGTGAATAATTGTAAATGAAAATAGAATGGTTCTTTTGTTAATACTGCGCAATAACATGTGCATCAAATGTATTTATATATATTTAATAATTACCTATATTGCAGTTTCATCAATGAAAGAATGAAGAAAATTTAGGGTGATTCAGTTCATCTTTGCTTCCTTGCCTTGTAAAATTTTGCAAAGTAATAATAACGAAAGAATCATTCTATTTTCATTTAGAATTACCCACTTAGCAATAAATAGTAAAACTAGTATGAAATACATCATTTCTTTTAAAAAAAACTGAGGTGGCCTAATAATTATGGCTGGTAGTGTATATAAACTCTTAGTTGTATACAAGTACTTTCCAAAATCAGTGGTTAAAAATAGCTTTGAACAAATTAAATCTGTGGATCTTGGCAAAAACCACATTTCTTTGAATCTTGTGAACTGGTGCTACACAAAGAACTGTATTAAATAATAAAAACCACATTACTTGAGGACTTTCAACAGCAGCAATAACTAAAATGGATATCACATGAAACTCAAAGAGAAAATGACATAATTGAGATGTTGATATTTTATACTACTTGAAATAAAAGGTTAGGAACGAAACCCTCATCAATACTTGAAAAGTGATAACATTTAGCAAACTTGAGACACCTATTTTCCTAACAATTGTTTTTTTTTAGATTTTATAAATTTCAACCAAAGCTGCTGTGTCAATGAATGCTGAATGTTTCCTTTTAAGGAATCAGCTAATATTACCACTGTTCTGAGCAATTGTGAATTGTGTGTGTTTTGTGTAACCAACTGTTGTAAGATTTGCTGATCGTTTCTTTTTTGGTTTGCATGTTTATAGTTACTGCTTGGAACTAAGTTTTTCTTTGTTGTTAATTTTTATAAACGTGTTTCTTGTTTTTGTGCATGGTTTGTTGTTGTGTAGTCAGCAGAGATCCAAAATTTATTGTTCATAATTTACCCTAGATTATTGGGAAGCATGTCTAACAATGTTGTTTGTCTTATAGTGATTGTTGATTCCATGCCTTTTGCGACTAATCAGTTTACAAGCAGGTAAATATAATAGGTGGGTGTGTGTTGTGATGCAGTGGATATCAGCTTGAAATGAGAAATTGTAGAGCCAAATTGTAATTCCAGCTGAATTCCTTGCACTCACTTAGGCACAAATACCCTTGGAAAAGGTATTAATCCATCTCCCTCCAGCTATGGGTTAAATAGCAGAATAGATTGGATTCTATCGCCTTTGTTGGCAACCAGTCTTCTGCAAAAAGTAATGGCAACCTACTGTGGAAAAATCTTCTGCCCAGTCAGTCATGCCTCTTTCAAGACATGATCGCCCAAGTGTGTATCATGTATGGTATTTAGCTGACTGAAATATAAATTGCAGCTGAGTCTAGGGAATTTCATGCCTCTTTCAAGACATGATTGCCCAAGTGTGTATCATGTATGGTATTTAGTTGACTGAAATATAAATTACTGCCGAGTCTAGAGAATTTCATTTTATCCTTTACATGAAAATAATAAATATTCAAGAAGGTTTTTTTTGTTCTTAATTTATTTTTGCAAAGGATGTTTCAAATTGACTAGATCAGAATGTCATAGTTTACTATAGTTTCTTGTGTATATTATGACCCTGTAATACAGGTATCCCTGTATAAATGTGTTTTTTTTAAAGCTGTGGCATATTATCTATTAAAATCTCAATGTTGTACATATATTTCACTAAATCATCATCATTGTTTAAAGTCCATTTCCATGCTAGTATGGGTCGGACAAGGTTTTCTTTTCCAGGCTACCCAATTTTGTCTAAGGTTTGGCTATAATCTCAATTTCCTTAAATTGTCTTTGCTAAGCTGGACCCATGTTTTACATGGTCTTGCAGGACCTTCATTGATGACTCCAATCCTGTTAACACAGATGTGATTAATAAGTAATTGAACCACCATGAAATACTAGAGGGAGTTTTACAGCTGTATGTCCTTACTAACACCAACCAGCTTAGAAGACTGAAAACTTTATGAAGACTACCTATCAAAGTTAATATTTAATTTTTCATCATGTTAAAGAATAAAAATAAACCAAATTTTTAGCTATTGAATGTTTTTTCTCATTATCTAAAAATATCTTTATGCTGTAAATAATCTGCAAAAGGTTGATAAAATGTAAAAAACAAATCAGTCAAATCAAATATAGCATACTTATTTTTACAATCTTCCTCGCCTTCAGTAATGTCTCTTCTAAACAGTTGTAATGTTGTATTTTTCTTTTGTATAATATGACTTTCGTATAATACGATCCTGTGTATCAATATTTAAAATCAAGGAGTAAATTAAATTCTTGAGTATATTATGACATCATATCAAAATCATCCCTGTTTAAATCTTTTGGAAAAGATGTTCCATATTTGTTACATCTAGCTGTTTCAACTCTGAAATGATAAGCCATTGCCATCAATCTAGTACTGTGCTTAAATTCATAAAGTTTAAGTTCTGTAAAGGAAAGTAATATTTATTTTAAAAATACAAAAATAATGTGGTATGAGACTAGAAAAGTGGTGTTGGAAGTGGAGGAGGAATGGGAGAAGACAGTCTATCTTATCTTAAACTTAGCTAATCACAGTTACTGACCCAAACATACCACAGTATTCCTTACACCAAAATTACATTTTCTTACCATTCTTACTTCAGTCACCATAATACCTCAAAGTCTTTATGTATTCCTAACTAGTTCCCATATGCACAATTTGTCTGAGGGGGATGGGGGAATAAAAACCATTAAAAGCACACAAAGGGTTTTGTCTACCCAGTTTCACTAACAAGGCTTGGGTCAACCTGTGGTATGGTTTTCAGGCACTTTCCAAAGGTGACACATGTTGAGATTGCTTTCCTCAGACTGGATATATCAAGAAGTCACCTTCTTAAGAAATCGACCACAGTGAGATTTGAACCCAATCCTCCTAGTTAGAAAGCAAATGTTCTAACCACTCGGTCACATGCCCATAAGTGGAGTGTATAATAGCAAAAACATTGTCAATATGGCTATAAAGATGAGGATAAGTCTGAAAGATGTAAATAAGGTAATTCATTTATGCTGAAAAATTGAACCCATTGACTTTTTTTGTGACTTGATAAACATTAACAGAGAGGAAACAGTAGATGTGAGCACAGCTAGGCAATGGGTAATGCATTCACAGTAAATGAAATGAACAAATTGAAAAAGCATAGTCAGTGCTAGTGCTTTTGTTGCTAAAAACTGGTTCTATTCAGTAATGTTATTCTGTCTTCTGTATCTATTGTAATCTATGTCGAAATGAATAGGAAGTATCCCTCATTAACAAATATTCTGAAAAGCATAAGCAAGTAAGTTTAGTAAGAAATTGACTTAAGGATTATGAGCCAAAATAAATGAAGGGACGGAAACTAAGAATGAATGACCTTGTATACAATTAAAGTTTAGTTCTGTTGGAATCAGGGAATTTAATAGTGCTGTTAAGAGCCAATACAGATAGATGGTTCACCCAAGCGGCATATATTACTGGAAAATTTGGCATTAATAACATTTCTATTTCTTCTTGTTATGTTTATACCACATACCTCATTTAGTAAAACCTAGCTTGAGTGGCTCTTGTGCCTTGTATTAAATGAGCTTTAGTTTTTTAAAAAAATTGTCTTTTGACAGTATTTTAATGTTGCTTTAAAGCATCATTTATAATTTATTTATAGATTTTGTCTCTGATGCAGTATATCTGAATCTTTAATAATGGATTTCATTGTGAAATGAAGTAGTTATCAATTTTGCCTAAAATGAATTTTTGATTTTTAAAATGTTTGATTTGTATTTGTAAAATGTGTAACTGAACTTTATAAAACTAGCAATAAAAACAGTGTCAGATTACTCCATCTAGATTTCAATTGGTTGAAAAGACATTGATCTCTCTCTCTCTCTCTATATATATATATATATAATAAAAATAATATTTATTAATAAATTATAACATTGATGTGTTACAATATCACTACAAAAGTAGCTATTTTGTTTCGACACTTTTTGTATCTTATCAAGTGATGTGGTTATTTCAAAATGAATGGCTTTAAAAGGTTAAGAACAAGCAAGACCTCTTTCATCAGGGAGGCATTATTGTATGTACAATGTGCACCAATCAGAGTAAAGCAACTTTTACTTTGGAGAATATGTGGGAAGACTTAAAATTAATCTTGGTGGGCATTGGTATTAAAATTTTATAAAATTAAGATCAGCATTATTAATTAACTATTATATCTACTATATTTTTGTTGCTAAAAAAAAAAAAACTATATATATATATATTTTAACAATTTCGTAGATTTAGAAAGTTATTAATATATTAGACGAGGGAGAGAAAAAGAACGCATACATGAATAAACCTACAAACATTCACATATGGAAAAATATTCACAAACATTAGTAAGAAAAAACATATACATAGTAATACACCCATGTATATATACATACACAAATTTCAAAATTTAGTCTTTATCGAGATGTCAATTTGTCTGTTAAATTTTAGGCAGACTAAATTGCTACATATTGGATACAGTCACGGCGGATTCATAAAATCACTGGCCTCATATGAATGGGGTCAGGATAGACATAATCATATTTCAATGCATGAACACATAAGCGGGAATAAATATATACTTACGCAAAAACATAAAACAAACTTAAATGCGTATGCATGTGCAAAACGTCATGCATATATATATATATATAGAGAGAGAGAGAGAGTTCAATACTGTTCATATGAAGTTATGACTGTAAGCCCCGATATATATATGTGTGTGTGTATTCTTCATTTGTAAACAAGTTATTATGCAACCTAGGTTTCTACCATGTGGTGTCTTCAGGCAATTTGCAATAACTGATTTTACAGGTTTTTTTTTTAAGAACGCTTACGTAATGGGGATTTTTTTTTTTAATGTTCATGTAACAGTTACACTTAGTCATAATTTCTGTTCTTTCATTCAGTAATTTATTTTTCTTTGGGAATTACTGAATGAAAGAACAGAAATTATGACTAAGTGTAACCATACCAAAAAATACCTATTAGGGTCATACAACTATGGATGAAAACATTGTAATTTCTTCTAATTTTGAAAACAGCACATTCAAAAAATTCTTGTTACATGAGCGTTCTTAAAAAAAACAACAGTAAAATCAATTATTGCAAATCGCCTGAAGACACCACATGGTAAAAACCTAGGTCACATAATAACTCGTTTACAAATGAAGAATATTCAAAAATACTACAATGTAACTGTATTGAACACTTTTTAATACACCTGTGTACTGGTCTAATTTTATTATGACCAAAAACTTAGTAATTATTATATATATATAAATGTGCAAGATTAATTTTGACAAGAAAAATCTTTTGGACTGACACAGTGAACCAATCTTTTGAACCAATTAACTCTATATAGTTGCTCCACTTCATGTCAGTAGAAAATGTGAGGCCAAGGGAGTGTAGAGCATTGCTTTCCTGGTGGGGGTGTGTGAGCATCTGCTCTTCTGTTGGTAGGCAGAGAAGGTTCTCTGTGGTGAATTCAATGAAAGCAGTTTTATTTTCTGATGTAAGATAGAGCAGTAATGCTCCATTTTTAGTTTGATCTGACTCTTTTAAATTTATTTCATTTTTGCTTAAGATTCTATTTCATTTGATCTCTCAATTTTGATCACTCTTGATTTTGAGGTACTTAGAATTTCAAATAAAATCACAAACTTTTAAGCTTTTAGGAAATTCTGAAAAATTTGATTCATTTTACACTTTTACCAAATTTTTCTGATCTGAAAGGCTTATGGCCACATTATGTTGAAACATTGTTTCCCATATGATCACTGAAGATAAGCAATGTTGATCTTGGTCAGTATTATGATGGGTGACTGCATGGAGATGCCAGGTGCTGTAAGTGTGGATTTGTAGGTAGTGTAATGGACAATGGCTCAGAGTTGTTAATCAGAGAGCTGAGTTCTAATTTCAGTTGTTTTTTTTTTTCTTATTGTGTTTTTTTAATCATTTCACCCCAAGCAAGGCAGGACTGCCACTAGTGTGCTGATAGTTACAGTGAACGAAAATACTAGGTACAGAGGGTATTGAGTAAAGGATAAAAGATGAACAGAATTGAAGAAGATGCTAATTAATGTTGCATTTCAATTTTTGGAGATCGTAGCTATCGGGGAAGCAAGTAAAAGGAAGGAGGCAGGGAGTGCAAGAAAAGAAACTGTCAGACTGGAGGCGGCAGTTACATTTAACTATTTCACTGGTAAAAGGGTGGGACCTAGATGCCAACCTTGTAGTGCACTTAAATTCATGTGGTCAGGGCACCAGGTAAAAAAGCTTATCAGAGCAGTTGCCATGAAAATATTTGTAAAAAAAGACAGAGGAAAGCCACATCTCATTGGTGAGAAAGTGACTGAAGTCGAGATGCCAAGTCAGGATCGATTACATTGCTGATCCTTCTTTGGATTTTGTCAAGAATCTCGAGATGCACAGTAAGAGGACTAGACCAGATGTGGCAACAGTATTCAATGCAAGGACGAATGGTAGATTTATTAATGTGCAAGATCACATTAAGTCGGTGAGAAAGTGACTGAAGTTGAAATGCCAAGTCAGGATCAATTACAATGCAGATCCTTCTTTGGATTTTGACAAGAATCTCAATATACACAGTAAGAGGACTAGACCAGATTTGGCAACAGTATTCAATGCACAGGCATATAATAGAGTTAGAGATGTGCAAGGTTGATTCTGATGAGGAAAATTTTGTGGCTTGGCACAGTGACTCAACCTTCTTAGCAGTAGACTCAGCTATGGATTCGATGTAGTAGCTACACTTCACCTATGTGCAAATAACCTTAGAAATGTTTGAATAATATTTTTGTGAGATATCAACCATTCTAAAATGATCATTACTTTCACTGCCATTCGTCCATGGATTGTGTTAAATCACCAGTTGATAAACTGCTAAAGTTGAAAGATCTGGAACAGAGAAATTACAAGTGAAATGTCTCTTCACTTATCTGAGAAACAAAAAAAATACATTCCAAGCAAGTTATCTTAAAAAAAAAACAAAAAAATACATGTTTAATTTTTTCCTATTCAAATTGTCAGTGACAATCTTTCTTGATATACATAAGAATTGTAAGTTATAAAAAATTCCTTTTATGAAGTCATCAGAATGCTTTTAAATTTAGGGGGAAAAAATGTGTCTGAAAGGAACGGTATTTACAATAAGATTTTCTTTTTTGTGAAATTCCCCATTAACTGTAATGAATGTCTTCTTCTGACTTTTTGGAGATTTTCCAACAGTAATAATCGGCCATTATCTTATACTTATCTTATCTTTTCTTACTGATGGCCCAAGTAGATATAACGACGATCAAAAATAGTTAAAAAGTTTCTCGTAGTAACATAGGTTTTGTATTTTTCTTGGTAAAGAATTTGAGTCAAACATTTCTATTCCTATTTTGAAGACTAGTAAATAATAACTTTTTTTTGTTTAATTTGCTGACTGGTCTAGTTTTGTAAAATAAGAAAAAAACTAAAAATGTGAATTACAAATTGGAGATGTTAAAATGAAACAAGCAGGGAAGTGTTTTATCAGAGGATCAAACATCGAAACATGCATTGGAACTATAAAAGATACCTTCCAAGAACTAATCAATGTACTAAGAAACAAGAAAATTTTGTTAGAAACAAAGAAAAAAAGTACTGAACTGCTATTTTATACCAATCCTCTTATGCAGCAGCAAATGCTGGATAATTTTCTCACAACAAAGAGAAGACTGGAGGCAACAGAAATGGAGCTCTACAGAAGCATGCTGAGAATTCCATAAGCAATGAAGAAATCTTAAGTAAAAATAGAAACACAAAATTAGAGACAGCTGAAATTTCTTGTATACATAATGAGAAAAAAAGGTTTGTAATTTTAGCATTCATAGGGCATATTGAAGGCAAAAAGGCCAAAGGAAGGTCTTCCAAGTTAACTTATTTGATTTGATGGCGGAATATGTGTGGGAGAGATTGTAAAAAAAAAAAAAAATAAAGGTTTTAGGACCTACAAAAATAGGAAGTTGTGGAGAGTCATGATTGCCCATGTTCTGAAGTGACACGGCATATAGAAGAAAGTGATGAAAGATTCTCAGAAACATTATATGACTGAAGATTAAAGGCATGCTGATGACTCAGTTTTTTTTATATGGTGGTAGTCAAAACCTGCAGATAATGAAAAACAAAATAGAATTTAAAAATATCTTTTTATAGGATACTTGAAAATTTGACATTAGTGAAATTTCTATTTCTTCCTCTTATTTTCATGTCACATATCTCATTTAGTAGCTGTTTAGCTTGAGTGGCTCTTGGGCCTTGTATTAATTGGCTTTAGCTAAAAATATTGTCTTTTGATATTATTCTTAATATTGTTTTAAAAAAACCAGTTATCATTTATTTATAAATTTTGCCTTAAATGCTCAAATAAAGTATATTTGAAGCTTTCATGATGCAATTCATTGTGAAATGAAGTGTTTAGTTTTAAACTTTGCCCCAAATTAAATTTTTTGCTTTCCAAAATGTTTGATTTGTATTCATAAGTGTATTTTTTGAACTTTATAAAATGAACAATAAAAACAGTATCTGATTACTCCATTTAGATTTCAAATCCACCCACGTCTATTGAACAGGTTAAAAGGCTGTTTAGGATGTGGTTTCTGGCTTTATCTTTTCCAATCTTTTCACTATTACGTAGCCCCCTGCACATCAGTGGTGTTACCTCCTTGCTCGGAGTGATATGATAAAAAATTAGTTGAAAAGACATTGATCTCATATATATATATATATATATATATATATATAATGTTATAAGAAAGTGAAAGAACATGTAGATTAAAACCTACAGTTCAACCATTTAGTTTTATAAAAAAAGCTCGAGAGCTTCATATTGTAATTTTGTTATTATAATGATTTATACAAGCATTATATCACTACACAAAAATGTCCATGTTTCAGAACAATACTGTTCTTCTTCAAGTGATATGTTAAAATAAATGGTGAAAATGATTTTAGAAAGCAAATCATTTTCACCATTTATCATCTGAATAAGAACAGTATTGTTCTGAAACATGGAAATCTTCGTGTAGTGATATAATGCTTTTATAAACCATTGTAATAATAAAATTTATATATATATATATATATATATAAATGTGAACATGAAAAGTAAGATTCTTAAGATTATATTAAACCTGGCAAAGAACTGAACAAGATATTCTAGTTAAATAAAAAAAAGCAATTTCTTACTTAATCTTGTCCTGTTTCTTTTCCAGGTGTAATATAATCTTAAGAATATTATTTTTCATGTGTGCAATTTTTCCATGTAATTTATGATTTTTCCAATTATTGCTATTAATTTAATACAAATTTAATACTGAAAACTGCATTCAAAAATATTAAACAGAAAATAAATTATATGCAATTGATTAAAAAAAAATTGATTATTTATAATTAATTCTGATAATCAATTCTGATAAAAGGATAAGTGATAAGCAAAGTTTCATTGACAAAAATGATAAGATACCATCAGAATTTAAATGTTCAAAACCGCATGCAAAAATATTAAACAGAAAAAAATTATAAAGAATAAAATTTACTATTAGAAGTGTTAGTCACTTACTCATTAATGTAGTTAGTCTCTCTTTTTAGACTTCACATATTTTGATGCAAGTTTTTTTTCTACTCAACCAAAATTCAAATTTTTTTTTTCACAATGTAGCTAAGGAGGTGTTTTATCTAACTCTGTAAACTGTTTGAAATTTGGTTGAGAACTGAATTAGTGGTGAAGCATGAAAGCTGCCTAGATTTACTCAGTGTTGGATGTTATTGTGTTACCGTCTTAATAATCTCTCTGAAGATGGCTCATGTGAGCCGAAAGCTTAGAACCAAAGAATTGGAATTAAGAATATATTCAATCACTGCTGTGGTTGAATGATATACGCACACATGTATAAGCTTGCGTGAGTTTCTGTGTAAGCAATCTTACAACTTTTACAAGAAAAGTTAATGAAATATCTGGCTGAAAGACAACTTATATGAATTTAGAATCAATTTCTTTTCAGCCTGAGGGTTAGTATCGATGCTAATATTGCAAACTTATCCAGAATAAATACCAGGCATTCTCACTTCTGAAGATTTTATTCTCACATGTAGATATGCCTTCTAAACCTTACCTGACATTTTTAGAATTTATTAACCAGGTGATTGTCAAAGGAGAGAAAGTGATTTGAGTAATGAGTTTTTCTATTTCATTTGCACCTGACAGAATAAATTTATTCAATTTGCATCTCATGTGACAGTGAAATCCCTTTTCTTTTGGTTTATATATACATATGTATATATATATATTCTAAACATATACTGTTAAATATAAGAGACAATGAATGTCTATTATGTTTAATCATAAGCTGTTCTAAACATCGTATTTTGGCTTTAATTTCAGTTGAAAATAAAGACAAAAATTCTCCAACACTTGGATAATTTTTTATTAATTTGGTTCTAAGCTTTCGACTCACATGAGCCATCTTCAGAGAGGTTATTAAGACGGTAATACAATAACATTCACCATCACCAACGATTTTATTTTGTGTTGATATAAAACTCCGCTAGGCAACAGCAATAGTTACCAAAAATAACAAACGCAGTTTGCAAATTTGCAATGCGGTTCTATGTGTGTATATATACATTTATATATAGGGAGACAAACCCTAATTTGCAGCATTGTTGGGAAGTGGCTGCTCTATAGAAAGATGGATGACCATCTTGAAAAATGACTTCGTTCTCACCAGAATTATTTTTTCTCAGTAGAATGAGTATAATGTTCAGAATTTCCATGTACACCTGAGCAGTGACTTTTGAGATAATGATTACCATCTCCCCTGTTCCTTTGCTTGACATATGACCCCATATCATAAGTAAATTTGCATATCTTCTTCAGGTGATCATCTTGATGGGGAGGTCCTCTAAAGTTCCCAGTTTAGCACACTTTCTAAAATCTGACCAAATAAACAAACATCAATATTTATTATTTGTCTGTTTCTGATATGAGGTAGTATTTACATTGTTCAGACATTTTTTCCTCATTTTTATCCTCAAGGACACATGGCCCAGTGGATATAGGCATTGGTTAGTTCCAGTGCCTTGATCCAAAGAGTTGTGAGTTCAGTACCAGGCTACAGAAGTGGTGAACAAATAACCTGGAGAGTTGAATTAAATGTAGATAACTACATGGCTACCATAAGTGGTATCTCACATGAAATAAGAATGATATACACTAGTGATCGAAATAAAGGGTCCAGTTCAAAATTCCTAGCACTTGAAGCACTCGTAAACATGATAATAATGATGAGGACAATAGTCTGAACAACGTAAATAATATCAATATCAATATTTATATTGTAAAGAGAGGTCTTGTTGGTTAAGCTGAGAACTTTTTCAGCATCCCCTTGTTTCATTTTCATCAGGACTGCGTCAGGGAACATTTTCAGCATGATCACCTTGGCCAATGTAAAATCTTGGGCAATCGCTAAATATCAATTTCATCCAATCATCTACATTGTGATTGCTTGTGTTGCCCGCTGTAAATTTGTCCTCTTTCTGTTTAGGTGTTTCCATTTGACCTTTTCTCTCTGTA
Organism: Ascarosepion bandense; assembly: GCA_037127315.1. Lineage (NCBI taxonomy): Eukaryota > Metazoa > Mollusca > Cephalopoda > Sepiida > Sepiidae > Ascarosepion > Ascarosepion bandense. The sequence continues at coordinate 8,054,736 of JBBBDQ010001127.1, read as the reverse complement.
AATCCTATTTCGTTCAACCAATTTCTTATACTTTCATTCCAAATACTGACTCCAGGTCTTACTAATTTGTTATTTATTTCTTTAGTGAATTCTTTATTTCCAAAGTAAATTGCTTGCAGTTTCCTATCCTGATGCTGTGGTATCTTTCATTGTCGACCAGTTCAACTTTTAAAACTTTCCCATTTCGATTTTTCTTGCACCAAATTTTAGACACAGCTAACGGGGAAATAACCAATGTTTTTTGTCACTGATTGATTCATTCATTTTCTACAATCCTTTGCAAGTTATTTAAAGCCAGAAAATATTCTTAGATTGTAAGATATATTTGGGAGATATTAATGGTTTTAATGATACAAGTTTTACTAATTAACTCATAGCTGGGTGAGGAGAGATGGATTTATACCTTTCACAATGGTATTTGTGCATAAATGAATATAATGAACTCAACTAGAATTAGAAATTGGTTCTCTGTTTAACTGCTCCAAACCATTATCCACTACACCATCTGCACATCTAAGCTTACAGAACCTGGTATTACCAAGCAGTCACTTATTGAGGTTTTAACTAGGCTCGGCATTGCCTAACTTCACTGATCATATGTTAATGGTTTCCTCATGATCTAGCTATAAACTTATATTTCAGAAAAATTAGTGATTTGGTAAAAATGTAAAATAAATTGAGTTTTATGTTTGGACTTTTAGGAGTTTATATTTTTAATGATAATTCTAAATACCTTAAAAATGAACAATGATCAAACAGGTACCATTGTTTCAACGTGATGTAGCCATAAGCTTTTTGCCACAGAGTGAGAGTTCTTTATTTATGAAGTTTTCATTTTTCGTTTTAGGTGCCATATTTCCTCTCAATTAGTCAAAGCCACCAGTTACGATCTGCAGGTATTCTCTTTTAACTGAAGACTAATTTGTATATATAGGCTTGTCTTGGGATTTGTTTTAGAAATGCAAATTAGGTCTTGATTGTATAATTGTTTTTGTGTGAGAGGAAAAATGCTATTAATTTAAATAATTTAATATAATTTGTTAGAAGTATGCTTTGTGAAGTCAGAATATTCAGTAATTAAGTATAATTTAGTATCAATTCTATGATTTATTTTTTACAAAGTATTTTTAAAAAATGTGTTTGAATCATCTGTATGGTGATTCCTATACTGTTTGTTAGGGGTTTTAAATTTATATTTTATTGTGACTATGCTGAGTGAACCTTAGTTAAAATTTCTGGAAGAAGGTGCATAATCTGGTGTGATCACTGGTTTTAACTTGGTTACAATGACACAAATTCATGCATGACAATTATCAATGTTGTCCATACAGTTTTGTTAGCCCAGACATGGAAAGTAAAATATAGGACCTTCTACAGAAAGTAGTAAGTGAAAGCAAAAAGAAAGGATTAAACATAAACTTCAAGAGAACTGACTGCATGGTTATCAGCAAAAAAGGAAATCTAAAATGCCAACTAGAGGTTGGAGATACTAAAATCAAGCAGGTGCAAAAATTTAAATACCTGGGAAGTGTTCTGACAGAGAATGGAAATTTTGACACTGCGATCTGAAGGTGTATTGGTATTTTTAAGTATGCATTCCAAAAGCAGAGTATTGAAAGACAGGATGATTTTGATGGAAACAAAGAGTACTGGAATGTTACGTGATGTCTATTCTTCAATATAGCAGTGAATACTGAACAATCTCATCAAAGATGAAGGAGACAGTTGAAGCAATAGAAAAAGATGCTGAGGATAGCATGAACTGAATGTATGAGCAACAAGATTTGGAGAGTATGAAAAGGAAACTTATACTTAACATCAAGAAGAGACAGCTGAAGTTTCTGGGACACATAATGAGGAAAGAAGGTTTGGAGAATCTAATACTCATGGGGCAGATAGAGGGGAAAAGAAACAAAGGAAATCAACATACTGTCTTCAAGTGGATGGTGGAGCAGGTTTGGAAGAGATACCAAGAGAGAAAGTGTTAAGAGCAACAAGGGATAGGATAAGTGGAGGTCCATGATCACTTACATCCTGAAAGAACACCACACATAAAGATTCTGTGCCATTGCAGATTATTTAAAGCTTGAAAATATTTTAAATTGTAAGAATTGTTTTGTTTTTTAGATGATACGGATTTAGTGATACAAGTTTTACTAATTAACCCATAGCTGGCAGGGAGGGGAAAAAGGTGGATTCATGTCTAATCAGAATGTGGATATAAAGTGGAGGATCAGTTTCATATTAGAGTCAGTATATTAACAGATCCCACATTTTGTGGCTATAGTGATTTCTATACATCCAGACAGAATGTAAATAAATCTAAGACATGTTTCTTATAGCTAATCTGTATTTCATGATGGATTTGTTTTCTACAACTTATCAACTATTTTCAGGTTATTTAAAGCCAAAATATATTTTTTAGATTGTAAGATTTAAAAAAAAAAATTGAGATAATAATGGTTTAGGGATACAATTAACTAATTAACCAATAGCTGGAGGGATAAGAAGTGTATTTATGTATTTTCAATAGGGTATTTACATGTAGGTGAATATAAGGAACATGTAATGTGGCTGTAAGCCTATGGTTAGTTTGATGGAAATTTTCTGATTTTATATATATATATATATATATATATATATATATAAGAGACAATGAATGTCTATGTTTAATCATGAGCTGTTCTAAATATTGTATTTTGACTTTAATTTCAGTTGAAAATAAAAACAAAAATTCTCCAAAATTTGGACAATTTTTTATTATTTATATTTTTATTTTTATTCATTGTCTCTTATATTTAACAGTATATGTTTAGAAAATTATTTGCTGTCTCAATACACTATATATATATATATATATATATATATATATATATATATATATATATAACAGGTTCTCTCAGATTTTTACTAACTGAACGAATCACTCCACATTGGCGGGAAATGGAAGCACAAATCCTGTCTGTGATATATATATATATATATATATATATATATAATTGTTTATACAGGGATTCACTTGTACATTTTGATGGTGGGTGAAAGTGTGGGAGGTACTTTGGATGATTTTATGCTACTTCTGTAATAAGAGACTAAGAGTAAGAGATAAACCCTTTCATTTGGCCAGCAAGGAGCCTATCTTACTGTCTCTCTGTACATCTCCCACAACTCAATCATAGATGGCTTGAAACTACTCTCTAATGGGTGATACCAGAATGACCCTCGATTCTTTGAATTTCTCAATAATTCTGCTAATGAGTCGAATAGAAAAAAAAAAACAGAAGAATCTAAATGAATTATCCGCATTCACATATTTTTAGATTGTAAGATTTAAAAATTTTTAAAAATTGAAAAAATATTTTTAGATTGTAAGATTTTAAAAAAAAAATTGAGATAATAATGGTTTAGGGATACAATTAACTAATTAACCAATAGCTGTAGGGATAAGAAGTGTATTCATGTATTTTCAATAGGGTATTTACATGTAGGTGAATATAAGGAACATGTAATGTGGCTGTAAGCCTATGGTTAGTTTGATGGAAATTTTCTGATTTTATATATATATATATATATATATATATATATATATATATAGTATTTTGGCAGCATTTTTTCATTAATGCAGGTTTCATTGAATAATATAGACAAGTTTTGTCTATTAATTTTGTGTAGGATCCGTTCATACCGTCTGATATACTTGATGGTGATGTCGTTAAAAGACAACAAAAAATCACAGTATTTGTTGAATTTTTTATCGGGTCTAAGCTTTCGGCTCACATAAGCCATTATCAAAGAGTAAATAATAACACACAGTAAATAACAGTATTATTTACTCTTTGATAATGGCTTATGTGAGCCGAAAGCTTAGACCTGATAAAAAATTCAACAAATACTGTGATTTTTTGTTGTCTTTTAACGACATCACCATCAAGTATATCAGACGGTATGAACGGATCCTACACAAAATTAATAGACAAAACTTGTCTATATTATTCAATGAAACCTGCATTAATATATATATATATATATATATACACGAGAAAAAATCGCAAGATCGCCAAGACCTACCGCGGTTTGTTTTTTTTTTCGAACACCCCCTTCCCCAAATGGGTTAGTCTTTAATAGATGTCTATTTATTTGATTAGTCCTTGGTCTGCCTTTGCCCTGACGAGCCGTTGTGCGAAACCGCGGTAGGTCTTGGCGATCTTGCGATTTTTTCTTGTGTGTTTTTGCTCTGCGTAACTGCCTCTTAGTTAATCCTTTTTGGTTAGTTTAGTATTGAGCACTTTTCTTTCTTTGTGGTTTGTCTGTTTGAGGGTTTTTTTCTTTGCTGTGAAGTACTGTATGCATTGTCGGTGCTCCGCAGTTTTCTTTTTTTTCCCCTCGTTGTCCAAAGCTGTATAGCCGAGGACGATAACGGAGTTAGATTCTGCCGGTTATTTGTGGTTCTTAAAAATTACTTGTGTAACATTTTAAGATTAGAATACGTATGGAGTCGATTTTATTATTATTATTATTATATATATATATATATATATATATATATATATATATACTGTTAAATATAAGAGACAATGAATGTCTGTTTAATCATGAGCTGTTCTAAATATTGTATTTTGACTTTAATTTCAGTTGAAAATAAAGACAAAAATTCTCCAAAATTTGGACAATTTTTTATTATTTATATTTTTATTTTTATTCATTGTCTCTTATATTTAACAGTATATGTTTAGAACATTATTTGCTGTCTCAATACAATATATATATATATATATATATATATATATATATATAACAGGTTCTCTCAGATTTTTACTAACTGAACAAATCACTCCACATTGGCGGGAAATGGAAGCACAAATCCTGTCTGTGATATATATATATATATATATATATATATATAATTGTTTATACAGGGATTCACTTGTACATTTTGATGGTGGGTGAAAGTGTGGGAGGTACTTTGGATGATTTTATGCTACTTCTGTAATAAGAGACTAAGAGTAAGAGATAAACCCTTTCATTTGGCCAGCAAGGAGCCTCTCTTACTGTCTCTCTGTACATCTCCCACAACTCAATCATAGATGGCTTGAAACTACTCTCTAATGGGTGACACCAGAATGACCCTCGATTCTTACTGTGATTGCTTATATAAATTTGCAAATGAAACTTTTTTTATACCTTCTCATCAATTGTTACTTTTGGTCAGTAGATGGCCACATTGAAGTTCTTACTTCAGAAGACTTTACTGTTGGTCATAAAAGCATCAGATATTTCAGACTTCAAAAAGCATTCATGTGTAGACAGTTTGCTGAAAGACAATGGATGATGGACACTTCATAGAGAGGACAATTGGTTTATTCTTTAAGTCTTTCCAGGTTCATGTTTTCATCCAGCTTTTATTTTTTTTTAAAATTTTTTAGAAATTGTTGGCGAACTGTCCAGGTGTTGGTGGATGCAAATATTCCAAAGGCATTCTGCTAATCACATTATCAATTGTTGTCAGTCTTGCTTGGGCACAGTTTTTGCTGTTCTCACCTCCAGTAAATTTTAGATTCTCTAGTTTTGTCAACAATATAGGTGTATCTTTTAAATAAAAGCTTTCTACCTCCTTGGTCTATCTTGATAAACTCCTTGATGATGACTGAGGGGTTTAAAAAGAATGTTTAAAAAAAAAAAACTGGATGAGAGTTTGAACTTGAAAAGACTTAAAGCACCGACCAGTTGTCCTGTCTGTGAATGGTCTGTCGGCAAACTATCCGTTTCCCAAAACATTTACTGTTCACTTCTAGGTGGGTATTCTGATCACAGCCAGATTCCATTGTGTCGTGTAATCAGGAAATGGATGGGTTTTTGTATTTTTCTTTTTTTAGAGAGCATCTACATATTTGTATATGATCTGTTGTATATAAACCTATTCAAGAGAGCGATATAAGATTTTTAAGCATGTTAATACGTGTATAAACATGTAAAGTTTGTTGACTTTGATTTTTGGCCTTTTATTTTTGCATGATGGAAGAACCTGAAGTTTCAAAAAATGTTAGTGTATATTTGATGTGTGTTTATGCAGAGTTTTTGTGTATCTGTATGCATGTGCATTCTTTTTTTTTTGCGTACGTAAATGAGTGATCTTGAATGTGGGCGAAGGAAGATTTCTTTGGGATTTTGTCCTTTTTTTTTTTATTTACATTTTTTTGTTCATTTTTATTTTGACTGATATCAAGGTTTTATTTTTTTCTGTCTTTGAATTTCTCAATAATTCTGCTAATGAGTCAAATAGAAAAAAAACAGAAGAATCTAAATGAATTATCCGCATTTGATTTGGGATGTCCAGCTGAGTTTGGTGAACACATTTCCTTACTGCTCAGGTTTCACGTATTCAAATCTTATGAACAGTTCAAATCCTATCCACTCTGCCTTCCATCAGGGTTGTTTTTTTTTTTAATTTTATTCGAAAGTAAAGAAGAAAATCACCTCACTATGTTGATAGAATTTTCATTGTGAATTGTTTTTTTATATTTAGAGAAAACTCTGTTCTCCAAAAGAAAATTTCTGCTGTATTCCCACCCATAATTTTTTGTACATATTAAGTTATAAGTCATCTTAGGCTTGGTTTTTAGTGAGCAACCAAACTGTCTTTGATTACTCATATAAATGGAAATGTTCGATGGTCCTCAGTCGCACACTGGGCCCAGTGTTATTCAGCTGGCCTTAGTTGCGCTCTGGTCCTGGTGTTGTTGTCTGGGTGACCTTACTCCCACTCTAGTCCAAATTGTGTCTGGTTGGCCTCTAACCTTGCTTTTGTTTCATACATTTTGATAATCATTTGTAATATATTGAACATTTAAACAAATCATTTTTTTAAAAATTTTTATTTTTCTATTCTGCATATTTTTACAGCTTCATGCTAATGGATTACTTTCCAATTCATCAAAGTTAAACAGCCTGTGGCTTCCTTTCAAGTTAAAATTTTTTTCGCCTCCTCCTCCACATCTTTTTTTTGTCTTTTTGTAAATTTTTTTTTTTTTAACCTGTAACTGCAGTTTTTAGTTCAGTTCCTGTTTTGATAAAATATCCATATTAACTGTGGACTTCTTTCCTATCTAAAATTTTTTTTTTATTTTAATTTTTTTCTTCACTCATTTGTTTCATTTTTCTTTTCTTTCTCATTATCCTCTCAAATATTTGAGCAAAACAGCTTTCAAAAACTATTGCAATAACAATCATAATCATGAATACAGGTCATTAGTTAAAGAAGTAAGAGGGTACAAATGAACAGATTTGAAATTGGCACATTTTTTTGTTTCAGTAAAGCAGACATGAAACAAATGAGTATTATCAGCTCCTCTATCTTCTCTCAGTCTTTCTTTCTTTTTCTCTTTGAGACTAAAGAGTCCTTTCTGTCTTTCCTCAGGATCAAAATGGAATAGTCTATTAATTATGAGGTATTGGCAGGGTATAATGTACTAAAGAACAAGCAGAATTATGACATGATATTAACAATGAAAATATTTGATCTAAAAAATATTAAAGGAAAAAAAAACAGTTAACAATATTGGGTGTTTATTTTACATCCATTTTATTTAGTGATTTTATTACTTTGAAGTATCAAATAATAGAAGAATATTGATTATATTAGATTTTAATGTGCTGAAGTCAATTCAAAAAAAGAAAAAAAACAAGGTATAACTCATATTCAAGGATGTCTGTCTACTAAGGCAGCTAGCTAATCTCCATTGCAGACACATGCCCAGACACATTTGTGTCTGTGCAACACCGATGGAAACTGCTTGTGGTTTATACTACAACTATTCTGAGCAGATTTTAGTTACAGTTTCTGGGAGAGAGTGTGTTGTCTAGTGTCACCAATAGTCTGGACAAGGCTAGCATGTTCAAACTCTTGGTCACAATGACTTGTGTCATGCTAGCATAACCATCGACGGCTCTCAAAGAACCTTGTCTTCCCAATTTAACTCACAAAACTTGGGTCAACCTGTAGTATCGTTTTCAGGCACTTTCTAAAGGTGCTGCTCATTGGGATCGCCTCCTCCAGATTGATAATGTTAAAAAGTTACCTTCCTGACAAATCAACCATGGTGAAATTTAAATGCAAGGCTCAAGACAGAAAGTCAGTGTTCAAACTACTTGACCATGCACCCATTATATAAGTAACAAAATAAAAAAACCATTAGAAAACATATTTTTGCGTCATTCCCCCCTCCGCTATGTCTCTGATTATATATTTTAAGTAGGTGTTGGAAAGTTCTCAGATCAACCCTCTCTTTGAAAATCTGACCAATTGACCTATTATTAGAATTTTTAACAGACACAACTTGCTCAAGCTAAGAACATTTCACTCCTTCCTTATGTATTGATATTTGTTTACTTTCATTGACAAAACGAATGATTTGGCTGCATGTAATTTTTTATTGATCAATATGTGATATAGAGAAAAATGTAGCCATTTTCCCATGCATTAAGATCATTCTAACAACTTACTGTATTTTTTAGTACCAATATTTTTTAGTACCATTCTATTAAGAATGGTACTAAAAAATATTGATTCTTATTCTGGCAAATATTTGTTGAGGACATTCAAAAAACTTATCAAGCAGAAAGAGTTTAAATAAAATAAAAAATTAGATTGTGAATTATATTTCATTTCTAATGAAACTAAATTATGGGGATGGGAAAGTGATAGAACTTGAGATGCCAGGTTGTAGCAGTGACTTACCTCGGCAACCCAAAAGGGCCAGAGTTGGGTGTATGTTTTGCAAAGGAGTGTGGAGACGGCAAATAACCAATAACAATGCAGATTCTTCACTGGAAATCTCTAAATCACAAGTGATGACTAGTTTTCAGGAATCTCATTATTAACTGCTGAAGAATTGTCCTCACATTCTGTCTTCTTAAAACTATTTCAGGCTATCAAAAGGGAAACATGAATCAACACGTCAGTCATCAGTTAAGTACCATATGTAATACAGGCTTTGGGCGATCATGTCTCAAAAGAGACATGACTGACTGGGCAGAAGATTATCCTGAAGTTGTCATTGCTTTCTGTGGTAGACTGGTTGCCAGCCAAGGCTGTAGGACCCAGTCTGTATTATTATTTAACCCATAACTGGAGAGAAGAGACGGATTAATACTTTTCCCAACACATACACTTTCTAAATTGATATAATAATATTTACACTATTTACATTGTTCAGACTGTTGTTCCCATCTTTGTTGCCATATTCAAGATGTTTCGGCCATTTTATACTCCGGCTTTCTTCAGGTGATAGGAATTTCAGACTGAGTCTTTTATTTTGTTCACTGAGTCATGCTACTTTGAGATTTCTCAGTATCAGTTATCTCTCTTCAACTCAACTCAAAAGTGGTGAACATTTGATTCTTTAATATGTTGTTGGCTCTGCATATTCAGATCTTTTGATTGTGCATTGAGCAATATTTTTTAATAAATGTGTACTTGTTTAACCAGTACCTCTTTTACTGTTGTGTTATATATATATATATATATATATTGATTGTTTAATTGCTTAGTTTTTGGTCATAATAAAATTAGACCACTACACATTTGTATTAAAACGTGTTCAATACAGTTATATTGCATAACTTTTGAACATTCTACATTTGTAAATGAGATATTATGTGACCTCGCTTTCTACCATGTGGTGTCTTCAGGCGATTTGCAATAACTGATTTTACCTCTTTTAAAAGAATGCTGATTTTTTTTTTTTTTTTTTTTTTGAATGCTCACTTTACGGGTATTTTTGAAGGCGCAATTTTTAAAATTGCAAGAAATTATAACCTTGTATAAACCTAATAGGTATTTTTTGGTATGGTTACACTTATGACTGAGTAGAAACCTAGGTCGCATAATAACTCATTTACAAATGAAGAAATTATATATATATAATGTGGTAATTATCATTATTATAAAAATAATTGCATACTGCAACATGATAGCTATAAAGTTTCAGTGCTAAAAGGCCGTCATCAGGCAGTAAAATAGGTTTAATTTATTTTGTAATATGTACATATGAAGATTAAAAAAAAGTATATAAAATTGAAGAAATAAAAACAAGGTCATTCAATAAGAAGAATTAAGTTGATTGGGAGATAATAGGATTTCAAAGAACGGTATATGAATGATTCACTAGTTAGCCGGTAGTGTAGCGAATGTTTGAGCGTGGAAATCCAGACATGTCAAATTTTAATGAAAATTAAAAGATAAAGCAGAAAAAAGCAAAGAGAGAAAATGAATTCAAACATTGTAAAAAAATGAAAGAAAAGAAAAAAGAAATAAAAGAAAAAATCAAAACTAACGGAAAGATATGAATAATGAATATTAAAATATATACTTTAGGGGATTTTTTCATAAGTACAAATAAAATAATAATATTAAAAAATTACCAGTTTGATTTGCTAAAAATTAAAATTTTCATAAGTACAAATAAGATAAAAAACAAATAACCAGTGCAATAAGCTAAATTTTTTTTTAAAGTTACAAGGGTATTTGTACATAAGCATAATAAAATGATGATAGTAATTAAAAAATTGAATTCATTTAAATTTTTTTTTTTTTTTTTTTTAAGAGGAATATCATGAGTATATATAAAATAGTAATTAAAACAAATATAATAATAGCAATTTCTGGATTTCCACATTCAAACATTTGCTACACTACCATCTAGTTAGTGAATCATATATACACAATTCTTTGAAATCTTATTATCTTCCCATGAACTTAATTCTTCTCATTGGATGACCTTGTTTTTATTTTTTCAGTTTCATTTATTTATTATTTTTTTAAAATCTCCATATATCTATATATTACAAAATAAAGGCAACCCATTTTACTGTGTGATGATGGTGTTTTAGCACCGGAACTTTATAGCTATCAAATTGCTGTATTATAATAATTACCATATATTTATGCTCTACTTTTGTATTGAGCAATTTTTAAAGTAAAAACCTACTGTGGAATATACTTCCATTAGTAACAATTACTCATATATATACTTTGAGATTTCACTTGGTTGATTAAAAACTTAATTGGGTGATTAAAATTTATTGCTTTACTCACCTGCGGTCTATTAAAAACCTCAAAATGAAATGTGTCTCTTCAAATATAGAAAAAGGAAATCTGATTCCTTTTACAACTCCAAAGTATGCCATTGAAGATTCACAAGTTACTTAAAATGACCTACAATGGCATTATTGAACTGTTTAGTTTTATGCATGGCGCCTGATTTATATCGAAATGTGTGGTTAAACAAAAGATAGTAAACCCCCTCCCCCAATCATCAAAGCAAGGTCTGACAAATGGAATTTAGATTGACAAGCTCCTGTCCCAGTCAGTGTAAACATTCGTTTAATTAACACTTCCAGAGTGGAGCCAAAATGTCTCTGTCACCCAGATTAAAGACACTCACAGATTTTTAGAAACCCATTTGGAAAAATATTCTCCTTGACTCAACATTTATATTTCTTCCCTGCTTATGAAAAGTAAAAGTGAACATTTGAAAGAAAGAAAAAAAATATATGCATACTTCTTTCAACCATGCACCAAAAAACAAATTATACAAGTAATTTTTTTTTTATAGAAAATCGTTGAGAAAATCAGATTTATTATTTTTTTTTATCATCTATGAGATGGAGGTTGTAGTCAAACAGAAGAAAAAAAACAAGTTTTGGTACCTCCACTCAATTGCCCCCCACCAAAAAAACAAAAAAAACAGCATATCATGATATTAAAATGGCTTAAACTTCATAAAACAAAGTTTTATCATCAAGATGTTTATGCTGTTATTAAGAGGAAAGATCAAATTTTGATGTTATTTTAAAAATATTTTAAAATCCTAACACATTTGAAATTTAGATTAAAATTTCATTTTTTGTTTTTCATCAGTGATTCACACTGTTTACGTAAGGCAACTATTAAGAAAATGGAGTCAGTCGAGGAAAATGATTTGGGGGCGAGTAAATTTTCCCTCGCTCTCGACTGTTGGTCGAGTGATATCTTTTTCAAATCTCAAAGGCTGTGTGTGTGTGTGTGTGTGTGTGTGTATATATATATATATATATATATATATATATTTTCCAGACATATGCTATTAAATATAAGAGACAATGAATGTCTATTATGTTTAATCATGAGCCGTTCTAAACGTCGTATTTTTGCTTTAATTTCGGTTGAAAATAAAGACAAAAATTCTCCAACATTTGGATAATTATTTATTGGTTTTCTTCTAAGCTTTCGGCTCACATGAGCCATCTTCAGAGAGGTAGTTTAAACTGAAATATTATAAAATCCACCATCACCGACGATTTTATTTTGTGTTGACATAAAACTCCGCTTGGCAACGGCAATAGTTACCAAAAATAATAAACGCAGTTCTTAAGTTTGCGATGCGGTTTTATGACGTCACACCGCGGGATAGCGCGAAATGACAACAAAACCATCTAGTCAAATGCAATGTAATATGTTATTTCCTGTTTTAAAGTTGATTTTATTGAGTGTTGGTTGTTTTGATTTGATGTACATGGCCTCCAATATCTGCAGGTTCCTCTTACTGTGTGTATGAGTAAGGATCACCGTATTGTTGACCATTACTCATACACACAGTAAGAGGAACCTGCAGATATTGGAGGCCATGTACATCAAATCAAAACAACCAACACTCAATAAAATCAACTTTAAAACAGGAAATAACATATTACATTGCATTTGACTAGATGGTTTTGTTGTCATTTCGCGCTATCCCGCGGTGTGACGTCATAAAACCGCATCGCAAACTTAAGAACTGCGTTTATTATTTTTGGTAACTATTGCCGTTGCCAAGCGGAGTTTTATGTCAACACAAAATAAAATCGTCGGTGATGGTGGATTTTATAATATTTCAGTTTAAACTACCTCTCTGAAGATGGCTCATGTGAGCCGAAAGCTTAGAAGAAAACCAATAAATAATTATCCAAATGTTGGAGAATTTTTGTCTTTATTTTCAACCGAAATTAAAGCAAAAATACGACGTTTAGAACGGCTCATGATTAAACATAATAGACATTCATTGTCTCTTATATTTAATAGCATATGTCTGGAAAATTACTTGCTGCCTCGATATACTATATATATATATATATATATATGCCAACTTCCACTGAATGGCCATAGCCCAGGGGTAGAGTCGCCGACTGACGCCATTTCAGTCGGGTTTCAATCCCGGATAAAAAAGCAATCGGAGTCTAACCATGCTGATGAGCTGTGATACGGTGAAGCAGATCTGTCTGCGGACGACAATATATATATATATATAATATAAAATAATAACAAGACCGACTTTGTAAGTATCTAAACCCTGAAACTATACGAAAATAAACTTTAAGGACAACAAATAACAGACAGAATCTAATTCCATTACTATTCGTCACTGTAAGGCGTTGGATAAGAGGGGGGAAAAAAAAGAAAACTGCGGAATACAGACAACACATACAATACCCCGCAGTAAAGAAAAAAACCCCAAACGGAACCAACCACAAAGAAAGAAAAAGTGCTCGATACAGAACTAACCAAAGCGAAGTAACAAAAGGAAGTAAAGTAGAGCAAAGACACGTATATATATATATATATATATATATATATATATATATATATATATATATATTTTAATATGGATAAAAAAATAGATAGAAGGAATTGTTAGTTTCTTTTGGCTTGTAGTAAATTTCTGGAATCCATTTTCTTCTACCAATAGACTCAGTATGAGCTTAAATCTTTTGTTCACTACAACAGTTAGCCTTCTCTCTCTGTAATCTCTTTACGCACTTCTTATATTTCTTTTGAGTGACAGTTAAAATTTGCAATCTTGTGAAAGTCTGTCTGACTCCAAGATCTGTTTTAAATATAAGTCTTGTAAAGCCTCTATTTTCTTTTTGTGAATATTTTACATGTGAGACACATCTGAATTCATTTTCATCCAGGAAGTAAGCCATTTTATCTAGCATTACAGAAATCCTGATATTTTCCCATTAATAAACACACTGTATTATATCACCAGCTTTTATAAAATCCAAGCTTAAAGAATCTTAGTTCAGTCTATCTAAAACTGCAACTAAATTCTTTTGCTTCTACAAAAATCTCTCCCCCACTTCAATATATGGACATTATCAGACACAAAAAAAAAATGCTCACTTGACACAGATACATTATCAACCAAATCCCACATGAATCAGCTAGAATTAGACAAGAATTATAAATATAATTGCTACCTGACAAGACAAATACATGTAAAGTCTGCTTAACTAATGAAAAACATTGAAATAAAAAATACCAGACATTTTTACTTCATGTATCATTTTTGATGAAACTTAGATGCAAGTAAAAAGGATTAAATCTATAAATGTTTTGTATTTGTTTCCTTATTATATATATATATATAGTACTAAATTGTAATTAAATTGCTATTTTTTGCAGTAGTTTACTAGTAGAAAGACAATTTAAACAAGCAGAATCTTTTTGTTGTCATGAACAGCAGAAAAACAAAAATCTTGAAGGGTGAAGATGTCACAATAATGCTTTCTTGAACTTTCGCAGTCGACATGACTGAAATAACACTGCTCAGCTAAGTGACAAATTTCTCCACATTAATTATATATATATATATATATATATATATATATATATATATATATTAATAATAATGATGATAATAGTAATAATAATGTGAGTAATGGTTACTTATGGAAGTATATTCCACAGTTTGATATTTACTTCAAAAAGTGCTCAATACAAAAGTAGAGCATAAATATATGGTAATTATAGTAATAATTGCATACTGTAACTTGATAGTTATAAAAGTTTCGGTATTAAAACACCATCAAGCAGCCTGCTTGATGGTGTTTTAATACTGAAACTTTATAGTTATCAAGTTGCATTATGCAGTTAAGTTATTATACCACTTGATTTATGTATTTATACGTGAAAAGCAAACAGATCTCGACATGTGAAGTCATAAGTTTATTCATCTGAAGAGTCAACTTTAGACTCAAAACACATGTAGCGACACAAGTAGCATTATGGACACTGAATATATCATGCAAAAAGCGAGTAATAATTATAATAATAGCAACAATAAATCTACATTTTAAACATAACATTTATGGCTTCTCGCAGTTTTGCTTCTGTACCAATTTCCTTCATTGGAAACAACTCCTATTTTTGTTTTTCATATATATATGTATATATATATATATAAAATAAAAAGTGTAAGTGGCCGTGAACATTTTGTTTAAAGTCTATATTTATTGTTGTTATTATACATGTTATGATACATTAAGTGTCCATAATGGTATTTGTGACGCTACATGTGTTTCGAGTCTAAAGTTGATTCTCTTCAGGTGAATAAATTTGCGGCTTTATGCATCGAGTTTCTTTTGTTTCAGTTCGCCAAGGTGTCGTTTATAAATAGATAAGTATTTTATATTTATTTATATATATATATATATATATATATATATATATATATATATATATAAAATGAGCATAAGATTTGCCACTTAGCTGATTGATGTTACCTTCAGAATTTAGTAAACCACCCCTTCTGGAATCATTCTGTCCACTTGTCAGGGAATATCTGCAATTGATTGCTTATACTTCTCATTCTTTTTTGTTTTGTTTTGTTTTTGATATGCACTTTTCATTGGAGAGATTTTTTTGCTTTTCATTGTGCATAGGGCAAAGAGGTATAACAAAGTGGGAAAGGTTTTTGGGAGATGTGTTTTGTCCTTTAGGACATCCTTGTACTAAATTTATATTTACGTTCATGTGACTACACATGTGCATTAAGAAAAAGGCGGGTACACTGAAAATTTCAAATTTAAAAAATAAATTAATGTTTTTTGGGTATAAAATTGAGCCAATTTTATTTGCACTCTTTTTCTTTGTGTCTCTTTCATTTCATTATTAAATGTCACACACTGTGATAATAGAAGACCTGCCAAGACTAGTGAAATGTTTGAAAAACCTGGACATAAATTTACCTTTCTTTTCTATAATAAATTATTTTTTCTTTTAATTAGAGTTGCATCTTTTAAAAAAAATTGTGATCAGCATTGTTACTTATATATATATATATATATATATATATATATATATATATATATATTTGTTACTTACATTGTCTAATTTTTTATTTTAATTATAAATTTTACTTTTTAATTTTTATTTTTATTTAAAAATCTTAAAATTTTTATTTTTTATCTCAATGTAATATTTAAAGTTTAAATTTTATGATTTATGCCCCTTTGATTTCTTCTCCCTGCATTTTATTGTTTTTAATAATTTTTAGTTTATATTTAAAATTTTTATCTACATGTAACTTTGGAATATTTAAATTTTTAATCTTGTTATTAAAAAAAGCATTAACTTAACTTTATAAGATTTAATTCCCATGAACATCAAGAGAACTTAAATTCAAATCTATTAAACTGTCAGTTTGAAATATGCACCTGATGATTACATAACACATAAAACTCTGAGTCATGCCATGGACATAAGATAATGTATATTTATTTTCATATATATATATATATATATATGAGTTGAATATATGGATTAAAATCTGACAAGATGAATAGAATAAGTTAAAAGCAAGTAGGAAAAATGTCTTAAACATATTTCACTTTAACAAGCTTCTTCAGAGATTTTTTTTAAAGATGAATGATTTTAAAAACATGATTTACACTTAAATAGACATAAGTTTTTCCTCTACATTTAATATTCACCCATTGCTTTTACATGTGATAAGTATTGGACCAATGAAATCATACCTTAATCAACATACTGTCTCTATGGATTTTTAAAAAGATTTAAAAATCTTTTTAAATCATTCATCTTTAACAAGCTTCTTCAGAGATTTTTTAAAAGTGAAATATGTTATATTAAAAATATTTTCTTCCTATCTGTTCTTTATTTATTCTATTCATGTATCTGTATTATCTTTATTGTCTTTATGTATTATCTTTATTGCCATATTCATTTTGGCTGTTGTATGCTCCGCTCACACGCACACACATACACACATATATGTATATATGATTAAAAATGACAAAACTGGAAAGATAACACTGTTGAGAATTGTCCCTGAGGTGGCTGAAAATGCTTGGAAATTTTATCATTATGGAACACTTTTACATTCTTTATCTTCAGCAAAAAGGAAACGTGTAAGAATACATGAGAAATTAATAAAACTTTCCTTGTCAGTCATTTTTCATGAAACATGTTTCAAAGAAAGATTACTGCCCAAATATACTATATATATATATATATATATATATATAGGAAAGAATATTAAAACATTTTGAGTTTAAAAATGTGTTTTTTTGACAGTATTTGTTTATTTCTACTATTATAATAGTAGAAATAAACAAATACTGTCAAAAAAAGCAACACATTTTTAAATTCAAAATGTTTTAATATTCTTTCCTATACATATTAAGACAGTATACGTGGATCATCAGTATGCTATATATATGTATATATATTTGAGCTGAATATATGGATCGAAATCTGACAAGATGAATAGAATAAGTAATCTAACATGTTTCATTTTAACAAGCTTCTTCAGAGATCTTTTAGAGATGATTTTTTTGTCTCTAAAATACCTCTGAAGAAGCTTGTTAAAGTGAAACATGTTAGAATAAAGGCACTTTTTCCTACTCGTTCTTTACTTATTCTATTCACATTATATAAAATGTGTTCAATATTTATTTCTTTTTTCTGCTATGCAGCGATTTACAGTCCCCACGTACTGATTGCGGAAGAGGAAAAGATAATCATTGATGATGTTGATGGAGATAACTTAATGTTTAAAGAAAAGTAAGTAATTTTTTCATATTTTCAAAGGCAGCAGTAAATGTTTTTTATGATTGTTTCACCCCAAGCAAGGCAGTACTGCCACTGATGTGCAGGGGGTTACAGCGAGAGGAGAGGAAAGAGAGAAAGGAATAGAAAATGACAAAGAAAGGGTAAGAGAGAGGTCACAGTAAAGAAGATAGAAAATGACAATAGTTCGAACAATGTAAATAGTGTAAAAACTGTCTGTGTGTGATTCCTTCTGATTTCTTAGTTGTTGGGAATGCCTGGTCTTGCGATTAAGGTCATTTCAGCATAGATCAATAACCAATTTGTTCTGGATGATGTCAAGTTTTCAATTCTTTTGTTTTAAGTCTAAAAAAAAACCCAAACAAACCTTAACACAAGCATGAAAGTTATTCTTCTTAGCTAGTTCAATAGCACGAATTGAGTAGAAATTTATATTTGCTCAAGAATATATTATATTGTCTGGAAAGTTCATACTGATTTTTAATCATTCACGTTCCAACACTTTAGAACGCGTCAAATTTATCAACAGATATAATATGCTTACATTTCTGATTAGAGCACATTTCAAATTATCGCTTGAGAAAGAAACTTTAAAATTACTTAATTCTTGTCAATTTTGTATCCTTATGAAATTGGGAGATTATAAGATGCATTGTAGTCACTTGATGCTTTTTTAATACCGTAAATGTAAAAAACGCCTTGCAAGCAACAAAAAAGATATGTGCTGTGTATGATGAAGATGCTTTTGCTGACAGACTGTATGGGAATGCTTTACTAAGTTTAGAGTTGGTGATTGTAACCTTATTGATGAAGAACGCTCAGGCAGACTTCTACTACAGAAGATGACAAAATCAAGTCATTGATTAAAAATAACCTGTATTGCACATGGCGAGTATTGGCAGAAACACTTAAATTTATTAAAATTCGTCATTCATAAACATTTATTGAAGCTTGGATACTCAAATCACTACGATGTTTAGGTAACACATGATCTGAGTGAAAAGAATCTTTTGGAATGCAATGAAAATGCATTTTTTTTTTTTTAACTGTGGCAGGTTATGAGAAATAGGCTGTTTACAACAATTTTCAATGAGAAGTATCCTCTTGTAAGTGCCATGAACCAACTTTAGCCACCTTGAAAGCAGGTCCTTGTTCAAAGAAAGTCATTCTGTGTATCTGGTGGGATCAGAATGGAAAACTGTTCTGTGAGTTCCTGCCAAGTAACCAGTCATTTGATGCTGCTTCGAGTGTTGCTTGTAACTGGATGGATTAAAGGCAGCAATTCAAGAAAGAATACCCAGAATTGGTGAATAGGTGTGTTGCAGTATTCCATTAGGATAATATCAGACTTGTTGCACCTTGGCTGGGATGTGTTACATCACCTGCCAGCTTATGGCCTATCATGTTGAATACACCGGTTCTCGCTCGATCACCAAATTTAAGCAACGTTGAGCCTGGTCAGTACTTAGATGGGTGACCGCTTGGGAATACCAGGTGCTGTAAGCGTATAGTGACGGATGTGCGTTGTGGTGCAGTGGATATCGGCTCAGAAAGAGAAACCGGTTAGCCAAGTTCAAATTCCACTTGAATACCCTATATTCACTTAAGCACTGGCTCACTTGGGAAAGGTATTAATCCATCCCTTCCCTCCAGTTATGGGTTAAATAACAAGGGTAGGACTTGGGGAACCTGCTCTTAAAAACAAATCCCAATGAATCTTGATACTCGAAAAGAAAAATGTTGTAAAAATAAAATCTTATCCAAAAATCATTTGTTAAGACCATAAATAATCCCATAAGGATTGATAGGTCGTTAAGCCTCGAAACAAGCAAACACCATCTGCCATATTTACCAGATATTGCTCCCTCAGATTTTCATTTTTTTAGGTCCTTGCAATATAATCTTAATAGTAAAAATTTTAGTTCTTTAGATGACATAAAAACACCTTAATAGTTTTTGCTAAGAAACCACCTGAAAGCTGGAAAAATGGAAACTTTAAGTTGAAGGAAAATGCAGAATGATTGTGCAACAGAATGTTTCATATTGAGTTGAATGAATGTATAATTTTATTTTGTGCTTTAATTTTCCTCAAAAATCAGCATTAACTTTCTGAACCCAATATATAAATATATTTGCAAATATTTATCTGGTTAGATATACTTCGGGTTCTTAGTTGAAATTACATAGTTTATTTAAAATATTTCTTTATGTGAATGTATTTGATGAAGAATTAAGAATTATTTCTCTTTGAATATCTGGGATGAGGAGTGATCACTATTTCCATTATATGAGGTGTGATCACCATTTGTATCATATGGGGTGTGATCACCATTTGTACCATATGGGGTGTGATCACCATTTGTACCATATGGGGTGTGATCACCAATTGTACCATATGGGGTGTGATCACCAATTGTACCATATGGGAGCGATCACCGTTTATACTATATGAGGCGCGATCACTATATTAGGAGTGATCATTATTATATTATATGGATAGTGAACATTATATTATACTAAAACAGTAACCTGAAAACTGAATTCGTGTTTATTAAATAGCCTTGTCAAATCAAAATTTTTATGTAGATGTCATAGATGCTGCTGAACCTGTTCAAAAAAACTTTTAGCAGTACATAACCTACCTCAAATCAATTGTTAAAACTGGCCTTGAGCAAATGAAGTCTCTGGATCTTGACAAAGACCAACTTTCTTTGAATAATGACACTAGTATCAAACTGTACTAAAAAAAGAGAAACCTCATTACTTGAGGGCTTTTAGCAAATCCTTTTTTTCATTAAGAATTCTTTCTCTGATTTTTATAAAAAAATCACAAATCACCATTTGTCTATATTTCTGACTTTCTGCACACAAACACGCTTTGGATTAGGATCAGACATATATCGGCAGGATGAAGGCTTCACAATGGGCTCACCATTATCACCATCACTGGCTAACATATGCATGGAATTCTATGAAGAGATGGCATTAGAATCCACAGCTCTACAGCTGGCTCTATGGCTAAGATACGTTGATGACACCTTCATACTCTGGCCACACCAGGAGGAGGTCCAGACGCTACTGGACCATATGAACTCAATAAAATCATCCATATAGTTCACTATGGAAAAAGAGAGGGATACCAAACTGGCATTCCTTGATGTGTTAATAACTCAGACAGGGGTGAGATTCAAGACATCCGTATACTGCAAGCTAACATTCACTGGACAATACCTCAACTTCAACTCCCACCACCTATACAATGTAAAGAAAGAGATGATCTACTGCCTGCAACATTGAGCAAAAGTCATAAGCAGCAACCCAGAGACATACGGGCAGGAAATGGTCAGTATAAGCAGTACCTACAATGTAACAATTATCCAGGATGCATGACAATAACTTAAACAAACATGGAAGGGAGGGTGCATGAGGATAACTCAGAAAACATCCTCAGTCTATCTACCCTATGTGAAGGGGTTATTGAAGAAAATACAAAGGATCTGTGGTCCATATAATATCAGGACAATCTTCAGAAGTGGTTCTACACTTTGCAGGTACCTCTCCTGAGTAAGACTCCTAACAGAGGAAGACATGACTAAGGACTGTCTGTATGCCATTCCATGAAGCTGTGGAAAAAATTATAAAGAAGAAACAGGCTGCCACCTTAAGGTAAGGTTAATTAGGCATAGCTGCCCACATATAGAGGGAGAAAGGGGATCACCATCCCCTATGGGATGAAGTTGAAATAATAGAGAATGCCACTGGAAACTATGTAAACTTAAGGAATCAGCGCGTATGCTAGGCTACAAAAATCTCTTAATCCGACCAAGCATAGAAATGAATACAATTTGGGAACCAGTAATATGGAGTGCCAGAGAAAATCATTAGTGTCGAAATTGCAATATGAGCTCTGGTAAAAAAAATACTAGAGAAAACCATTACCATCAAAAGTTGCAATATAAACTCTGGTAAAAAATGGTTACTGAACATTAGGTTTATAAGTCCCAGAAATTCAGTTGTTCTTGTCCTTAAGGACACACGGCCCAGTGGATATAGACGTGACTTGATCCAAAGAGTTGTGAGTTCAATACCAGGCTACAACAGTGGTGAACAAGTAACTTAGAGGGTTAGATGGAGATAATTACCTAAGGGGCTTCACGCAAAGGAACGAGAATGATATACACCAATGAAAATTCCTAGTACATAAAGAAACATTGTAAAATGGCAACAAAGATGAGAACAATAGTCCAAATGTAAATAACACAAATCAATAATCATTGTATATTTCAATAAGTTAGTAAGCAAATAAATAATCTATAGCAGGCCACATCAGAAATGAAATCTGACTAAAACTATCAGAATTTTGGAAATGAGTAGCTTGAAAATGTAGTTGCTATTTTTTGTTGACAAATAGACATACTTAATATTTGTACAGCCACTGTTGATGATAAATAGTACAAGAAGGAATGGACATGTATCTGTTATGGTAACAATGCCTGAAAAGATATGAATAGGTATTTTTTTATGGTAGCAAAGCCAGAAGGGATGAGTATGTATCTGTTATGGTAGCAAAGCCAGCAGGAATGAGTACGTATCTGTTATGGCAGCAAAGCCAGCAGGAATGAGTACGTATCTGTTATGGTAGCAAAGCCAGCAGGAATGAGTACGTATCTGTTATGGCAGCAAAGCCAGAAGGAATGAGTACGTATCTGTTATGGCAGCAAAGCCAGCAGGAATGAGTACGTATCTGTTATGGTAGCAAAGCCAGCAGGAATGGGTACGTATCTGTTATGGTAGCAAAGCCAGCAGGAATGAGTACGTATCTGTTATGGTAGCAAAGCCAGCAGGAATGGGTACGTATCTGTTATGGTAGCAAAGCCAGCAGGAATGGGTACGTATCTGTTATGGCAGCAAAGCCAGAAGGAATGAGTACGTATCTGTTATGGCAGCAAAGCCAGCAGGAATGGGTACGTATCTGTTATGGCAGCAAAGCCAGCAGGAATGGGTACGTATCTGTTATGGCAGCAAAGCCAGCAGGAATGGGTACGTATCTGTTATGGCAGCAAAGCCAGCAGGAATGGGTACGTATCTGTTATGGTAGCAAAGCCAGAAGGAATGAGTATGTATCTGTTATGGTAATATATATATAGATATAATGTAAAGATCAATGACCGTTGATGATCTTGCTTTTTCAAAGTATTTCTTATTGATTCTTTTGTGAGATTTTTATTCTTCTGTACTTGAGATATAACCAGACAGAATTTTGTTATTGAAATTTTTTCATGTTTGTGTTAAGCGCTTTGATGACAGAAGCTATACTTCAAAGCAGTAAATAAATTAAAAAAAATATATATAGATATTAGATATACTGTTGTGATACAGTTATTTTTTTTTTATAGCAATAACAATTTTTTTTAATAACTTTGTGTGCGTTGTGGTGCATTGGATATTGGCTCGGAACGAGAAATCGGGGAGCCGAGTTCGAATTCCAGCTGAATTCATTGCATTCACTTACGCGCAAATACCCTTGGGAAAGGTATTAATCCGTCTCTTCCTTCCAGTTATGGGTTAAATAACAGGACAGATTGGGTTCTATAGCCTTGGTCGGCAACCAGTCTACCGTAGAAAGTAATGGCAACCTACTGCGGGATAATATTCTGCCCAGTCAGTCATGTCTCTTTCGAGACATGATTGTCCAAGTGTGTATCACGTATGGCACTTAACTGACTGACTGTGTTTACAATGAAATATGTTCCTCTGTTTGAGGTTGTTCATTGTGAAGTATTCAAATTAAATGATAGAAAAATTAACAGAAAATAAATTATTTATACTCAAGATATATTATGATTTTATATTCTTCTAGTTATTATTGTGTCAGTGTAATAGTCAAAACTTTTTGAAATTGGAGAGCAGGTTTCATGTACTGGCTAAAACAAAAAAGTATAAATCTATTGTTTCTCCATTTCATCACACATGATAGCTAAAATAGCAGGTAAGAAGGGATTTTCTAGCCTTGGTTGGTTTGAATTAAAACCAGGAATGGAGACTCTTGAGGCATTTAGATGCCAATGTCCTTCCAGTTACATGTGTATTATTAGTAATTATAATAATGAAAGGACAAAAAATAAGATATCTCTAGATATAAACAATGGATTGAGAACAGTCTGCCCAGGTAGATTTAATAAAGAGTTTAGTTTATAATTCTCTGTAGGTTTCCCAGATCGATATAAACCTGAGGAAGACTGGAGGGCACAACAGACAAAACAATGATGAAAACAAGAAAGATCAAGACAATAGTCCAAATATAAATAATGTAGGTAATAACTCTTCTCAAATATTCAGACAAAAATAAGCCATTTTCTGTCTTGTATCAATCATCATCTGGCATCAGTTTTTAATTTTGTTCTGAAGGGACTCAGTTAACTATTGAATTCTGAACAAGAATTTAAAAATGAAGATGTAGCTGGGTGAGAAGAATTGGCAGAAAATCATTTTACTCTCGGTTATCCATGTTGTTGGGAAGCAAATGTGGGTGGGATCGAAAAAACAAGCATTATGTTAAAAAATAGTAAAAAAGAAAAAATGATTGAGTGGCCATTTTTCAAACATTTTTTTTCATATTTTGTTTGTTTGTTTTTTTTTTTACATGTATTTCTTAAATGTGTTTTGTTCCATTTTCTTTGTGAATGATTTTGTAATTTTTTTTTTTTTTTGGTTTCTTTTTTTTTTTTTTTTCTTAAAAAAATTCTTCAAATGTTGGCTGATATTTTTTGCCTGTACTTCCTGCCTTGTTCAATACTTTCTAACCATGGAATTTATACTTATATACATATACCTCTTTCCTGCCTTCTTACCTTTCTACCTAAGACAGCTCTATTTACAAGAATTGCAAAACCTTATTATAACGAGTTTATTTCCTATCCTCTATTTTTGCTTATTTATTTTTATTTGAAGAGCCTTGCTAAATTCTTGCTGCATGTTTCTGGGCCTGCTAAGAAAAGAACAACAAAAATACAAAAAAAAACATGCATAAACACATACGTATTTATGTTTGTTTTCTTTTCTTTTTATTCGATTTATATTTAAGTATTTTGAAACTCAAAGATGAAAGAATTTTCATTATTTGTATCTTATTATTTTGTATTGTCATCTTCATTTTAGTTTTAAGCACGTTCTGGATGATACGTTGCATTTATTTCCTCAAGGAAAAAGATTTAAAAAATTTTTTTTTGTAAAATTTCAATGAGTTTGTCATAGAATTGAAGACCATCAATAACTCAATTCTACTCAAGTCTTAAGCATATATGCTTTTAACTGTTTTGAATTTCTTCTATAGTATTTTTCTCTTCATTTCAAAATTTGTGCTGTATGAATATAAAGTATGATAATTAGAATTGTAGATATCCTATGTCATACGTTGTTTTACTTACATTCTTGTTGTAGTTATCATAGTAGTAGTAGTAATATTAGGAAGGAGAAGAAGAATAACTTTTCTCTTCTTCTACTACTATTACTACTACTAGTAGTAGTTCTGAATTCCAGTAGACTTTCCACATCAATATACACCTGAGGAAGACTAGAGGGCACAACAGCCGAAACAATGTAATGAAAACAACAAAGATCAGGACAATAGTCCAAATATAAATAGTGTAGATAATGACTACATCGTCTGGCATCAGTTTTAAATTAGTTTTGTTCTGAAGGAACTCAACTATTGAGTTTTGAATTAGAATTTAAAAAATGAAGATTTAGCTGGGTGGGTAGAATTGGCAGAAAATCACTTTACTCCTAATGTATACACTTCTAGATTTTTTTTCTTATAACGTGATAGAGCAAGGAGAGGGAATTGTGTTAGCATAATAGTAATAATAATAACTACTGGTTGGTCAATTCTGAGTACAACCTTTGGTTACAGCGGCTAGGTAATCCAGGTTTTAGATGCCTGCCCAAGTTAATTTTTGGTCTACACTCAAAGAGCCAATAACTGGTTCTTGACTGACCTCTGAAGTTAAGCAACATCGGGCCTGGTCAGTACCTAGATGGGTGACTATTTGGGGAAAATCAGATGCTGTAAGCTTAGATATGCAAGAAATGTAATGGATAATATCTAGTAATTTGAAATCAGGGAGCTGAGTTTCAATTCCTGTTGGGTTTGTTATATTCAGTTACTAATACACTTGGGAATGTTATGACTTGTATCAGTAAATCATTATAATCCAAAAATATTTTCTAGCTTTAAAGTATGATATGCATATCAAACAAACCAAATAAACACAGAAACCATATGTTGTTTATATTACAGCTATGCTGGGCAAACCTTAGTTTTTGGGAGGGAGCATTTAATCTAGTGTGATAAGTAGTTGAACAAGGCCAGTATGCTCAGACACATGATCATGATGACTTGTGATTCCATGTAGGACAATCTGTTGACATTTATCCAGACATTTTCACTTCTGCAATTTCATTCACAAGGCTCATGTCAACCCATGGTATGATTTTTTTAAGGTACTTTTCAGCAGTGTTACATATTAGGATCATCTTTCAAGGCCTATCTCATCAAGGAATCAGCTCCCTGACAAATCCACCCTAGTGAGAGTCAAATTTGCTCATATGTTAACAGTATCAGAATTAAACTTTGAAAATGCCATGACTTCAGGTTCCAGTAGATGATAAATATTTTCAGTGCAGTAATTGAGAGACAGGAAAATTTTGTTGGAAACAAAGAAGATATTACTGGAGTGTTATGTGATGTCTGTCCTTCAATATGGCACTGAATGCTGGACATCTCATCAAAGATGAAGGAAAGACTTGAAGTAACCAAAATGTTGTTCTACAGATGGATGCTGAAGATACCATGAACTGAGCATGTGAGCAGTGATGAGGTTTTGAAGAGGCTGGAAACAAAAAGAATACTTATACTTAACATTGAGTAAAGGACAGCTTAAGTTTCTCGGACATGTAATGTGGAAGGAGAGTTTGGCAAATCTGATACACACAGGATAGGGAAAGAGAGACAGGAGAAAGCAATGCAAGACATTTGATGGGCTTGAGCAAATGGATGGCAAAGCAGGGTTTGGGAGGGGTAACATGAGAAATGGTGTTATAAGCTACAAGCGATAGGGAGATGCAGAAGGCCATGATCACCTACGTTCTGAAGGGACATGATTCATAGAAGGAGAATAATAAATCTGATCATTGCTATATATTCTTTGATAGGTATCTACATAATTTTTTAGTCATTTAGCCAAGGTGAGCATTATACAGGGGGGTTACTGTGAAAGAATATAAAAAAAGTTATTAAGGAGGGAAACACAAAAAAAGAATTGATATT
The DNA here is from genome assembly GCA_037127315.1 of Ascarosepion bandense. Lineage (NCBI taxonomy): Eukaryota > Metazoa > Mollusca > Cephalopoda > Sepiida > Sepiidae > Ascarosepion > Ascarosepion bandense. Next base: position 8,027,521 of record JBBBDQ010001127.1, on the reverse strand, counting down.
CAGAAGAAAAAAAGATAATGATTGACATTGCATTGAAATCTTTCAAGATCAAACTTAATTGGAAAGTAAGAAGCGGAAGAGAGTTCCACAATGGAGAAGTGCGATAGAAGAAACTATTAGCATAGAACTTATGATTGTTATTAACCATTTTAACAGTAAAATGATAAGACCTTGCCACCAGTCTAGTATTGTGTTTAAGTTCATAGAGTCTATGTACTATCGAGGAGAGTTCATCGGAATAACTATCATGAAAGTAATTAAAGAAAAGTGCTGTATCCTGGACTAAGGTACAATTTAACAAATTGTAAATCTGAGCAGAAAGATTACCAAGCCAGGCATAATAGAATAAAAGCTTTATTCAGCACGAGAATTATTACAGACGAGAATAGTATTCCCAGATTGATTTTAATCTGTAAGCAAGACTCACTAGTGGAAATGCTCTTGATCATTTATTTATGATAGACTTAGTCCACCATAATGTTCATAGAGGGTACTGGGATATTTCATTATAACAAAAAGGCACAGGGTAGTTAAGTTATGGTTGTAAGAAAGTGCCATTTTTGATCAGTTGTGTTCAGTGAGTGTCAAGGTTTTTATTAATTTGTCAGGACTTCTGTGAATGCTTTAAATGAAGAACTGAGAAAGGAAGTTTCATATATTTGTTTTAATGTTAATCTTCTGTTCTTTGTTGTCTTGCAGCTGAGTTCAATCTTAAATGTATGCTAAGAATTTGGTTGTGTGTCTTATTTAATTTCATGCACTTTTAGTCAGTGTAATACATTTTTTAAAAGAAGACAGAAGTGGAAAAGTAAAAATTGTTTTGTGGTTGGCATGAAGAGACCTCATCCTCTTTTAACTCTAAGTACTTGATATGTGTGCAACAATAAATGGTAGCCAAACACTTCACAGGCAGGACAGCTGGTCAAAGCTTTAAGTCTTTTTAAGTTCAAGTTTGCTGGCAGACAATTGTCTGTTGATGAATTGTCCATCAGCAAACTTCCTGCACATGTAATAAATATTGCTGCCACATCTATTTATTGCACCTGCTAGGTATTTAGAGATTTTTTTATATAATCCAAAGAACAATTTGTAATATTATTAGTCCTGACCTGGCATCTCGGCTTCACTTTCTCAATGCCATAACATAGCTTTCCTATACTTTTTCTATAAATGCTTTCATTATATTTGTTCTGATTAACTTTCCTGTAAGGTACCTAGACTTTATGAATTTAAGTGCAGTACTAGATTGACAGCAAATTCTCACCATTTTACAGTTGAAATGGCTAGATGTAACCGTAAGTTCTTTGTTAATAGTTTCTTTTTTCACACTTCTCACTCGTTGGACTCTCTTCTAGCTTCTTGTTTTGTAGTCAAGTTTGATCTTCAAAAATTTAATTTTATCTTCAATATTAGTTCCTGTTCTTTTATTGCTCTCTCTCTCTCTATTTATTAGTATTATCATATTCTCTAATACTGAGTAACTCTTTGTGCCTTAGTCACTTTAATGACTTGTTTAGGGTTAAATGATAAAAAAAAAAAAAAAAAACATGTTTCCAAAGTGTCTATATTTGTAGAAATTAATTTCTGCCCCTTTTCAAATTTTCTTACAAAATGAAGGAGAACAAAATTTTGGGCAACCCACACATTTTTGGTAGACTCACACATACATTGGAATTAAATATAGATGAAATATAAATTATAATCAAATTAAAAGATAGGAGAAGGAACAAATAGCTACTTTATAAAATAAAATGCTTAATCAAGGAAAAGAACAAAAATTTAAAAATAACACTTTCTTCTTTCTTCCTTTCTTCTTCATATTTCATTTTCTGATGAAGTTTTAGTTGAAACATGTTTGATTTATAAATATTTCCTATTTGTTCCTTATCTTATCCCTCCATCCATCCATCTATCTATCTACACACATACGCAGTGGGTAGACAAAATAATGGAAACAACTTGAAATTTCAAGCAAATTTATTTCAATATGGGGTAGAACTGCCTTTGGCATTAATTAGTTTTTTATCCATTCTTCAGCTAAAACATTCCTCAATTCTTTCAATGATGATGGTGAAGATATCGATTCCTTGCATGTTCTTTTAAAATTACCCATAAATATTCAATGATATTGAGATGTGGAGACTGTGGTGTTTAGATAAGATGTTCGACTTTAAGAGAATGTTCCTTGTGCCATTTAGCTACAACTTTAGCAGTATGAATGGATGCATTATCATCCTGAAAGTTGGTATTTCTCATCCAGAAACATTTCCAAGAATGTATGACCATAGGATGAAGTCCAGACTTAAATAGTCCTAACTGTTGATTTTAATAAACTTATTTAGATAACATCTGTGAAAAAAAAAATGAAGTACTACCAAAATAAAAAATAAACAAGCTTTTGACAGTTTAATCGAATTTTCTGAATTATGGTATTATGTGTGTGTGTGTGTGTGTGTGTTTGCAAAGATTTTATATTTGGTGGACACACATGCATGAGTAGGTACTCTTTTTCTAAATTGTAAAATTGAGGTTTATCAGCCTAGAGATTGTAAGTCTAATTAAAGAAAATATATATTCTGACAGGGAACGAATTTTAGTTACCTTCTTTTTGTTGGTCTTGGTTTTTGGTGCAAGAAAGTAAAGGCTATACTGAATCAATTTAAGTAATCTTTTTTTTTTTTTAAATCACTTGATCTCAAACAAGGCAATAAAGCCACTAAACCACAAGGGGGGTCATTGAGTGACAGAATAAGAAAAAAAGACAAACATTGTAAAGGAGAGAGAAAATAAAACAAGAATTAATAAGATAAAGGATACCAACTGATATTGCATTTAAATTTTTGATTTTTCAAAATTGACTGTAATACAAGAAGCTGGATAAGAGGAATTTTAATATAGAATTTGATTTAACTACCAAATTTGGTTATTTTTGAATATAAGACTTGTTTTATTAAACTTTGGCACATTGAAATTATGTTGTGCATTAAAAAAAAAGCAATGACTACTGCTAATACTGTATTAGTGCAAACTTTTCCAACAAAATATGATTATTATATCTATAATACTCTTATATAGTATATAGATTCTATTACTTTATATAAAGGAAATTTGTGGAATTCCTGTCTTGTTTACTTGATGATTGATTTTGGACGATAGGTGTTATTTGAGAAGAAGCTACCAATATTGTTCTTCACTAAAGTCAGTAATAACATGTCACGGTGGATAACCCATTGTAAATGAAGTGCTTTCAGATGTGAACTGCAATAAAACAATCTAGAGAAAGAGAGAGAATCAAATTATGAAATTCCTATTCTTATTCTTGGAATAATCTGGAAAGTTAGCACATTATTAAAAACATATCTGAACCTTTTATACTGAAACTTGAGTCACAATTATTCAATATAGCCCTGTTAGATTTTTGAAGTCCTATTACTTTCATTACAGTATTTCAAAATGTTTTGTGTTTTCTGTTTGCGTTTTCTGTGATAAAGTGTTATCATTGGTTGCACTGGTTACATGGGGACTTTGTTGTTTTCACATTCAGACTTGTGTCCTCCAGCTTTTTATCAGTTCAGTTAGCCTAGAGTGAATTATGAACTGAATTCTTCATGTAATCCATGAGGATAGACTGGAACAAGCAGAGGAATGAAAAGAGTCTACCTTAATAGATTAAATAAAATGTTCAATTCAAAATTAGGTTACATCTGATGCAGGATACAGTACATCTGATGAAGGATGCAGGATACAGTGGCTGAAACCTTGTGATAAGGTTGAGGACAATAGTCCACATGAAAATACTTTGTGCTTACCTGATATTATATTTATTCTGAAAGAAATGCTTTGAAAAATTCAACAAATCTTTCAGGCATTCAGTTGCTGCACTTGTTTACCTGGTAAATTAAATTATTGGAATAAAGGGCCTCATACTGGGAAATGACATTAGTCATTATATTTTAGGGTAAAAGTAATTTTATTGGGAAATGCCATTGGTCATTATGTTTTAGGGTAAAAGTAATTTTATTGGGAAATGCCATTGGTCATTATGTTTTAGGGTAAAAGTAATTTTATTGGGAAATGCCATTGGTCATTAAATTAATAGAGTACAGGTTGTTGTATTGGAAAATACCATTGATCATTAGAATATCTTTATATTAGGAAATGTCATTAAATTAACAGAGTACAGGTTTTTGTATTGGTAGATGCCATTGGTCGTTAAATTATTAGAATAAATGCTCTTATATTGTGAAATGCCATTGGTCAATGACTTGACTCATTACCTCTCTGCTTCATATTGTCCTGTACTTTTAAAAAACTGAAAAACATTATAAACTAGGTCTTTAAAATTGGTATTGGTAAATGATTTTCCCTGAAAAGTTTGAAGATGTGCATAAGTATATATGTCATCAGGTTGCTTCCTTAAATGAAATAATTCCACTTGTTCAAGCATCGTGTGCAGCCCTCCCTAGATCTTGCTGTAGTAGTACAATTGGTAAATTTTTGATTTGTTCCCCCGAAGGCCTTTACCCCTTCAAATCTTTCCAAAACATCCTTATTTCCGTGCAAATGTAAATGCTGAACTGAAATCGATAATTGTTTATTGACGAAACCTACCTTTTTTCAATATAACGACGAGAAAAATATCGAACTTCTTGTAGCTGTTTATCTCACTCCGTAACCACGCTTCAGTAATGTTATTCACTGCTGAATGCCTTCAGGCGTAATTTTCTGATTTTTTTGGCGTTTTTACTTCCTTTTTGCAATTACTACATGGAAATTGAGTTCCTAAACCAAACAAATCGCAGAGTAATTGCTCAAAGGGAGTAAATAGGCCGAAATAAGTATCCTACGCCTCAAGTCAACTCATTCAGCGGTGAATCAGATATGAGAACGGTGGTAAGGAGTGAGATATAGTCCAATTTTTTTTTTCTGGTCGATAACATGAAAAAAGGTAGGTTTCTTCAATAAACAATTATTGATTTAAGTTCAGCATATACATTTGCAAGGAATTAAGGATGTTTTGTAAAGATTTGATGGGGTAAAGGCTTTCGGAGGAACAAATAAAAAATTTACCGTACAATTTGTGAATGCTTTGGAATGGGTTACTCATAGCATGAGTATTTTGCAGCAACAGCATGCTGCTGTTGCAGAACTTAGTCATAAGAGATTGCCAGAAATCTATAAATGTTAACAGTTTGTGGAATGTTCTCCCCCTATTTTCTGAGTTTGTAATGAATTGATTTTTTAGGATATGAGTGAAATAAATAAATTAATCTAATATGTTGAGTGTTGTTTTGTATGAATGTTTATTGGGAATTGGCCTAAATGGTTAGCATGTTGGAAAACTAAAATTGACAAGCTGGGTTTTATTTTCAGCTATGTATAATGGTATTTTACATTAAGGGCCATAGAAAAAGTATGAACATAATTCTCACTGTACTTATATAAACTTGGCAAAAATTAAAAAAGAAATTGTGTTCAAATCCAAGAGCTTTTAATCAATGGACAACACAGTTGATGAATATTCTATCAGTTAAAATCATTAAAGTTTTTACACCTTTTCTGTGTGAATTTATCAGATCTGCTATCTTCTCTTCTTGGATATATCTAACCCCCTACTGAATTCAGAACTTGAAGCAAGATGGATTTCTGGACAAGTTTCATTATTTCACCACCTTAAATGACTGAGTTGTTTAATGTGTTTGATTTTTATATTGGGTAAAAGGTTATTAAATTTGTGGAGGATAAAGTAAAAAAAAAATTATCAGAATCTAATTGTAGTCCTCTAATTTTAGTTTGAAATGTCCCTTTTATCATCAATGTCAATTTTCTTTGAAATGATTTACATAAAATTTTTAAGTGGAATTTCGATAGATCAATGTTGTTACAGTATGCTTGCTGATTTTAGGTTTGAAAATAATGTAATGAGCAATTGAATGAGAACTATCTCCTCTCACGGTTAGAGCAAAGGGTATTGAATAAGACAGCTGAAATGGGCCGGAAAATTGTTTTTTGTTTTTGATCAGTTTATTTTAAGCAAGACTAAAACACAAAGAATTACTGAGTCATAAAAAAAATGAGAAAAATATACCATTAAGGTGAGAGGACAATAAAATGAACAAAAATTAAGAAGACAGAAGATAACGATTGACCTTGCACTTACATTTTTGAAGTTAAAAGTTGAATGGGAAACAAGAAGCTGGAAGGGAGCTCCATAAGTGAGAAGTGTGATAGAAGAAACTGTCAACATAGAACTTAATTACATCTTGCCATTTCAACTGGAAAATGATGAGACCATGCCACCAATCCAGTACTGCACTTAAATTCATAATGTCTAGAGTACCATAGAGGCAAGTTTGTCAGAAAAATTGCCATGAAAGTATAAAGGAAAAAGGCCTAGTTCCGCTATATTACAGTTGTGGGAAAGTGATTGAAGCCAGGATGCCAGTATTACATTGCAAATTTTTTTATGGATTTTATCCAGAATTTCTAAATATATAGCAAAAGCATCAGACATGAGTTTTTTTTGCTTTTTTTTTTTGTTTTTTTTTTGCTGATGCAAATACACTTTGTTACGTTTTACTGCCAATGCAATGTAGATTTAGTTTTAGTCCCCCACCTCTCTTTCCTTCATTTCATGTAACCACCTTTCTGTTAGATGTCGATGTATCCTTTTTGACTATTCACTTGTAACCTGTATGATCCTCATGAAGTTCAGAAGATTTTTTTTCAAAATTTTTATGCTGGTTCATCTTTTGGCTATTTTCAAGTATGTTTTTCTCTCTCTTTCGAAATGTGCTGAGTGTGATTGGAAAAAAAAAAAAAAAAAGCATTTGCATCACTAAAGATACCCATATATAAAAATCTACGTATTCAGTTTAAAAAGAAAAAAAAAAAGAAGCAGGCTTGAAAATGACTATTAAAATGGAGGAATGCTCTTGGGTATATAGAATATTTGGGCATTTTTTCACACTTTATATCTAGTAATTAAATCATTTACATGGACGCAAGAAAAACTGAATGAAAAGCTTAATCACAGTATCTTTTAAGTCATCTTTAATAAAACTCACACGCACATAGAGAGATTTCATGTATATGTAGATTTCTTTTTAAAATGATTTCATTCCAAATAAGGCAGGGCTGCCACTGGTGTGCAGGGGGTTACAGTGAAAAAAAAAATCAAGGTACAGGGGATATTGAAGAAATAAGAAATGAATGAATATCAAGTAGATAGATGGCAATTGACATTGCATTTAAACTTTTGGAGAATGTAGCTCTCAGGAAAGCAAGCAAATGGAATGGAATTCCACAAAAAGTAAGTGCGAGAAAAAAAGTTTGAGTAGAAATGGTGGTTACATTTAACCATCTCAACAGTAAAAGGGGTGGGACCTTGATGCCAATCTAGTAGCATACATTAGTACACGTGGTTGATAAACTGGGGGGGGGGGGGAAAGCTTGTCATATAAAATTCCCATTTCATGTTTATAGTTTTATTCATGAAGTAAAATGCTTTTTCTTGAAGTCATATTTAATCTGTTCAAATTTCTATACAGTTTTATCACTGAAAGAATTTTGATACTTTCCGTCTGTCACTTTCTGACCTTTTTGATTTTAAAAACTTGGAAAATTAATCTTCAGTTCCAAAGGTCTGGCTCTCCAGGCACCACCTTCCACAAAAGAAATAGGGTCAGTCATGTTTCAATTATCCAGTAGGATGCAGTTGTTATTGGTTTATAATACTGATTATGGAAAAAAAAAAAAAAATTTCTCTCTATCTCTTAAGTTCTTAAAAATTTATTTTTTTATTGACAAACAAAATACAGTTGGAAGTAAACTTGCAGCAAATTCTTTAAATAAACTAGAATAGCTATATAAATGTTACTAAGATGAGTGTGGGCAAGTTAAAAGGTGGCTCTGTCTGGGGTGGGGATGCATAATCTCATTAAACCAAAAGGTTATAATCTGGCCCTGGTAAGAGTTAATTCCAAAAGAAAAGTTTATCCTGTTGGTGGGGCTTCAGAATACCCAACCGTACCTCTGTGTGGGATAAGGGAGTAAAAATCCCCCAAAGGATCCACCTGTTTGCCTTGGAATGGTGACCCATGATAATTGAAGACAAGATCTTGTTGGTGAAGGGTTTTAGTAGTTGGGAGATATATATATATATATATATATATATATATATATACATACACACATACACACACACACACACACATCTAAACTCAACACCCCACTTTGACACCCCCACCTTGCACTTGAGATAGACAATTGGTTGGAGAGGCCTAATCCAATCAACAAGTTAGTCATGTCAAGCCCTAAGTCAGACTAACAAAGCAAACAAAACTTTGCTCACATTTACCATATCAAAAATTAAACTGACTTGGTGGCTGTAGAGTCAATAAGACTGGAAACAAAAGAACCTGACATGGCTGTTTTGACCTCTGAGGAAAGCCTGTACTTGGGTAGATGATCTCGGATATTACAGGTGCTTGGAACCTTTCCTACGTTTGAGTATACCAGTCATGTAGCCCTGAAGGAATAAGGCAAATGGGGTTTCTTTACACTCCCCTCAACATCATGTCCCTCATATGTTAATGAGGTGTAAGAGGAGCATGACTGATGAATAATAATAAAGAATGAGAGAAAAAAAAACAAAACAAGAGAGAACACATTGATAAAGACACAGAAAATCAATCAAAGGAAAAATTTTTGAAATTAATTGTAATAAAACCAATAGTAGACAAACTAATAATGAAGTTATTACCTCTTTTAATAAAAAAAATCTTAGCATTTTGTATAACTCCAAAAACAATTAAAAAAAATAGAAATAATATTACTGATAAAAGTCAAAGGAAAATTTGATGCTGAAACATTACAGACGTAAAAAGAATATCCATAAAATAAAAAAATAATAGAATTGTATCATTACTTTTGATGCACCAGAACCACCACAGAAAATAAAAATTGGCTGTACAGTTTTCAAAGTAAAAACATTCAGTAGTAAGCATAAAGATCAGAACGATATTTAGAAAAAGTCTAAATATGAAATAACTTTTTATTTTAAAGTTTCAAATAACATTTTATCAAGGAAAAAAAGGATATAAAAGTAAATTATATTTTGGAATTATATAATTTACCTTTATATCCTTATTTTTCCTTGATGAAATGTTCTGTGAAGCTTTAAAATAAAAAAAGTTATTTTACATTTAAACTTTTATGTTCGCTACTGTATATTCCAAACCCATTAAGATGCTTCAACTGCCAAAGATGTGGATATGGTAAGAATGAATGTAGAAGGAAGTCATTATTTGGAAAATGTGGGGGGAATGATCCTAACCACACAGAAATCACATGTCCAAATAAACTCAAATGCCCAAATTGTAAAAAGAAAATCATAGGTCAATTTTCAGGGACTGTGAAACCTGGAAAAAGAAAGACATATTAAAAATTAAACACACCAAAAAAACATAGTTATCCTTTAAGATCCACTCTTTAAAATAAAATAATTATCACTCAAATGGAATACAATAGAACTGTAAAGATGTTAAACCAAAACATGAGGAAACCAAACAACTCCTTACAGATTACAATCCAAATATAGTATGCTTGCAGGAGATCTTTCACAAAAAAATTGACAGCATCTCCTTTAAAGGATATGAAACTTATCAAAAAATAAATGTATCAACAATAGAGAATAGATCAAGTGCAAGAAATTCAATATTGGTTAAAAAAAAATCAATACCCCACGAAAAACTACAAATGAATACAAATCTACAGACTAGAGCAGTAAAAGTTTCAATTCATTGAACAATAACCATATCTTCAATTTATATTCCTTCAAAGCACAGACTGAATAAGACTGAAATAGAAAGGCTAATTGGCCAACTTTCCACTTCCTTTCTACTAATGGAAAATTTTAATGCATGCAACAAAATGTAGGAACCTTAATCAAACTGGTAAAATTATAGAATCTCTATTTGATTCATCTGATCTATGCATCTTTAACAATCAAATTATACATACATAACTATACCCAGATACCAGATCAATGTCAGCTATGAACCTAACCATATACTTCACATTAATTTTTATGGACTTTCAATGGAAAGTTCATGACTGATTTGATAGTGATCATTCACCTATATTCCTAAATATAAGCAAGCCTATGCCAGAAGAAAGGAATCTAAAATGGCAACTACATAAAGCTAACTGGCTAAAATTTAATGATATCTGCTCATCCCAAATCAACAGGGAAATTCTCAATGAACCATCTCCTTAACAAACATCCTAACAAATAGCAAAACAAACAATAGCCAAATCTAAAAACCACATACTAAATCAAAACCCAGAATGCAGAAAAGCAGTTAAAAAGGGAAAAAAATACTGAAGATATTCTTACACAGCCCAATCACAATCAACCTACAAAACTACAAGCAAGCTTGAGCAAAAGCACACTGGATAATCAAAAAAATCGAAAAGAGAACCTTGACAAAACTACAACACAATATTTCAAAAATATAAAATCTTTATGGAACAAGAAAAACTTTTATTCACTTAAAACAATAAGGAAAATAAAATTTGATATTCTTTCAGAACTAAAAGACTACATACACAAATGTAAAAAAACTCTGTAACTGGTCCTGATGAAATTCTTACCAATTTTTAAACCATTTGCCAAAAAAGTCTCTTTTAATACTTCTACAGATCTTCAATGATATATGGTGTTCAAACAAATATTGTGGTTTGAGTCTGTCATCATTCCAATTCCTAGACTCGGGAAAGACCATTCCATCCTATCTACACTAACAAGTTGCATTTGCAAGACAATGGAGAGAATGGTAAATGCTTGAATACTGTGGTACCTGCTGAAAAACAATCTCTTATCGAGCTAGCAAAGAGAATCCTTTATTTGTGATGGTTTTGTGGTATCAGGATTCTTTGATTGTGAAAAAGCCTATGGTACCACATTGAAGTCAGTCAGTTGAAGTACCATACGTGATACACGCTTGGGCGATCATGTCTCGAATGAGACATGACTGACTGGGCAGAAGATTATCCCGCAGTAGGTTGCCATTGCTTTCTGCGGTAGACTGGTTGCCGACCAAGGCTATAGAATCCAATCTGTCCTGCTATTTAACCCATAACTGGAAGGAAGAGACGGATTAATACCTTTCCCAAGGGTATTTGCGCGTAAGTGAATACAATGGATTCAACTGGAATTCGAACTCGGCTTCCCGGTTTCTCGTTCCGAGCCGATATCCACTGTACCACAACGCACATTGAAGTCAGGTATCCTAAAAGACATGCACAAAATAGGGATGGAAGGAAGAATAGCTATATTGATGCAAAACTTCCTATCAAATCGAACATTAAAAGGAAACACAACATCAGACACACACAAACAGGAAGCAAGATTACCTCATGGTAGCATTTTATCAGTTACATTATTTATTCTCAAAATAAATAACATTATTAAAACATTATTAAAACCATTAATACAGAAACTGAAAAATCCCTATATGTTGATGTGCTCTCAATATCATACTCATTACCAAACATGCCTTCCCTTGAAAGATATGTATAAATATGTTCGAACAATATAGAAAATATGTTTAAACAATATAGAAAATGAACAAATGAAAATGGATTCTGTTTCTCCAAAACAAAACTGTTTTTTATGCTTTTTGCAAAAACTGAGCCTACAATCTCGATTCAGAATCGAAACTAATTGGACACTTAATTCCCATTTTCAACAAATAAAATATCTAGGAATCATGCTAGATAGCAAACTTAACTACAAGGTGCACATTGATTACCTTAAACACAATTGCCAAAAGGCTCTAAAGCTTCTAAAAGTAATATCAAAACTAAATTGGGGATCCAACCAAAAATTAATGCTCAGAATATATAGTTTTTCTATCAGATCACAATTAGACTATGGACGCGTCATTTACAGTCTCAGATGTGAATCCTATCTGAAAAAATTTCAAAGCATAAGGACTGAGATTAAGTCTTAGATCTCACCTATACAAAGTCTCTATATAGAAGCCATTGAACCACTTAATCTCCGAGATCGGAAAAGATTATCCCTCCACTATGCACTAAAACTACAATCCAACCCAAATAACTTCATTCAGTTAAGTGCCATATGTGGTCCTCACTTTGGGTGATCATGTCTTGAAAGAGACATGACTGACTGGGCAGAAGATTATTCTGCAGTAGGTTGCCATTGCTTTCTTTGGTAGACTGGTTGCTACCCAAGTCTATAGAACCCAATCTATCCAGTTATTTAACCCATAACTGGAAGGAAGATATGGATTAAACCTTTCCGAAGGGTATTTGTGTGTAAGTGAATGCCTGGAATTCGAACTCGACTCCCCCGATACGTCGTTCTGAGTCGATATCCACTGCACCACAACACACATCCAACTTAGCAGACCAAAAAACATATGAACCTTAATATATCCTGTTGTATAGAAATAAACCGTCATCTCTTTACTTATACTATGAATTAATGAAGCACTAGAACAAATGGGCTTACGGCCTATCACGTTGAATACACCGGTTCTCGCTCGATCACCGAAGTTAAGCAGCGTTGAGCCTGGTCAGTACTTAGATGGGTGACCGCTTGGGAATACCAGGTGCTGTAAGCGTATAGTGACAGATGTGCGTTGTGGTGCAGTGGATATCGGCTCGGAAAGAGTGAGCCGAGTTCGAATTCCAGTTGAATACCCTGTATTCACTTAAGCACTGGTACCCTTGGGAAAGGTATTAATCCATCTATTCCCTCCAGTTATGGGTTAAATAACAAGGGTAGGACTTGGGGACCCTGCTCTTAAAAACAAATCCCAATGAATTGTGAAAAAGAAAAATGTTGTAAAAATAAAATAATCTTACCCAAAAATCATTTGTTATGACCTTTAAAATGATCCCATAAGGATTGATAGGTCATTAAGCCTCAAAAACAAACAAACAAAAATTAGTACAAATAAACAAAGATCATGATAATGCAGCACCAGTCACAATAAGTAAGTTAGCTCTATGAACAATCTAAAAATCTCATACAGACTTAGCATTGACACAAATAAAAAAAGAGAAACTTCTATAGCCTGCATTCACTTAAGCACTGGTACCCTTGGGAAAAGGTATTAATTCGTCCCTTCCCTCTAGTTATGGGTTAAATAACAAGGGTAGGACTTGGGGACCCTGCCCTTAAAAAAAACAAATCCTAATGAATCTTGATACTTGAAAAGAAAAAAGTATTACTAGACACAAAACTTATATAAAAACAACAATAAATTGTTGAAAGGAAAAGGTATTACCAGCAATAAATAAATAAATAAAATTTAGTTGGCAGTAAATGACCTGCCGAGGTTGATATGCCATAAAAACAAAACAACCAACCAACAACAAAGATGGATAAAAAAATCCTTGATAGAATAGGTGAAACAGCCACAGACAGACAAATGCATAAACAAATCAGGCTACAAAATAATTCATTTATGCAGCTGAACTGTGCCATTAAAATGGCACTTAAAATGATAGAAAATTTGTGCCATTAAAATGGCACTTAAAATGATAGAAAATTCAAAAGATAGGAAGTTTATAATATTTTCAGATTCCCTAACAGCAATTAAAGAAATGAACATATTTAAGAAATCATAGAAACTTGTCATCAGTTAGTCAGTTAAGTTCCATTCATGATAAACACTTGGACGATCATATTTCGAAAGAGACATGACTGACTAGGCAGAAGATTTTCCTGCAAGTGGTTGACATTACTTTCTGTGGTAGACTGGTTGCCAAGCAAGGCTATAGAATCCAATCTGCCCTGTTATTTAACTTATAGCTAGAGGAAAAAGATGGATTAATACCTATTCCAAGGGTATTTACACATAAGTGAATGCAATGAATTCAACTGGAATTTGAACTTGGCACTCTGATTTCTTGTTCCAAGCCGATATCCATTGCATCACAATATCATCAGTTAATAAAGTACAAAGCAATAATATTGTCTTGGATTCCTAGCCATGTTGGCATCAAGGGAAATCATGAAGCCGACACACTGGCAAAAGAGGCAACAGAAATGAAAATAACCAACATAAATCTCCCATATTGAGATTATAAAAACAAAATTGCGCAATATATCAAAAGAAAATGGCAAACAATTTGAGACATGTTCCCAAATAATAAACTTTATGATGATCAGCCGACAATAAGATTTATAAGTTATTGGCTGACTGTCGACATATTGTGCTGAAATTCAGTTTTGTCTCATTCAAGGTTATAAAAATCATGAACTTGGTGAGGACCAAACTGACTAGCAGTGCTTCAGAGAGTAGATTGTTAACCATTACTTTACAGCAAGTGTTAACTTTTTTTTTCATTTTGATATTTTGTAATTTTTAGAGGAAATGGAATTAAAAACAACACTTGTACATAACATTAGAGAGTTGAAATTTCTAGATCATGTAATGAGGAAAGAAGGCTAGTAAAATTTAACACTTCTGGCATATTGAATAACAGCATATAACCTACCTAACATGTAAGCAGTGATGAAGTTTTAGAGAAAACAGAAACAGACACTTACAAATAGCATCAGAAAGAGCACATTTCTAGATTACATAATAAGAAAGGAAGGCTTGGAGAATTTGACATTCACATGATATATTGAAGACAAGAGAAAATAGCACATAGTTTACTTAACATGTTTTGAGTGAATGGTTGGCAGGAATAGGGATTGGGAGAGAACAAATTACAAACATTAATAAAATCTACAGGAAATTGTGAAGAACTATGACCATCTAATTTTTTTTTTTTTTTAATCATATCACCCCGAGCAAGGCGGTAACGCCACTGATGTGCAGGGAGCTACATAATAGTGAAAAGATTGGAAAAGAGAAAGCCGGAAACCACATCCTAAACAGGGAACAAGGGATGAGCCTCTTAACCTGTTCAATAGACATGGGTGGAGTGTGAACCGGGTGATAGATAGATCTGTCTACTCCAATTGAAAAATAAAAAAAACAAAGTGAGAAGGTTTGAAAAGAGAAAGCCGGAAACCACATCCTAAACAGGGAACAAGGGATGAGCCTCTTAACCTGTTCAATAGATGTGGATGGAGTGTGAACCGGGCGATAGATAGATCTATCTACTCCAATTGAAAAATAAAAAAAACAAAGTGAGAAGGTTTGAAAAGAGAAAGCCTGAAACCACATCCTAAACAGGGAACAAGGGATGAGCCTCTTAACCTGTTCAATAGACATGGGTGGAGTGTGAACCGGGCGATAGATAGATCTATCTACTCCAATTAGATCTAGAACAAGCAACATACTCTCTGTATAAAATTACTGCAACCTGTATGAGAATGAAATATTCTTTGTTTATTTCCCATTTGCTCTCTTATAGATTTATGATTAATGTTTAAGTTGACAATATATTCCTGTTATTTATTGTACATGATCAAGCAACTTCACTGATACACATGCAGTAAGAAGCAAGGAAACTTTCAAGATTTTTTTTTGTCTTTTAATTTCTTAAGAATTTGTTTTTCAATAAGTATTACGACTTACAAGAAATTGGCATCAAACATGTATCCATTGATCTTTTTCTTTTTTCTATCTTGCTCTCTCTCTCTCTCTCTCTCTCTACAAATTCAATTTTGATACTTACTCCCTCTTTCTTGTGTGTTCAATTTGTCTCCCCTCTATATTGCTCATTCCCATATATATATATATATATATATATATATATTTCTTAATTTTGTCCTTATGTCCCCCCTCAACTGTCTGTAAAAGGGTAACAAATTGTTTTTAAATTTCTATAAAAATCATTCCTACCACCAGTTACCAACCATCGACTGATGAAATACAATTAATAGTACTGAAACATAAAAGCTTTTGTGTAGTGATGTAAAATGTTTTTATAACTTGCTATAATAAAAATATTACAATAATAATATATTGCTCTATTTTGTATTGAGCTCTTTTTAAAATTGAGTAAACTGGAATTTTACTCCATTTGTTCTCTAAGATATATATATATAATCTAATTTATTATTGCTGGTTCAACCAGCCACTATTTTACTAGTATATATATATATATATATATATATATATATAAAAGATTTTTGATTATTACAATGGGTAATACACATTTTACCGTGTTTTGATGTTATTATCGCGGCTCGTCAGACATCAAAACACGGTAAAATGTGTATTACCCATTGTAATAATCAAAAATCTTTTATAAATTATATTACTCTGTTAAATTAAATGAATTTAACATTGAGTTATCTTGAGTTCGTCTCTATTGGAATTTATCTGGATTACATACCAAGTGTACTATGTTTTTATATATATATATATATATACATACACACACACACACACACACATGCAAGTGTATACACATTTTTATTTCTTCTTTTTTTATCTTTTATTTTGGTTTTCTTAATTCTTATTAATCAATTATATTTTTTTAATTTAATTTTTAGAAAAAAAAAAATTCATTTGAATGCTTCCTCCCAAGATAAACAAACTAGTGATGTTGCCTTCAACTTGCAATTTATAAAAATCCAAAGTTGAAATTTGAATAATGCCCTTCCCATTTGCCTATTTTAGTTTCCTATTCTATTTTTGGGATAAAATATGAACCTAACTAAATTATACTTTTAATAAATAAAATATTTACACGTGACTATAAGATAAAGAACACTAATACCTAATATAATAATTTACATTACAAAATGGTCAGTTCTTAATATGCAACTGGTGATTGCATAATTCATGAAACTCCAAGTCACGCTTAAAACTTAAGATATATATATGTTACATTAAAAATGACAAACAAGGTGATATGATTAAGTGTTTCATATAATTTTTTGTGTGATCTTATTCTTTTCAGTATATAAATTATATAAAAATTATTTAAATGTTTTATTTATCCCAGCGCTTTTGTCTATAATTTTAGCCATTTTTGAAAGCGCTTTAATTATAAGATCACATGAAAAATTATATATAAAATTTGACGAACACTCTCATCGATTCAACGACCTCATTCAGTTTTTATGTTTGTATCGTATGACACTGCTAGTGACCTGCATACAAGTCTGCATATTGTGCCACAGTAAAGATCTCGGGACATAGCCACAGGAATATTTGCCAATTTTTTTTTTTTTGCTGTTGTTGTTTGTCCCTTAGCACCTCAACATGATTTTTGAAATTTCTGATACAAGTCTGGTATCAATATCTGAAGTTATTTCTGTCTATGGCAACTTGCTTGAAGTTACGATGAGATACACTGACAGCTGAGAGGTTACTCTTTAGCTTGTGTTTATACCTAAGCCATGATTGTCCAGATATTCTTTGTCTCTTGTCAAACTACCTATATATGAGGACTTTAGGTATTCTATCATCACTCATTCTTGCAACATGCACACATGCAAAACATCTGCTCGCCTAAAATGCCTTTCTACCAGTAAACTACTGAAAACAACAAAAAAGCTCAGCAATTTTGGCAC
>JBBBDQ010001127.1:7977500-8005000 GCA_037127315.1 Ascarosepion bandense | reverse complement strand
ATGAAAATAACACTGACAGATATATTTACCAAAATCATGTAAATGAAATCTTAAAGAGTAAATTTATTCAATCAAATCTCAATTGGCTTCAACCACAGCCTCCAGATGACTTCAGTATTTCCTGTAACTTTTCTTTTCATTCAAAATGGTGAATGTTGCCATAATTCTTGTCTTCAGTTCATCCTTGGTGTTACAAGGACTTTTGTTGGTTTCTCACTCAACTGCAAGGGTGACACTGCCTCTTCAAGACACTAGATGTTGGCTTTTTTGTTGAGTCTGTGTCCCTGTGGGAAAAGAGACATGATGTTGCCACCACACACACACAATCTGCCTGTGTGTGTGTGTGTGTGTATATATATATATATATATATATATATATGTTGAATATATAGATTGAAATCTGACAAGGTGATAGAATAAGTAAAGAACTGGTAGAAAAAAAATGTCTTTAATCTAACATGTTTCAGCTTGTTAATCTGAAACGTTAAACTAAAGACACTTTTTTCTACCTGTTCTTTACTTATTCTATAATCTTGTCAGATTTTGATCCATATATATATATATATATATATACATACACACACACACACATTATCAACATGTGAGACACACAATTGCCAAAAATTCATAGAATCTATTATGGCAGCATTCACTAACTTAAACAAAGAATCCATCCAGAAGTGTTGCAGGAGATTCCAAAATCACTTGGAGGCTGTCGTTGGAGAGAATGGTAAATTTATTTAATGAATTTACTCTTTTGTATTCCAAGATAATTTTGTGTAAATTTTGGTAAATGTATCTGCTAAAATGAAATGCCATTGTTACTTTCTTTTTTGTAAAGTTAGACAGCATTTTATCTCTTGCAACCTGAATGTGTGTGTGTGTGCGTCTGTGTGCCAAGTGCTAGATTAACATTTTGCATTGTCCTGCAACTGAAACATCCTGACAAATTTTAAACCATCTTAAAATCAAAATGTTTTTTGTTTTATGTTTACTTCACTATTCATTTTTGTTAATTGCATCATAAAAACTATTAAAGTCTTTCAGAAATCAATTAAGAAAGCTAAAACATTAAAGTTGTAAAAATGAATAAATGCAAAACCAAATCAGTTTAATATTTCTGAAATCACATCTTTATATTTAATCATTTTGGCTACACCACTTTGAATAATTTTGCACAGAAATGTTCTTAATTAATATTCATGCTTTTAACCTGCCTTTATTTAAGTATTGTGCTGTAGGCATTAATATTCTATATAAAGAATATCAGTGCATTTCAAGCATTCATAATCAAACATGTTTTTATGGGCTTTATTAAAAAAAAAAACAACATTTATTTACATTTACATGCCTCATGTTTTGACTAGATTTTTCAGGGTTGTTTGTTTTTAAAATTCTCAATTGTATTTTCAAATTAGTTTATGATAAGCCAAAATGGGTTTGTTGTTGGTTCATTAATGCTTCTCTTTTCATTTCTTTTTAAATGAAAAAGATTTGGGAAAATATAATTTTTCTGCTTTGTTTAATAAACCCAAATTAGTTCATAATTAGATCCTAATATTACATATCAGTCAGTTAATTGCCATCTTTGATACAGGCTTAGATAATTGTCTCTTTTGAGACATGACCGACTAGGCAGAAGATTTTTCCACAGTAGGTTGTCATTATTTTTTGTCTTTTTGAGGTAGACCATGTTGCCAGCCAAGTCTATAGAGCTAATCTGTCCTGCTATTCAATTCTTTTATCCAGATTGCTCAGTTAAATGCCATGTATGATACCTGCTTGGGTAATCATATCCTTTTCAATCAATGGCTGACTAGGCAGAAGATTTTCCCACAGTAGGTTGTTCTTTTTTCTGAGGTAGACTGCTTGCCAACCAAGTCTATAGAAACCATTCTGTTCTATTATCTAACCCATAACTGGAGGGAAGAGATCGATTAAATTCCTT
The DNA here is from genome assembly GCA_037127315.1 of Ascarosepion bandense. Classification (NCBI taxonomy): domain Eukaryota; kingdom Metazoa; phylum Mollusca; class Cephalopoda; order Sepiida; family Sepiidae; genus Ascarosepion; species Ascarosepion bandense. The sequence goes on along the minus strand of JBBBDQ010001127.1, from coordinate 8,003,052 downwards.
CCCCAAGGCAAAAGTACATGACTTAAATGGCCAAAATAAAATATATTTTGGATCAACCAAAGACACCTTTAAGACCAGGTGGTTAATTCACAAGTTTACATTCAAAATAGAAAACTTAAAAAACTGTACAAAATTGGCTAACCACGTGTGAAAATTGAAATCAAAATATGGTAAAGACTCAGGTATAACGTGGCAAAATATGTAGACTGTGCCATGAAGAAAAGTTAGAGATTATGCTATTTCCAAACAAAAATAAACTATTGAATGAAAGAACAGAAATTATGATTAAGTGTAACCATACTAAAAAATACCTCTTAGGTTCATACAACCATGGATGAAAACATTATAATTTCTTGTAATTTTAAAGATTGCGTGTTAAAAGATTCCCTGTCATGTGACTGTTAAAAAAAAAACAAAAATAAAACACCGTTATGTGAGCGTTCAAAAAAAAAAAAAAACCAGCTGTTATGTCAGTGTTCTTAAAATAAAAATGGTACACGGTAAAATCAGTTATTTCAAATTGCCTGAAGGCACCACCCATGGTAGAAACCTAGGTCGCGTAATAACTCATTTACAAATGAAAAATATTCAAAAGTTTTCCAATATAATTGTATTGAACACTATAATACAAATGTGCACTGGTCTAATTTTATTATAACCAAAAACTGAGTAATCAATCAATCAATCAGTCAATCAAAATATATATATATATATATATATACACACACACACATACACACACATATAAATATATATGTTCTAAACATATGCTGTTAAATATAAGAGACAATGAATGTCTATTATGTTTAATCATGAGCTGTTCTAAACGTCGTATTTTTGCTTTAATTTCAGTTGAAAATAAAGACAAAAATTCTCCAACATTTGGATAATTATTTATTGGTTTTCTTCTAAGCTTTCGGCTCACATGAGCCATCTTCAGCGAGGTTGTTTAAACTGAAATATTATAAAATCCACCATCACTGACGATTTTATTTTGTGTTGACATAAAACTTCGCTTGGCAATGGCAATAGTTACCAAAAATAATAAACACAGTTCTTAAGTTTGCGATGCAGTTTTATGATGTCACACCGTGGGATAGCGCGAAATGACAACAAAACCATGTAGTTAAATGCAATGTAATATGCTATTTCCGGTTTTAAAGTAGATTTTATTGGTCAACACTCAATAAAATCAACTTACTTGCTGCCTTGATATACTAAATATATATGTATATATAGTCATTTGCAGATAGTCCTGTTTCACTGTCATAGCTCATCAGTATGGCTAAGCAAGAGATTGCTGCCCAAATATATATATCTATATATATATATATATATATATATATATATATATATATATATATATGTATATGTGTGTGTGAAAAGTGTATGTATATAATTATAAATATCAATATATATATATGCATTTTGTTATATATATTATATTATTTACATATTATATATGCGTGTTACTTATTTGAAAGTGCTCAATATCAGTGATAGAGCAGACATATTCATATAGATAGGTGTGAGTTTGTAACACTGGGTTTCATGCTCTTATGATCGTCAGATAAACTGACAGTTTGTCTGACGATCACAAGAGTGTGAAACCCAGGGTTACAAAGTCACACCTATCTATATATATATATATATATATATATATATACGGTCATGTCATGTTGGATACACCGGTTCCCGCTCGATCACCGAAGTTAAGCAACGTTGAGCCTGGTCAGTACTTAGGTGGGTGACCACTTGGGAATACCAGGTGCTGTTAGCATTCACGGATGTGCGTTGGGGTGCGGTGGATGTCGGCTTGGAAGGGGAAATCGGTGAGCCGAGTTCCAATTTCAGTCGAGCACGCAGCATTCACTTGCGCACTGGTACCCTTGGGAAAGGTATTAATCCGTTCGTTCCCTCCAATTATGGGTTAAATAATTGAGGTCTGCTGTTCGTGCGATTTGTGGCAGTCATCTGCACCAATTGTTTGTTATCAGCAGTTCCAAGAAGTGTGGATGGTACTACACAATGCCTTCACCACTATAAACAAATCTCTGTGTGGTTGTCTTGCTGGAAAAAGGTTGGACCCTCATACGTTGAACGCGACAGGAGAATCCATTATACATATATATATATATATATATATGAAAATGGATTGAAAGAATTTACAAATCTATTAGTGATAATTTATTTTGAGAATATTTTAAAGAATTGACTTTTTTTTTTTAATAAAAATCATATTTCTTATTAAAAAATAAAATTCATCTCAGACTGAATTTAAAAAAAAAAATGAATGTGTTAAGTTTATTCAGACAAAGGACGGTAGGGGGGGAAAAAAGCTTTTTATTGATAGGAAAGGAAGTAAGACATTCAATGTTAATTGTTAAACACAGATGTTAAATTTAAAATGTTGCATTTCCATCCCAGACAGTCATTTCTAATTACACATTCTCATATATATATATTGTATATTTGTGCAGCGGTCTCTCTTTTATGCAAGTTTCATTAAAAATGATGTGCTTGCCATGTTTGGTACATAACAGATGCAAACTACTTTAGAAACAAATATAACACTACATACATTCTGTTAAATGTAAATAAAATCCATCCTTGAAAATAATTAAAAGTATAGCAGAAAACTCTCAGATAAACAGAACATTTGAACAATTTTTATATAATTTATGTCCTCAAAAGAAAAAAAAAGATTGCATAAAAAATTACGTAAAAAACTTAACCATAATACTTTGTCATTTTTTAAAGAAACCTATATATATATATATATATATATATATTTTTTTTTTCCATTTGTAAATGAGTTATAACGCAACCTAGGTTTCTACTGTGAGTTACAAATTATTGCAAATTGCCTGAAGACATTACTCATGGTAGAAACCTAGGTCGCGTAATAACTTGTTTACAAATGGAAAATATTCAAAAGTTCTACAATATAATTGTATTGAACACTTTTTAAATGTGCATTGGTCTAATTTTATTATGATCAAAAACTAAGTAATTAAACAATATATATATATATATATATATATATATATATACATATATACATATATATATATATATATATATATATATATATAAGAATGGATATTTTTTTATTAATCTGACAGATTTTTTCATTTTAACATTAGTTTTACTGGATACTTGTATTTGAGTAAGCATTTTGTTTATTAAATAGCAGCATGAATGTTTGAAAAATCCTACCATGGAGTGCAAATATTTTTTAATAAAAATACTCAAACATTAAAGCCAGTAGATGAATATAAATAAATTTACTGTTTAATAAATAGTGTCTACACAAATAAGAGTATCCACTAGCATCAGGAAGAGACAGATGAAGTTCCTGGGACATGCAATGAGGAAGGTGGGCTTGGAGAATCTAATACTAACAGGCGAGATAGAGGGAAAAAGAGACAGGGGAAAGCAACGGATAACATATTTGAAGGACCTAATCAGGTGGATGACGGAACGAAGATTGCATGGTGTAACAGGAGAAGGCGTGCTCAGATCCACCAGGGATAGGGAAGCGTGGAAAGCCATGATTGCCTACATCCTGCAAAAAGTTCATCTATGAAACTCTGGAATCAAGGTGTGCAATATAATATTAGTCAGATAAGAGACAAAGGTCATTTGTGTTAATCTTATATGATATACATGGATTCTGTCAATGAGTAAATTCTAAGTTATTTTTGGAACAGCTGATGGGTGAATTGTTTAAAGTGGTTGATTGCTTGTGCCTTGCAGTGTACACTGTTTTCATCATAACACTAAGTTATGTAGCGTTGCACTGTATGCTCTATCTCAAATAATGTTACAAATGGATCCGAGTTTTCCATTTCCAAACTGCATGCTCGCCACTGGCTCCTATAAGAAGCTCATCTTGTCTTTGATAACTCTTTTGGCTTGTTTGAATTCAGAGTTTTCTATATTGGTTGCCAGCCACAGTTATAAGGTTCAGTCTGCCCTACTATTTACTCATAACTGGGGATGGATTCATACCAGGTAATTGTGTGAAAGTGAATGCAATGAACTTGACAGGAATTTGAACTGGGCTCATTGATTTGTCATTTTGAGCCATTATGCATTACATAACATGCACATTCAAGCTTACAACAAATGATCATCCATTTAAGTACTCACCATATTCAATGTTGTGTAACTTTGGTGATCAAAGAACTGGTGTTTCAACTTGATATGTGCATAAGTCAATACCTATATATATATATATATATATATATATATATATATATATATACACGTGTATGTATGTATGTATGCATGTATGTATATAGTTTTAGTATAAAGAATTTGCCACTTTAACTGAGCAGGTTCATGGTGACTTTAAAATTTCATTAGGACACCGTTGTCATGTCCTCACTCATCAGGGCTGGGTTCCTTGTGCAGCATGTTTTTCTTTTTGTTATATATTTTCACACTCAGTTGGCCTTAGTGTCTTAGTCACTATATTGCCTTACTTGGGATGAAATAAAAAAAAAGAATATTTAAAAACATAATCATTTATTGATTGAACCCTGAAGTTCATCATCCAAGGCAGCCTATTTTTTTTCAGTAGCCAATGATTGTTATATTTTGCAATTCAGTGTAGATCTTTTGTTATTGATTAGGTAGAGGGCTTGATTTAAAATTCTGAGAAGTTCATGAAGTATAACAGATAACTGGAGAAAGCTGCAGGGTAGTCTTACTGGTAAAGCATAGAATTATTATAATTTCTCTTCCTAAAAAAATTCCATATAATTTTATCTTTCCATTCAATAACAAGTTAGTTACATTCACTTATGTGCAAATATTCTTGGGAAAGATATGAATCCATACATTCTACCCCCAACTATAGGTTAAATAATAGAACTTTTATCTGAAAAAATTATTACCAAAAAAATGGTTAATGCGAAATTCACTTCCCTCTTTTCCACCGAAAAAAAAGATTCTACGACCTAAAATGTTTTGCCTTTGAATAACCCACAAAAATTTTATTTGTTTTTATTTTATGATTTCTTCTTCTTTTATGTACCTTGTCCCTTCAGGACATAGGCGATCATGGCCTTCCACGTCTCCCTATCCCTGGTGGCTCTTAGCATGCCTTCTCCTGTAACGCCTCTCAGCCCTCGTTCTGTCATCCACCTGCTCAGGCCCTTCAAATATGTTATCCGCTGCTTTCCTCTGTCTCTTTTCCCCCTCTATCTGACCTGTTACCAATCAATAAATTATTCAATAAACTTTGAATACAAAATTGTGTCTCAACAAATATATTATTGTGCTTCAATTAACTGCTTCATTCATAAAAAAACAGGGAAGAATTTTTTTTTTAATAAAAAAATATTGATTTTTTTTTGTTCACATTTTAGTAGGTGTCTTATTTATAATATAGATTGTCAAGTAGATCCCAGATTTCTTGAGTTATATGCACTTTGTTTTTATTTACAAATGTCAACTTATAAACTGTTCTCATTATGTGCTATTACAAATTGGGAAAAAGGACAATATCAGTTGTCTGCAGTTATCAATGACATAAGCACATCTGGACAATAGCCAAGTGTAAATAACCACCTATGCTGTTTGTTGGCTGCTATGCAGTCTTGCATCATGATGATGTCAAAATTAAATATTTTGTTTAAATTTGTGTAATGTTTCACAATATGTTGTCATTCCTCTATGCAAATGGCTCCCTTTGTTGCCTAAAAATAGTTCAAAGAATGGTTTTCTGTAGGAAAGGAACTGCTTTGAATTTCCTTACACCCAGAGTGCCATCATCATCATTTAACGTTTATTTCCATGCTAGCATGGGTTGGATGGGGTTTTCTTGATGGCTCTACAATTGAACCATCAAGAAATATTGGAGTGAGTTTTCCAGGTGTATGCATATACTGACACCAACCAATTTAGGAGAATAACTCTGTGTTTTATCAAGACACCATCTCTAGGACGATCACCTACCAAAGTTAGAAAAATCAGCTTATCCTATTATACTCAGAGTAGGTGTAGAGGTTTTTATTTCATAAATTTCTTTCTCTTAGATGAGTTGCTATTCAAAGCTAAAGATTCCATATGAACAACAGCAACTAAGAGGTGGTTCCTCACTCTTATAAACTACCCGATCAGAGATCTTGCTGCAAGATGCACTTTGTCACACCTATGATGATATTCTTTGGATAGCCTTTCATTAATAATAATAATAATAAAGATAGAAGATCATGGTAAACTGCATCCGGCAACAAGGCCTTTGATTGGGAGGTTGTGAGGAGCATGGGACCACCTTTTAATTGCTGTTGTTCCCAGGTCCACCCTGATCCGGAGTTGTAGCACCTGTTAGGGTCCTAGCTATGGGCAAATAGTTAACCCTGAAACTGGGGTCAAAACACTATGAAAGTATAAAAATACTCTTATAGAAAAATATATATTTTTGAAGAAAAAATTATCACCACAACACATTTTTGAAAGAAAAAAATTATTCTCAGCAAAACATTTTTGAATACAAAACTAGAATACATTTTCAGTTTTCTAAAATAAAAAAGAATAAAAACAAAAAAAATTTCATTAAAATCTGACTAAATCAACCTTCTCACTATAACCAAACATTAAAAAAGAAATACCTTAAAATCCTACCTTTTTGGCATTAAATAACCCACAGAGGTTGATATGCTATCAAACAAAACTCAAACTCAAAGATAGAAGAATTTTTTATTGTTAGAAAAATTGTGTGATGAATTGAAGAGTTGTTCTTCTTACAGATGTTGGCAACTGCAGTGTATGCTTTCATTTTTTTGAGATTGGGGAATTTTTACCTGTTCACTTAAAGCTTCCAGATTTTCTTTAGCAAATCTGAATTGTCACCATGAGTGTCTTGAACTTTGGGACCATTATTCAATAAGTTGCTTCTATCCAGGATTAAAATTGTGAACCAGGGACCTGTGTGGTTGCAGATCACTGTCATCTGAGAATTTAATCAATTATTTTTATTTAATGTCTACAGATGTTAACTTTTACTGTCTGTCAAACCAAGTCATTTGACTTTTCATCCTGTTCATTCACTCCAGCCAATATAAAAAGAAAAAAAAATGGGAAGCCTTACAACCACATCACATTGAATCACTGGTTCCAATACAATCATTGAATTTAAGTAATGTCAAGCCTGCTCAGTACCTCAATGGATGACTGCTTGAGAATATCAGGTGCTGTAAACTTGGATGTGTGGATTGTATGACTTACGGCCTTATCACATTGAAACACCAGTTCTCACCTGGCACCAAAGTTAAGTAACATCGAGCATGGCCACTACCTAGATAAGTGACCACTTGAGAATACCAGGTGCTGTAAATTTGGATTTGTGGGTGGTGTAAGGGATACAAGCTCAGAATTAGAAATTGGAGAACTGAGTTTCAATTCTTGTTGGGTTTGTTATGTTTACTTACATACAAATAACTTTTGGAAAAATATGAATCCACCTTTTCTCCTCCAGCTATGGGTTAATTAGTAAGGCTTGTATCAGTCAATCATTATTATCAATAAAAACCATTTTTACAATTATTTTCTGGATTAAAATAACCTGCAAAAATTTGATGAGCTGTAGAAAACAAAACTTTTTCAATGTATGCATGTGAAAATTTAAAAAAATACTATTTGCATATTCAGTTTTTAACTCTATGTGTATACAGTCATCTACTGATATTTACTTATGGCATAAGTATTTGCATGGAAATATGTTATTTATATTTTTAGAACTATTGTTCAAGAAGTTGCGGTATTAATGTTGGCGCCAAGCAAATCTTCCCTTTCCTCATTGTCTAGTTCATTGTATCTTTTTCTTTTGGCTATTACTTGTTCTTTATCATAGGTAAAATTAATGAGCTGTTTTACTTAGTAAAATTAACTTAATCAGGCTAAAGATATGAGAGAGACATTATTAGTATCTCAAAAGAAAATAATTCTTGGAATGTAAAAATTTTTTCTGCTTTTAAATAACTGGCAAAGGATTGATATAGCCATAAAAAATGAATCAATAAAATACTGATGAATGTCTTTTAGATGTATTTCCATTCTCTGGAATATAAATGTATAGAAAATATCTTGGCCAGAAATAAGTGATCAGTTTACATAGCAATTGTAATATAGAATTGATCCTTCACTTTATATACAAATTATAATTTTTTTGTTTATTTTATCAAATTATTTACTGTAATTAAAATTAGTGAGATTAACTTAGTTTAGCACAAAAGCATTAGATGTGAGAAACATTTATCTTTAAAGAAAAAAAAAATTTTCTGCTTTTAAATAACTAGCTATGGGTTTATAAACAATAGAAATAAAATCAATCAAGTCCTTTCTGATTTTTTACTATGTGCATTCACTCCAGGGAAAATAAAAATAATAAATATATGGTGGATTCTCTTATTGGGAATGATAAATAAGGATCAGCAGTGGATGGTGTCCTTCATTCTATTCTTATATGTGTTTGCTTTGTGTAATTGTGAAGAAAATTTGGTAAAGGGAAGCCATTTTATTTGTGCTTTCTTGAATGTGATACTAGTCCAGCCTTGCTGTGGGTGACAAAGCCACACTGAAAAATGAAATATGTTGAAGCAGGATTTTGATGGCATCTCTGCTTCAGAGCTTGAAGAAGCTGATCCTGGTGCTTCAGTCTACTGTCTTCAAAACCCTTGAACTTGTCTTATGCTACTCCTTTCAGTTTGATGCTTGGACTTCTCAGGTTTTCTGTGATGTGGTGATGTTTCATGTTGTTTTTCAACACATATTAACCCCACCCAAATTTAGCCAACACACAATACAGAGAGTTACAAAATGTAACACAAAAAGATGTGGGGTTTGTGATATCATTATAGAGGAAACATCTACACTTTTGAAAACCCCACAAAGACATTCACAATAAACAAAAATTTGAACTGCAACTCCAAAAATGTGGTATATGCTCTCAAGTGCACAAAATGTAATAAATCTTATAGAGGAATCAGCCAAGCACTGAACAACAGTATACCTTCACAGAAACATCATCAAACTTTCAAACAACAGAAAACTCTTTGTATCACAACACATTTTCCAATACAATCAAGGCAAATTTAAAATTATGCCATTATATCAGACAGATAATTACTTATACCTACAAATACAAAAAAAAACTTTGTAAACAAATTTAAACCAGCACTTAGTAGATCATAACCCCCTACATACACAGAGACACAGACTATATACGTTCACACATAAATGCACAAATTTATACATATACTAGCAATAACGCAGTAACACACACATTGAAACCCTATGCAACAAGTGTGTTTGTGTGTGTGTATGTATGTATATATATATATATATATATATATATATATATATAGTCATCTGCAGACAGATCTGTTTCGCTGTATCACAGCTCATCAGTACGGTTAGACTCTGATTGCTTTTTAACCTAGGATTGAAACCCGACCGAATTGGCGTCAGTCGGCGATTCTACCCCTGGGATATGGGCATTTGGTAGAAGAAGGCAGACATTTTAGCGTGTATATTATAATTATACGTGCCCAATAGCCAGAGTGCTCTAATTCATTTTTACTGAATGAGCGATCCACACACACACACACACACACACACACACATATATATATATATATATATATATATGTGTGTGTGTGTCTATGTATATATAAATTTAAAAAAAAACATTTTATTACCCATTAAAACAGGTAAAAAGAAAAAAGAACACATATTTTCTAAAAGAACAATTGTGGTTTCTCTTTTTATAATTAATATATATATATATATATAGAGAGAGAGAGAGAGAGAGAGAAAAAATTAATTTTACAGATAACTTTTGTTACTGTAATTTGATAGTTTAATGATCATTGCCACCTGGTTTCTTAATGGGTTATTGCCTTGATGATGGCTTTTGAATGTTGGGTTGTTTTTCTCGTGATATGGCTGCCTTTTTAAAGAATCTTGTTCTATTAAGAAAATCTGCTTTTAAGTATTGGGGCTGAATTTAGACTCTTATGATGTTTGCACTCTTTGTCTATTGATTTTCATATTGGTGATTAACTTTCTCTTTTGATTTGTGCTTTTCTTCCTATTTACACATTATTACTGCAGGTCCAAGCATAAAATTAAAGCCATTTAATTAGATGTCGAAATTCATCTTGTATAACAAGGAGTGTGCATTCAACAAGAAAGAAGGAACCTGCAATCGTAATCTTGCCAGCCACAGTGGAATAAACAAAATCCTTGAAAGAATTATTGTATTTGCTATGCTTAAATACTCTTCTAATGAGCAAGATTTTAGTATTATTTGGGAACCACTAATTAAGGAAAAGCAGACAAGATTTAAAGTACCACTACTTGTATAGGTAGGGTAATAGTCCATCTTCTTCATGTGCCTTGTCCCCTACAGAACATAGGCGATCATGGCTCTTTACAACTTACTATCTCTTGTAACTAATTGTAACGCTTAACCAATTTTTTCTTTTTGTTATCTCTCCTAAGCCCTGTTCTGCAATCCATTTACTCAAGCTCAGTTGGTCTATTAAGTGCTATATTTGATACATGCTTTGGGTGATCATGTCTCAAAAGAGTCATGACTGACTGGGCAGAAGATTATCCCGCAGTAGGTTGCCATTGCTTTCTGTGCTATTATTTAACTCATAACTGGAGGGAAGAAACAGATTAATACCTTTCCCAAGAGTATTTGTGCATAAGTGAATGCAAAGAATTCAACTGTAATTTAAACTCAGCACCCCAATTTGTCATTCAGAGTCGATATCCACTGCACCACAATGCACTTCTTCACAAGCCCGTTTCGCTGTATCACAGCTCATCAGTGTGGCTAGACGTCCACTTGCTTCTTGCTGGGATTGAAATTCGACTGATTTGGTGTCAGTCAGAGTTTTTAACCCCTAAGCTATAGACGCATGGCGAGTTGTTAACCCCTAAGCCATAGGTGCATGGCTACTCAAGCTCACTAAGCATGTAAATAAGTATGCTTTTTTCAGATCTTCAGTGATCTAATCAGTTCCCAAGTAGGCATCTATACAGATGACACAACCATTTACTCCCATCTTAATGAGAAATATGCCAAGGTTGACAAAGTAAACCTGGCTGCTGTCCTTAAAAAGAACCTACAATCTGTGTTTGAATGGGGTAAGGAAATGGCTTGTAAATTTTAATGCTTCCAAAACAAAGCTGCTCTTCTTTAACCACCATAGAAAAAAAATTTCCTGCCTATCATTAAACTGAATGATGTTAATCTCCTAAAGAACAACGCCCATAGTCTCCTTTCTCAAATGACCTCAAATGGAATGACTACATCGAATCCATAGCTGCATCTACTGCTAGGAAGGTTGGGTCACTGTGTCAAGCCAGGAAGTTTTTCTTGTCAAAATCCATTTTGCACATTTATAAATCTGCCATTCATCTGTATATTAAATACTGTCACCATATCTGGCTGGGTGCTCTTGCTATTCATCTTGAGATTTTTGACAAAATCCAAAAGAGGATCTGCAATATAATTGATCCTGACTTGGCATCCTGCCTTCAGTCACTTTCTCACCAATGGGATGTGACTTCCCTCCATCTTTTCTACAATTATTTTTATGGCAACTGCTCTGACAAGCTTTTTTCCTTGATTCCCCGAACCACATGTATTTACTTGTGCTACTAGATTTGCATCAAGGTCTCACCCTTTAATCATCTAAATAGTTGAATGTCACCATCTCTTCTACTCTAACAGTTTCTTTTCTTGCACTTCCAATTTGTAGAACTCCCTTTCCTGATAGCTAGAATGTCCAAAAGTTTAAATGCAATGTCAACTGCCATCTTCTATCTGATTGATACCCATCCATCTCTTATCATTTCTTTGACATCCCTAGTACCTCATTTTTTTTCTCCCACCATAACCCCTTGTGCATCAGTGGTGGTCCTGCCTTGCTTGGAGGAGAAATGATTTTAAAAAAATGTTATGCATTGTTTTCCTGTCTCTGTTTCCTGTCCTGTGAGTATCAGATTTCCTAAGCCTTTCCTCATGATGTACTCTAGAAGCTGCAACTGTCACTTCCTGATGTTGTAAGGGCTCAGAAAGAAGAATTGGTGAAACAGGTTCAGTTTGCAGCTGACTTTGTGGTGTTCACTTTCATACAAATATACCTGGGGTCAATAGCATTGCAACCAACTTACAAGGACAACTCTGAATTCAAAATCAGTTAGACATGAAGTTAGCAACTCCATGCTATGAAAATCTATCTTATGAAATCTGTAGCAGCTGCACCTGGTGTGGTTGTATACACCAAAGGAAAGTTCAAGGAAACTAGAAAGATAGTGAGTATGTATGTTCTGTGAGATGCAGCCAAGTGGATAAAAATGTTGGTGATGCTTACCACGTTCCTTTCAAATTGTGAGTTCAATCTCTTGGTTACATAGTGTAGAAATATATACTATCTAATTAAAGAGAGTAGCATCTCATAAGTTTGAAAAATTCCATAGAAAGGATCTGAAAAATGCAAACTGTGTCTCTTTCCCTAAACTCTCGGATTAAATGAAAGGGGTTTTGTTTTTATCCCCCCCCCCAGTCCCTTCTTCACTTTTCTTAAATCATTTGTTATTTCTGGGTATGATGATAAACTACATCTGGCAGCAAGGAGATTGGAGGTTTTGCAGAGTATTGAACCACCTCTTAATTGCTGTTGTTCTCAGGTTATCCCTGACCAGATGTGGTAGTACTTGTTAGGGTCCCAGCTATAGGCAAATAAACAAAACACTATGGAAGTATAAAAATAGCAATACATTTTTTGGCAGACCTGAAGGAGACTACCACCACCTTTAAAGTTTTTTTTCAGTACAATCATTGATTACACCTTAAACTTTCCGATTGAAAAAAAAAAATTTGGAAAAATTTCAATATTTAAACAATTCTAGGCAGGGGCTCAATTTTTCATACAACGTTATAGTAAATCGATCCCCCATTTTGGAATCACTTGCTGGAACAACATTATCACCATCTGTAAATTTGTTCATTATCAATTTTTTTGGACTTTTTCCTGTGCAATCTTATCGATTAAACCCTAAACTTTCCGATTGACAAAAGAAAATTTGTAAGATTTCAACATTTAAATAATTTGGAGTGGGGGGGTCTCAGTTTTTCATACAACCTTATAGTAGATCGATCCTGTGCAATTAGCATTTTTGTTTGTGCATATTCAACAACTGAATCCTTTGCGAAATTTTTGAATAAAGCCATTCTTGGAGTTTCTGAGGAAGATGCCATCATAAGAACTGAAGAAAACTTGAAAAAGAGAAAAGCAAGTGCAACAACTCATCCCAAACAAAACAAAGCGGCCCCTAATGCGAGTTGTTTCAAAATGGAGGATCGATTTACTATAACGTTGTATGAGAAACTGAGCCCCCCTAAAATTGTTTAAATATTTAAATTTTTCCAATTTTCTTTTTGATAATCAGAAATTTTATGTAATAATTGATAAGACTGCACTGAAAAAAGTAAAAAAACAATGAAAAACAACAAATTTAAAGGTGGTGGTAGTCTCCTTCAGGTCTGCCCATTTACCTATAAAAACATTATGAATAATACCTATTTATAGTAAAATTATCAACAATACATTTTTAAAGCAAAATACATTTCACCTCTAGTTGAAGGTATACAATCGTGTTCAAAATATTTAAGCTTTAGCATTATGTAATACATACAGTTTAATATGCCACTAAACAAAATTGACCCTCATAAAAAACTTTCATGACCTTAATATGTACAATATCCCACAATTTCTTAAACTGTATTTCAAAATATAACTTGAACAAGCCTACAATAAAAAATCACATCAAAGCTTCTATTCATTATAACTACACAAACATGTATATGCACAAAAGCTGAGTATCATCTACCATCTATTCAATTGTGAAAGCAGAATGACATCATATTTTTATTACTTCAAATCTCTCAAGAAAATTAAATTTTGACATTGAATGATTTATACGGATTTGATATGTCATTAAACAAACAAATGTTATTTCAATTAGAAAAATGATACCATCATTTCCCATTGGTTGCCTTCCAAGGCTAGTGAGCCCATTCTGTTCTTTTATTTAATAGTCATTTAGGGAAAAGTGTTGGATTCATGCCTTTCTCAGTGACATTTGTGTGAAAGGGAGCACAATAGATTATGACACGATGACAGGCGTGGCTTCACCATTCCTTCTTGACCAATAACCAGTCTGCCTGCACTGTTTGTTTGATCTCAGATCAGCCAGAGTAGGATCGTTTGTTATTACCTGGCTAGGTTAGTCCTGACACACAAGGGGTTGAATACATTGTTAAGACTGGATTGACGCAATCCGTGGTACAGAATATAATCAGTAGAACACTGCAACACCATGGGTGTAGTTTTATATATATATTTATATATATAGATTAAATACACAATAATAAGCAAGTCAAAGCTGGTGATATTCAAACAGTTGGCTGGTATTTCAATAATACATTCAGTAACAATGTTCTCTGAAACAGGGTTTACTCAATCGTCTTTAGCAGCACGCCAATCTCATTTTGACCACTTTATTCAAATCACCAGCTGATTTCAGTTCTACCATCTTATTCAAATCACTGGCCCTGAAATATGCTAATTTCGTCTTCCATCTTGGTTTTATTAAACAAGCACAAAATCAGGGTGGTAAAGGGTAGTCACATGGGGTTCAATTGTCTCTCACTGTATAACTCTTACCAGTTTAAAATGAAAACAATATCAGTTATCCATTTTGACTGAGCCTCCCAGCTCTTCACTTATGAGGGAGTGAGGAGAAAAACTGTTTCCACTTGCCTGTCCATTTCAAAAGCACAGTAGCCTAAGACAGGAAATACTCACAGTCCAAATTTTGACCTAGGGTCACAATATGTCAGAACAGTATGACAATATTATGACTATAATTGTTTTACTCTGATTCAATCACTTCAGTTACTCTTCCCAACAGAAACAATTGCATTCTCCAATTTTATCACTTCAGTTATTTTTCCTGACAAAAATAATTGTATTCTCCCATTTTAGAGAAATCTATTCTAATCTTTAAAATTAATACCAAATGGACCTTAATTTTTTAAAATTGATAGTGAAATGATTACAGCTTGATTTTTAATTTAATAAGCCTGATGTCAATAGGCCAAAATTTTGGTGCCATCCTTTGGGTCTTGAAAAACACCTAAAAATTAAGAGTTACATACCCCTTTTCAAAACTACAAGCTCATTTATGACCAGAGGAATGTTCTTTCCTGAAGGGTTTTTATCTTATATTCTGTAATAATAATAATAATAATAATGAAACTAACCCATTAATGCATAAAGTTTCTTTAAAATTTTAGCTCTTTTTTTCTAATTTACTTTGCTGGTTCATGGCAAACTTAGAGCTGGTGGATTTCAAATTTTAAATAACTCCATCTCTAAAAAAAGATTTGGCCAAGCAGTTACCTTTGCCCCTACCTACCACTAGTAATTCAATGATCAAGCCACATACCTCCCACTACCATAGAAGAAATTACTGCTAAGATTCCGCTAGCTTAACCCTATAAAAGCCAATATTCCCCAACCCTTTCTTTTACTAGACCAAGGCTCCAGCAATAGAATTTTTCCTCATTCTTTGTTTAAGACATGTATTGTCAAACCCATTTAAACTGACATCTTGAAAATGTCTATTTCCCCTCTTAATTTCATCTGAATTTACAGATATATATATATATATATATATATATATATATATATATATATATATATTATTGACATCTGCAGACAGATCTGTTTCGCTGTATCACAGCTCATCAGTATACACACACACACACACACACACACACACATCATGTACTTATGGGTAAAATAATTTTAACATTTTTGCTTAGGATTAGTTAATTAAACCAAAGAAGGTATGAAAACTTACTAATTATTAAATCCTGATTGAAGGCCCAAAACTTTTGACCTATAGTTCTCATGGTTTTCCTCAAATTTAGTTTGCAAACATTGAAAGCAAAAAAAAGAAAGCTCTTCTTTCAAAATAACTTTCACTTTGCTGTGGCCATTAATCTAATCTACCCAATCAGTACCAAATTGAGTTAGCTTCTGTCTCTCAACGGCATTATCTACTTAAAGTAGTCACTTCTACTAATTACCTCAACAGTTCTGTTATATTGTTGGGCAGAAACTCAGACACACTGTTGATAGCCTTTGTGGGTGGACCTATCATTGATCATGGCCTGGCTTTTCTGTTGGTGTAAGGTTATTTGTGGTCTGTGTGTGCTTCAGAAGAAAAATTAGTTGTCCACTAGAGATTGGGAAGATGCTTTTGCAGCAAATAATATTTACAAGATTTCTGACTTGAAGCAAGAACTTACAAACTCGTGTAACTTAAACAGGTAAGCTAACGTAAATATCTTTATAAATGTTATGTATGTACCTATGGACTGTAATAGGCATGTCCCAATCCTTATATAATATGTTGAACACTATTAAGAGTGCGGTGTTTTCTTACTCTTTACCAGTTCTCTACTAGCTATAGTTATTTACTTCATGCAGATGGCGAGTCTTGTATTTGTTATTACTATTTATTTCTGAACTCCGTGTGGGTTATCACTCATGCAGTAACTTTTTAGGTTACAACAATATATATACACGCTCAGAATGAATGATTGGAGAGATGCGTTTATAGATTCACTTATGTGCAAATATCTTTAGGAATGGTATGAATCTATCTCATTCTCCCAGCTAGGGGTTAAATAGTAGGTTATATCCAGAAAATTCAATAGTTTCAGAAATTGTTAATGCAATATTCACTCATATATGTGTGTGTGTGCATGTGTTGTGGTGCAGTGGATGTTAGCTTGAAATGAGAAATTAGAGAGCAGAGTTCAAATTCCAGTTGAATTTGTTGCATTCATTTACATGTAAATATCCTTGGGAAAGGTATATAGCAGGACAGATTGGATTCTGTTGCTTTGTTGGCAACCAGCCTACTGCAGAAAGTAATGGCAATCTGCTGTGGGAAAATCTTTTGCTCAGTCAGTCAAAATTGTGTTTGTTTTTTGTTTTTTTTCATGTCTGTTGGATTTGAGATTCACCCACCCTGAGTAAATATCTGTTATTCTCTCTGTTAGCTTGTATACCACATTGTGCTGCAGTTGCTTCTGCAATGAACAGTGATATCATATACAAGACTGATCTGAGATCGGAGCACTCCCAATTCATTTTCATTGCAGGTATTCTTTTAATGCAAAAAAAAACAAACAATTCTTCCATTCAGACCTGAAGATGCCAACCTAACACATGAACATGAAACACAGTCATTAAAAAAAAGACTTTACTACTATATCTCATTTCTTTAAACACACACACACACACACACATATATATATATATATATATATATATATATATATATGTGTGTGTGTGTATGTTTCAAAACAATTCATTTCAAATTGTTGGTCTTTTATAACCAAGTTTCATCAAAATTTTTTAATTTTCCTAACATGTTTACATTTGTTGACATTATGATACATTTCAGAGCAGATATGGTTGTTTGCAATGAATCGAAAATTGTGTTATATAGACTTGATAAAAACCTCGTTTAGACTGGAGGCTATTCGTGGTTGAGAAGTCTAAGACGTTGCCAGATCAAATGGTAGTTTTCCCTATGTCAATAGGGGTCACAGGTTCGAATCCTGCTGAATAGCACACATTTTTGTAATAACAATTTATCGTAAATAATCAGCCCGGTAGATATAAATATATAATACTGTTTAATTAAAAACAGAATATTTACTTAAATACGAGTATCGATAAAAAATAATGTTCAAAACAATTCATTTCGTATATATATATATATATATATATAATTTTCATCTTTATTCTATATGGTCAAATGTAAACTTTTCTCAAATTTTTATGCAGGTAATAATTAATTTGTTTAACTGTAAAAGGGTGGGACCTAGTTGCTAATCTAGTATCTCGTGTAAATTCGTGCTTAGGCGGCACCAGTGATCTAAGCTCATCGGAGCAGAAGCCATGAAAGTACTTGTAGAAGAGGCACAGGGAAGCCACATCACGCCGGTGTGAGAGCAACTGCAGCCGGTCTGCCAAGTCAGTATCAACCACGTTACAGATCCTCCTTTGTATTTTGTCAAGAAGCCCAAGGAGAGCAGCAGGGGCACCCGACCAGATATGGCAGCAATATTCAATACAAGGGCGGATGGTAGATTTGTATATGTGCAGAATAGATTCAGGTGGGAAAAATTTCCGGGCCCTGCACAGGGAGCCCACTTTCATAGCAGCAGATTTGGCAATGGATTCAATATAGTCATTCCATTTGAGGTCCGCCGAGAGTGTAAGGCCAAGGAGGCGTAGTATTTTACTCTCTGGGAGGCTAGCCTGTCTCATGCTAATGGGAGGTAGATGCGATTGTCTATGGTGATTAGTTGATAACAGCTTTGTTTTAGAGGCATTGAAATTTACCAACCATTTCCTACCCCAGGTCACTACGGATTGGAGGTCCCTTTCAAGTACGGCAACGAGGTTCACTTTGTCGTCCAGACCTGGTTTCTGATCGATGCGGGAGTAGATTGTTGTGTCGTCGGCATACATGCCAACTTGGGATCTAATGGTGTCGGGGAGATCATTAATGTAGATCAGAAAGAGCGTGGGACCTAGGATAGAACCTTGAGGGACGCCCGTGTTCGTCTGGTAGTTTTGGGAGGCATGCCCATTTAATACCACCTTCAATGTGCGGTTAGAGAGGAAAGACTGGATGAGGTCAAACAGATGTCCAGTTATCCCATAGCTCCGTAGTTTGCACAAGAGGCCAGCATGCCAGACCCTGTCGAATGCTTTGGAGATATCCAAGGCAACGGTTCGGGCTTCACCATTCTTGTCAAGTGCCTGGTATATGTACTCGGTAATGGTCGTTAGCATATCAGCAGTAGACCTGGTGAAGCGAAACCCATACTGTTTGTCAGAGAGAAGCCCGTTGCCCATAAGATGCTGAATCACCTCGGCATTGATAATGGCTTCGAAAACTTTGCCAAAGATTGGAAGGAGACTAATAGGATGGTAATTGGCGGGGTCTGAGGGTTCGCCAGAATTCTTAAATATAGGTACTACGCAGGAGGACTTCCAATAGGCAGGAAAGCAGGAAGCAGATAGGCAGAGGTTATAGAGTTTAGAGAGGACAGAGGAGAGTTCTGGGGCACATTTCTTCAGTACTATGACTGGGATTCCGTCACCGCCGCTCGCTTTGTGTGGGTCAAGTTGCGCAATTATCTTGGCGACCAGCGAGGGTGTAATGTGGACATTATTTAGTTGAGCCTTAGTTCTGGGTGGGAAGTCTGGTGTAGGTATTCCTAACGAGTCCAGTGTCGAATTGGTTGAGAATCTACGGGCAAAGCATTCAGCCTTGTTGGCTGGGGAGGTGAGAACTTCAAATTCATTGATTATTGGGGGTATTGAAGTCTTGTTCCTGCTGAGCATACTTTGTTTGATTTTTTTTTTTTAATCATTTATTAAATTATTCGTTTTTTTAACCAGATAAAATTACAAATATTTTCAGTTTATATTAGCAAACATTTATTGCCTGTATATCAACCTTGCTTGTGGATGCTTATGAGGCTTACTTGTATAGTAAAATTTTTCCATATGAAATAGAATTACATTTGAAGTGGGTAGACATCATGTTGTTCTGTCATGAAAATCATATTTCTTTTTTGTGTAGCTATAAAATCAAACTAAACAGAACAGACATATTCTATTTGAAATAACTTTCTCTAGTAATGGTGAACCAAATCCAACATGAAAGAACAATAACTGATTTCACAGGATATTTTGCATTAATCAACAAGATAATCCTTATCAGCCAATCTATAGACACCTGATGATGACCAGTGGGTCTTGACTACATGGATTTAAGCATGCTACTAGAGTGGCAAATAGGTCTCACTACTTTATTGTTGAACTAACTATAGGCAACCACACATCTATTCTCCCAGTTTCTTTTTTCACACTTCTCACCTGTGGAACTGTCTTCCAATTTCTTGCTTCCCTATGACCTACAACCATCAAAATTTAAATGCAACATCAATTGCCATCTTCTGTCTTGCTAAATCCTGTTTCTTTAGTAAGGAGATGTGAAGAAAGGGCAATAAAGTGTCTTCTCATTCTCTTTCACTTGTTGTAATCCCCTGCATCCTAGTGGCATTATTGCCTTGCTTGGGGTGAAATGATAAAAAAAATCCAGAAAATACAAATTTTAAGCAAAGTGATCACAATATCCCCTCACCCCAGCCAAAAAAAAAAAAAACATTGTCAGTTTAATTATTGATGCCAAAAGGTCATGGGTCAATCATAATGGTAAAAATGTTCTTAGTAATTTTGAATATCTCAAACATTTTAAATTCCACTTTTATCAATAATTTTCAAAGATAGATCTTAAAAAGGCATGTCTATATTTTTGAGATGAGATATTTTATCTATTTACACTATTCAGACTGTTGTCCTCATTTTTATTGCCATATTCACAACATTTTGATCATTGTATCCTAACTTCTTCAGGATCTGTCCATATTTCTAAGATGAGGCTTTGTAACTATTTGTATTGTTATCCTCATCTTTACTGTCACATTTATGATATTTCGGCCATTGTATGCTTTAGACTTCTTCAGGTTATATTTGTTGAAATTTAGAACTGAGCCCTTTATTTAGTCGATGAGTAGTAGATTGTTTTAATTCCATGTAATATGCCTTGTGGTGCAGTGGATATTGGCTTGGAACGAGAAATTGGAGAGACACGACTGACTGGGCAGATGATTATCCTGCAGTAGGTTGCCATTGCTTTCTGTGGTAGACTGGTTGCCAACCAAGGCTATAGAACCTAATCTGTCCTATTATTTAACCCATAACTGGAGGGAAGAGTCAGATTAATACCTTTCCCAAGGGTATTTGTGCATAAGTGAATGTGAGGAATTCAACTGGAATTCAAACTCGGCTCCCTCATTTGTCGTTTCGAGTTGATATCCACTGCACCACAATGCACATCCTGAACAATGTAAATAGTATAAATAATTAAAAAGAAAGTGTTTTTCTGCATTAATTTTGTACATGGTATGGCAGAAATAATTCCCACATAATGGTAAGACAGGAAGTAGTATATGTAGGAGGTATCACTGTCACATCCTGCTTGCCCTGGGTACCGAAGAAGCCCCTGGAGTTGTATGTGGTGAAATACTAGTTATAATAATCTTATTCCAATATTATCAAAAATTTGACTTTCTTGAATGGCAGGCAGAGATTTTTTGTTCTACCTGAATTATTAATAGATCTTTGGTTAGTATGGTGACTTTCCGGAGTTTGTTTTGGAAATAAATATTGTACATGCATCATATAGATAATAATCAGTATATTACATTTTACAAAAATGACAATTTCTAGTATTCTTAATCTTATTTTTATTCTGAGTTGTATTAGTCTTTTTAATATTCTGTTAATTATTTGATAATATATACCCCCACCCACACCGCCTTTCATAAATTTATAGTAATGATATTAAGATAATTTTTTTTTAATTGTTCTCAACAAGAGTGAAATTGCTGCATCATCTGATGCACTATCCAACAATGTTTTTTATTGAATTAAAGGTGGGGAAGGGGTTTGATACCATCAACTGCAGTTCTTTTAAATATTAACTTTGAATATTTATTTTTTTAAATTTACATTTTTTATTTTAATAAAATATTTTGTAGTTGGAAGGTTTTTTTCTCACAATTTCTTATTTTATACACTATACAGGGTGTCTCCCACAACAAACTGACATTTTTTTAGTCTAATAACATAGCTCAAATAATCTCTAATTTTAACAAAATTTGTAAAAACTATATGGACTTATCTCAATGAGAATCTATCCGGAAGATGGATCAGACATGCCATTGATAATGACAGTGTGCTGTTGAAATGACCACCTTTTTTTCTTTTGAGACTATATGAAAGAACAGGTCTATATCCTCTGCTCTTCCTACAAGCTTAGAGGAACTTCAGCCGCGAATCACTAAAATACTGGAAAATATTACGCAAGACATGCTACAGCTGAACTACCAATTTGATGTGTCGTATACAATACGCATATTGAAACCTTGTGAAATCACTTATTTAAAATGTGAATATAGATTTTATGTGATTTATTTATTTTTTTTGACATCCTGTATTATAGCAGATATATATTTGAGCAGATTCCCAGTGTTTTCTAAATTGTATGAATTAAATTTACTGATTTATGCATTCAAATTTCTTAACAAAGAAAATGTGCTCTCCGGCAGGGTTTGAACCTTTGTCTTCCTTTTTAGAGGAAACTACCATCTGATAAAGAACACCATCTTGCCCATTGCATTTCAGAGTAACCAAACTGAGCTTTGTATCTCAGCCAGGTTCAATTACCCATTTTGAAGAATACAAATCTTCTTGAAAGCATATGTGATTTTTGAGGGTACAGGCTGGTAGAGGTAATGTACACTGTTTAAAAAACAAAACAAAACATCTACTCGAACAATGTGTATCCTGTTAAAAATTATGTCTGAACTAATAAGAAACGAGCAGTCAAAGACTGCAAATTTGGCGTCATTTTAGCTTTTAGCAAGAGATGATTATTAAAATGAGAATAACTGCAATGAACTTGACTACTCTGAAGACTGAAAAAAATGTATGATGTAAAGTTAAATTAAAAATTAGGTTGCAAAAATTGTGGAAAAGTTTGAGATATTAAAAGTAAAAACAAAGTTGTATTTAGACTCTTTTTTGGATAATAAATTTTAAATAATAATTTTGTGAAAAGTGTGTTTAGAAAATGTAATGACATAAAGCAAACTAGGAGAGGTAATTCAGTATTTGGCATGTGAAATGTATGAGAAAAATAAACCAGAAAGTTTAACCTGTACTAGATTGAACCTAAAATCTAATCAGTTTGTTTGTGTCATGAGGCCAATCATCCCTGAAATTTTCATCCAAATCTATCCAGCAGGTCTTGAGATTTCTTGACCATGGACAGACAAATAAACAAATATGACTGAAATGGATGAAGGTAATAATATTGGTTTAGAAATTATTTTCAAAATTGTTAAAAATGTTATATTTTGAATTTACATTTCATTTTTTTTCTTCCCCCAAAATATTTTGTTATTTAAAAAATTACTTTTTGAATGATTAAAAAAAAAAATTGTAAAGAAAGACAAAAATTTGTGTATGTGTTTGTGATATATACTTACATTCATATGTGTAACATTTGTTTGTTTTTCATTTCCAGGAACAGAAAAAGCTCCGGAAAGATTTGGAGGAGGAAGTAAAAGCCCGTAAACGACTGGAGAGCCTAATACCAAATACATTGAAAAATATCCCACACAATGCAACATGGGAAGAAAATATGACATAACACAAAAAAAAAAGAAGCATAATTAACTACTTATGTGTTGGGGGTAGGTGGGAGTATTCATGATAGCATTATTATAATTTTGAAAAAAGATATGATTTTTATTATTATTATCATTATCAGTATCATTATTACTACTATTACTACTACTGCTGTTAAATATGGCTGCAACTATTATTATTACTGTCAGAAGACCTTGTTGGTTTTTTTCAGTATTTGGGTTTAAGATAGCGGGTCACCAGGTTTTAAGTTCTATCCCTTGAAAGTTTGTGACACTTGCTACAGTATGTTTACCTTAGAGAGGAAATGAAAAAAAATAATAAAAAAAATAAAAAACTTATTTTAAATCTGGCCAAAGAGCCCTTCAAAGTAGTTGTCAGTCTTGTAAAATCTCACAGTACATAAATATTTACTCTTACCATTTTTCTTTTTTGTTTTTCTTTTATTTATTTTTGTTATGTTTCTTTTTTGTTTTTTTCTTTTGCATTTTTCATTTTATTCCTTCTGTAGTATGTTCAGTTTAATCTGGCACAAGACCATAATTGTTGAGTTCTTAATAAGAATTAGTCTCTAGCAATGACTCATGAGACTAGTTTACTCCTCTTATTACCCTGCTGAATAATAGTATGTGTGTGCCCCACTCTCTCTCACTCTTCCCAAAACCTTTTTTATTCAGATTAGATATACTAGTTTATGCATCTCTCTCATATATATATATATATATATATAATTTTATTAACTATGTTTATCATAAAACATAGTTGACTGACTTCAAGAGCTGTTGTGTTTTGATACTGCTTTTTAGCACCTCATCAGGCAGGCATTACTATATTACCATAAATATTGCTCTATTAAGTATTGAGCACTCTTCAAAAAAGCTAATTATTACAGTGGACTGTTAACCCGTTTGTTTGTACTACAAAGATATATAAAACTAGCTGATGTTATATTCAGCACTTTGACTCCAGAATTTCATAAACAAACTTTTGTGTGATCATTCAGTCCACATATCAGGGGGTATTAACAATAGTCTGTTTATTTTTATTTAGCAATAGCATGTTTATTTATGTTTGTTATTTTTTATTAAGTTAAAAAAGTTATATCCTTTTTATTTGTGTTAAGTTGATAAATATAAAAATTATATATATTTATATCTGTGTCAGATTAAATAAATTGCAAACATTGTGTCTGCTTAGTTTTAATAAAATCTGTTCATACTTACGGATAATCTTTTGTGTATTATAATTGAAAAATGTCAGAAATGAGCTGTGACGTTGACAGATGTTATTATCATCCATTTCTCAAGATACCCAAGTACTTTCAGTCTCTTTCTGAGATCATCTTCAGTGGGTGTGAGTTATGGTAACAAAACTCTCACCCTTGAAGATGAGTTCGGAAAGAGATTGAAAGTACTTGGGTACCTTGAGAAATGAATGATAACAACTGTCAATGTTACAGCTTATTTCTGACATTTTTCAATTATAATATGCGAAAGATTATCCGTAAGTATGAACAGATTTTATTAAAAATAAGTAGACACAATTTTTTTGTGTTTATTTAATCTGACATGTCTAAAAGAAAATTTGCTGCCTAAATACACAAATATATATATGAACTTCTGTATATATTGGGCAAATGGGGCATAATGATAAACTTGGAAAAAATCATGTGACACGTTTTGTCTTTCGAAGGGTCTTTTTCAGGTTAAATAATATTTTCATTATTGGAATTTTGTGTGTGTGTGTGTGTGTGTGTGTGTGTGTGTGTGTGTGTATTAGTAATAAACCTAGGAAAAGATTTGGTAAATAATCCCAATGGATACTAGTAATATTAAATTAAATATTAAAATTGATCCAACAGAGAGCTTGAGGTAAATTTAATACTTTACATCTGAAGGTTTAAGGGAAATGGAAACAGAAAAAGGTGCTTTCATTTAGAATCAGAAAGAGACATTTGAGTTAAGAAAGAAGACTTGGAGAATTTGACACTCACAGGGCATAATGAAGATAAGAGGAACAGATTGAAACAGTGAGTAACCTACCTAACAAGCCTGTAAATGGATGGCAGAACAGGTAGTGGGAGG
>JBBBDQ010001127.1:7860000-7972500 GCA_037127315.1 Ascarosepion bandense | reverse complement strand
ATCGAATAGAGTTGCCATATCTGTTTGGGTGCTCCTGCTATTCATCTCACAATTCTTGACAAAATGCGAAGAAGGATCTGCAATGTAATCGATCCTGACTTAGCATATCGACTTCAGTCACTTTCTCACCGACTTAACGCGATCTTGCACATTTATAAATCTACCATTCGTCCGTGTATTGAATAATGTTGTCATATCTAGTCTAGTCCTCTTACTGTGCATCTCAAGATTCTTGACAAAATCCAAAGAAGAATCTGCAATGTAATCGATCCTAACTTGGCATCTCGACTTCAGTCACTTTCTCACCGACTTAACGCGATCTTGCACATTTATAAATCTACCATTCGTCCGTGTATTGAATAATGTTGTCATATCTAGTCTAGTCCTCTTACTGTGCATCTCAAGATTCTTGACAAAATCCAAAGAAGAATCTGCAATGTAATCGATCCTAACTTGGCATCTCGACTTCAGTCACTTTCTCACCAACTTAACGCGATCTTGCACGTTTATAAATCTACCATTTGTCCGTGTATTGAATACTGTTGCCATATCTGGTCTAGTCCTCTTACTGTGTATCTCGAGATTCTTGACAAAATCCAAAGAAGAATCTGCAATGTAATCGATCCTGACTTGGCCTCTTGCCTTCAGTAATTTTTTCACCAATGTGTCATGGCTTTCCTCTGTTGTTTCTACAAATATTTATATGGCAACTACTCTGACAAACTTTTTCCTTTAGTGTCTGACCACATGGATTTAAGCATATTACTAGATTAGTATCTAGGTTCAACCCTTTTATTGTTGAAATAGTTAAATATAACCGCTACTTCTACTCTAACAGTTTTTTTTCTTCCACTTCCCACCTGTGAAACTCCTTTCCATTTACTTGCTTCAATGATAGCTACAGTTGCCAAAAATTTAAATGCAATGACAGTTGCTATCTTCTATCTTGAATCCTGTTTATTGTTTATTCTTTCTTCACAACCACCTGTATCTTGTCTTTTCATTCATTGTAACCTTCTGTGAACTAGTGGTGGTCTCCCCTTGTTTGTGGTGAAATGTTAAAAAAAAAAAACCCAAAACAGTGTTTGTTGGGCAAACTGTCTTGCTTCATGGCTAGGTGTCCAGTACAGTAGATTACTCATAAGTTCTTGTTTTGTTTGCCATTATCCCTAATATTTCTTATTACTATAGTTAATGGATACATATGTTCGAGTAGATGTTCTGTTTTTTCTTAAACTATGAAATTAATGTCTGGATAAAAAATGGAAAATCTTTTGACAGAAAATGTAGCTCCTGACAAGAACTGAACTTGCATATTTTTTTTTTTTAGTCTGGGGAAAATTGCTTTCAAGCCAAGTGTGCTTCACCATTAAGTTAAAGTAATTCATCACAACAAAGCAAGACTCAGTTAATTGTTTTTTTTTTCCTTGTTATAAAGGAATGCACATTATTGTCTGTGATTTTTTTTTTTTTTTTTTTTAAGTCTATATCTGCTGGTCCATGAATGAATATTAATTCATTTCTGGATCAGATTTCTTGTATCCAATTTAACTCATCTGTTCTCAATCAATCTTTGTGGGTAAGGATATCTCATGTTGATGCACAGTCTGCAACATAAGGGGCAAGTGATTGATAATGATGATATTGGCTGACTTTATTTAAAACATAAAACAACAATTTTAAAGCAATTAATTTAAAGCATATTCTGTGATCATAATATTTTATTAGCATAGTTTTTATTATTTATGACACTTTTAGCAAAAAAATGTTCATTGAAGTACAGTGGATATAGGCTTGGAACGAGAAATCGAGGAGCCGAGTTCGAATTCCAGTTGAATCCATTGTATTCACTTACGTGTAAATACCCTTGGGAAAGGTATTAATCCGTCTCTTCCTTCCAGTTATGGGTTAAATAGCAGGACAGATTGGGTTCTATAGCCTTGGTCGGCAACCAGTCTACCGCAGAAAGCAATGGCAACCTACTGCGGGATAATCTTCTGATGTCTCTTTCGAGACATGATTGCCCAAGCGTGTATCACGTATGGCACTTGACTGACTGATCTAACAAGACATGAAATTCCTCTTGATATAATCTAAAATTTATTTGTTTTCTATTAGTGAACTCAAATTATTGTTTTTTTGCTTCATTCTCTGGCTTTTTTTCTTTTCAGTACAAATTATTTTATATTCTACAAGAATTTGTCTTTTTACTTCATTTTGAATTTAATTTTCTTAAAATAAACAATTGGAATTATTTTTAAACAAGCTCTGTCTCCCTTGTTTTCTGCCATATTTTCTTCTCTCTCTCTCCTTAATTTATTTTTTGTTTATTTGTTTTACTTCCTTTTATTTAATACCCATTTTTGCGCTGTAATTTGATTTGAAAGAGTAAAGTTAACCTTTGCCTATTTAGCTTACGAATTATCTGTACAGAAATATAACACAATAAAATGTTTTATCAATTATTTATGACACCTTATATTAGATACCTTGGCATGAAAGGGGTAAAATATTACTTATGATTGACAAATTGATCATGCACACACAGTAGTGATTTTAATCCAAACTGGGTATTCCATTCATTCTTGTCTAAAAAAAAAAAAAAAAAAATACAAGTTTAATTCCTGTTGAGAGGCACATTTTTAAGACTTTTGATCTCTAGGCTGGTAAATATCAGTTTTACTGTTTAGGGAGGAAAAAAAAACCCTGTTAAATGTTATGCTTACTCAAATGTGTACACACAAAATAATTATATTGAAAAGAAATTTTAACACGTGAATATTTCAGTTAAATGGAAGTAGAAAGGTGTACTGAAAAATTATCCAAACTAGGTAAAAAAATTAAAACAAAGATGTTTAGTAATTGAATCAGTTTTTGGGAAAGCGGGTGGATCAAGAACTTTTCAGCACTCTTAGTAAGCATCCTGCACGATAAGTATTAGACTAATTGCTCTAATAGCCAGATGAAAAATAGTTTTTGATTTCCATTTTGTTGAAACTGGAATATTTTTGAACTTCCTTTCAATGAAGCTATGGTGGTTAAACTACTGACTTGTTATATTATTGAATTTTAAATCATGATTTATATTAATAATGGTAATTTCTCAATGTAGAGAATGGAATAAAAATTACCATTGTGATAGGCTGATTTTAAAATTATTTAGATATTTGTTATTGTCAAGTATGACTTTAAGAATGTTTGGAAATTTTTTCAAACACCTTTTAGCAAAAATATCTAACAAAGCCTGAAATTCCTCTCGAATCTAAAATTTGTTTCATTTTCTGTTTATGAACTAAATTTATTTTGTTTTCTGGCTTGTTATCTATCTCTCTTTTTTCTTTTTTTTTTCAGTACAAATTATTTAATATGTTACAATAATTTTTTTTTTATTTTGTCTTGAATTTATTTTTCTTAAAATGTACTAGAAATGATTGGAATTATTTTTAGACAAGATCTGTCTTCCTTGTTTTCTGCCATATTTTCTTCTCTCTCCTTAATTTATTTTTTTATCTATTTCTTTACGTCCTTTTATTTCCCCCAATTTAATACCCATTTTTTACACTGTAACTTCATTTGAAAGAGTAAAGTTAATCTTTGCCTGTTTAGCTTGAAAATTATCTGCGCAAAAATATCACAACACTTAGATATCTTCATAAAACCTTTTATTCTAATCTCTCTCACATATATAATTCAGACAGTAGACAAAATAAGAGCAAACAGAAGAATTAGATCAAAATTTTCTGACACACCTATGTCATTTTTCAAGAACAACAGACCAAAGTTTTCTGTGTGCATGCATGTAGACATAGGAATGAACACTGTAAGATAACTGTCAGTGTCTCTCTTCAATGCAATCTTCTGATTTAGTCCTAAGCTCTCATTGAAGCATGAAATCGACATTCACCATACAGTGTTGATTCCTATGTTGACACTGTCTCCTATCTTGAGCATGCTTCTCCCACAGGTATAGTAGACATTTTATATATATATATATATATATATATATATTATAAATTATGTTTTAGAACATGTACATAATTTTTTCTATATATGTCCTCTTCTCTACAATCATATGTTTATTTCAATGTTGGGGACTGTTTATATTGACCAAATATAAACAGTGGATGATTCCAAACTCTTACTCTTTCCTTCACCTGATGAGATATTGGAGTCCCCAACATTGAAACAACCACATGATTGTAGAGAAGAGGACATATATAGAAAGAATTATGTACATGTTCTAAAACATAATTTATAATAAATATTCACAGCTCTATACATCATATATCAAGCACTGTTTTAAATTAATGTTTTGGATGGGGAAAAAAATTTTTCCTTTTCTCTCCTTATTCTATGCTCACTCGGAGATATATATATATATAATCTCATTGTTTAATGTTCATTTCCATGCTAGCATGGGTTAGACATGGTTTTCTTGATGGCTCTATAATGGAGCAAATTTTACAGCTGTATGCACTTACTAACACCAAGCAGTTTCAGTTGAGTGCCATACGTGATACACGCTTGGGCGATCATGTCTCGAAAGAGATATGACTGTAAGCTGATTCCTTAGTATTCGGCTAACTGCCGACTAATATCAACTGCCTTAGTCCAACTGTGTCCAAACTGGAACTAACTAATACTTCTACTGAACTCCAATAGAACTTCCCAAGAACTTCATTATTTATTGTACGATGAGTACAAATATGGCACAAGGCCTAAAATGGGGATGGGGAAGGCTGGTCATCATCTGTCCTAATTTAACTTAGCTATTCACTTTCGTCGACCCTGATATACTTACACTAACCCTTACACCATAATACCACATTTTTACTTACCATTCTTACTACGACCACCATAATACCTCAGGTGCTATATGTCAGTCAGTTAAAGTGCCATACGTGATACACGCTTGGGCGATCATGTCTCTTTCGAGACATGACTGACTGGGCAGGAGATTATCCCGCAGTAGGTTGCCATTGCTTTCTGCGGTAGACTGGTTGCCGACCAAGGCTATAGAACCCAATCTGTCCTGTTATTTAACCCATAACTGGAAGGAATAGGCAGATTAATACCTTTCCCAAGGGTATTTGCGCGTAAGTGAATGCAATGAATTCAGCTGGAATTTGAACTCGGCTCCCCAGTTTCTCGTTCTGAGCTGATATCCAATGCACCACAACACACATCCGCTATTGCTATCCAAGCAGTTTAGGAGACTTAAAAATAGGTGACTTTATTGAGACACCACCTCTCGGAAGATTACTTGCCAGGGATAAGACAGTCCAGCCTATCCTAGTCTACACTGAGTAGGTGTAGAGTTCTTTTTTATTTCAGAGATTTCCTTCTCTTAGACAAGTTGCTATCCAAAGCTAAAAACTCTTACCTTTTTCTTTTAAATGACCCCAGTTAGGAGGAGAGGTTAACTATTTGCTCGTAGCTGGGACCTTAACAGGTGCTACCACAATGGGTTAGGGTAGACCTTAGAACAACAGCGATTAAGAGGTGGTTCCACGCTTCTCTAAACCTTCTGAACACATATATACATCTTATAAAGTTGGTATTAATCAACATATTTTAATTTATTTGTTTTAATGTTATTTTTAATGGATACTCCTATCTGAGTGGATAGTCTATTTTTTCTATAATTAAGCAGTATATTCTAATTATCCTCCGGCCTAGATTAGTAGAGTAAAAATTATTACTCAAACATTAGCAAAGAAATAACATTTGCTAATGAAATGTGAAATTCACCTAGCTAAAGATTCACCTTCTATACCAATGTAAGGAAGACTCAAATAAATTGGACATTTTTTAACAACATGCGGCTTAACCTTATTAAAATTATTAATGACATCACACATAATGGAATCCAAAACGTTCAAAGGATATCCATTTTTAGAAAGTGTCATCTTAATAAAATCCATTTCACCACAGAGGAAGGAATAAGAACAAATTTTAAGAGCCCTGAAATTCAGTGTTCTAATTAAATTAAATTTTATGTTGTAAACAGAGAGATTGCTTGCTGGGTTTTAATGTCACTGGACTCTGGTTCTTTTGCATCCCCCCCCCGCCCCTGTTATTATCATTGGAAAATACTTATCTTCCGGCAGGATTCAAACCTGCATACACCCATATATTGGGTGGGTGGGGGGGGATGCCACCATTACATCTGATGTATTTTTTTTACTCAACCAAAGAAGATAAATAGATGGCAGAGCAGGGTTTGAGAGAGGAAAATCTTGAGAATGATGAGAGACAGGGCCAAGTGGAAGTCCATGGTTGCCTACATCCTGGAGGGGCATGACACATGAAGGAAACGGTAACAATAAAATGTATATCTATGACAAAATAAGTTAGCTTAACAGTAGATTGTTTTGCTTTGCAAAGAAGATATTGTGATAACCAAAATCTGAATTATACTTTTTAAACATATATTTCCATGGTTTCTCAGAAAACATCTATGAACATATCTGATCTATAGCCGCATCTACTGCTAGGAAGGTTGGGTCTCTGAGTCGGGCCAGAAAGTTTTTTTGTTAGAATCCATTTTGCACATTTCTAACTCTACCACTTGTCTATGCATTGAATAATGTTGACATATTTGTTTGGGTGCTCCTGTTCTTCATCTGAAGGTACTTGACAAAATCCAAAGAAGGATCTGCAATGCATTTCTTTACCCCCCCCCCCCCCCGCCCAATTTCATTTTATTTGAAAGAGTAAAGTTAATCTTTGCTTGTTTAGCTTGGAAATTATCTGCACAAAAATATCATAACACTTAGAATAAAATGTTTTATCAATATATCTAATTTCTCTCTCATATATAATTCAGACAGTAGATAAAATAGCAGCAAACAGATATTTTCCAAACAAGATTTCTAAAATATCTAGGCTAGCGGATAATTAAAAGGAACAAAAAAAAAAAAAAAAAAGAAAGAAAACACAGATTATCCACTCAAATACAAGTATCCATTGAAAATAATGTTAAAACAAATATATATATATATATATATGAAATGTGTATGTATATAAATATATATAAATGTGTGTGTGTGAAATGTGTATGTATATAAAAATATATATATATATATATATATATATATGAAATGTGTATGTAGTGAAATGTGTGTGTATATATATATGTGTGTGAAATGTGTATATATATATATGTGTGTGTGTGTGTGTGTGTATATATATGTGAAATATATATATGCAATTTGTTATATATATTATATTATTTACATATATATGCACAGTACTTATTTGAAAGTGCTCAATATCAGTTATAGAGCTAACATATTCAGTTAGATAGGTGTGAGTTTGTGACCCTGGGTTTCACACTTTTGTGATTGTCAGACAAACTTTTAAATGACATTTTTATTAAAAACTAAAATTAACTGCCTGTTTTGTCCCAGATCTTTTCAAGTTTATTTCTAGGAGTCTCAGCTTTAAAAATAAAAGATGATAATGGGAGGGGGAAAAATGCAAAAGAACTAGAGTCTAATAACATTAAAACCTATCAAGTAATCTCTCTGTTTACAGAGAGAAGGCTTGTGTGATTTGATGTATATAGACTCCAAAACTTTCAGATAATAAGAGTGCAACCTAGATAATACTGAAAAACAGTCAACACTCAATCCAGCAATACATTTCATGCTATTTATGGCATGTTGTAATATAGATGACCCGATTTTACCCGTATTTACCATTTGGCTACTACCTGCAACTAGATTAAAAATTCTGGGAGGTAAATGTTTTATTCTATAATCTAAATGCTGAGATGTTCTACCTATGTAATCACTTCTACAACTACGTTCAAATTTGTAAATAACAGAATTGACGTGATGTGCGATGTGGGGAGTAAAGCATTCTTGCGAATGGAATAAAAAAATTGGCTGAGTAAAAAAATATATGACTCAAACAATAGCAAAGAAATAACATTTGCTAATGGAATGCAAAATCTGCCTAGCTAAAGATTCACCTTCTATACCAATGTAAGCAAGACGCAAATAAATTGGACATTTTTTAACAACATGTGGCTTAACCTTATTAAAATTATTAATGACATCACACATAATGGAATCCAAAACGTTCAAAGGATATTCATTTTTAGAAAGTGTCATCTTAATAAAATCTATTTCACCACAGAGGAAGGAATAAGAACAAATTTTAAGAACTCTGAAAGTCAGTGTTCTAATTAAATTAATTTTATGTTGTAAACAGAGATTGCTTGCTGGATTTTAATGTCATTGAACTCTAGTTCTTTTGAATTTTATTTTCCCCTGTCAATATCATCTTTTATTTTAAAAGCTTACATTCCCAGAAATAAACTTGAAAAGATCTGGGACAAAACTGGTTGTTTATTTTAGTTTTTAGTAAAAATGTCATCCAACTTTTGTTTAGTCCTTGCTATTATTAATTGTGGTTCTTCTAAGAATCTGTTCAAATATATATATATATATATATATATATATATATATATATACTTACACACAAAGTGTCTCAAAAAATGTATACACAGTTTTTTTAGCTCATTTCAACTTGCTTTCTTTACTGATTTACATGTTAGTATTACTAATGTCACCCTGTCTTGATTTTCAACAAAGGAAGTTCATTCTGAAATGTTACTGAAGATATGAAAATGCAGTTGAAGTTCAAAGGTGGCATATTGAGAAGAGTCTTGTTTATTCAGATCCACACATGTGGCTTAAAATCTCACAAATTAGAGATGAGTTTGAAACTGATTGTAATGTACAAGTACTGTTTCTGAAGACCATGGATATCAATCATGCCCTGTGAAGCAAGAAAGGGTGATGGAAAGTTTTCACAGAACTCCAAGAAAATTATTTGTTATCCCATAGTCACCCATGTTTGGATCACAATGGACATCAATTTAAAAACATGTAATAAACAAATCTTAAGAGCATGCATTTATAATGAATACTGTCTTCATATACAATATTCAAATTAGATACAGTTGGTTCTAGCTGCTTAAATTATTTCTTGAAAAAGCTTTAAAATGGGTATACATTTTGACACTCTCTCTCTCTCTCTATCTATCTATCTATCTATATATATATATATATATATATATTCTTCACAAGATTTTCCAAATATTTGGGCTGGTGGATATATATAAAATGTACTATTTAATTACAGAAAAACAGATTATCCATGAAGTACAAGTATCCATTAAAAATAATGCTCAAAGTGTATATATATATATATATATAGGCAAAGTGTAGCAATGTATACCAGGCAGGAAGTGTCCATTGTTTAAGTAAGAATGGAACAAAACTAGCTAATGTATTATTTTGGGATGCAATGAGATTGGTTGTAAAAAATAATAATAATAATAATAATAAAAAAATAAAATAAAATATTAGTTTGAAAGGGTTTTATTAATATAAAAACAGTTGTAAAGAAATACATGTGAGGCCATAAATTTAAATTTTAAAAGCAGAATTACTAGATTTTAGAGATGACTAGTAGTGAAAGTAAGCATCCACAACAATGTAACAGTTAATTAAGTATAGCTTTAAGGTGTATATGAGTAACTAAAAGGGGGTAGGTTTATAGATTATAGCAAATAGTATACAGATGGAGATAATTTTATATATGTTTAAGAGTGAATTATCTTATGATGGCAGTAAGTAGTAATTTCATTATGGTTTAATAAGTTTTTAGGAATTTAATTATATGGATTTTTTTTTGTAAGCTAAGAAAGCATATTTTATGTAATATTTTACATGCTCTAGTTTTTGTTAAAATCTTACATTTTACTGTAGGAGTTTTATTTCCATCTTTCAATTGCCAGTGTTATTTGGAGAGAGAAGTTACTATAGATTTTATTATTAAAGGATAGTTTATGCTGATAAAATCTTGCCTTAAAAGTATTCTTAGTACTTCCAATATAATGTTTGATAAGATTTGGATTTTCTGTAGTGGTATACTATGGAATTTAGGGAGGACATTCATTTGGGTTACAACAATTGCAAGTATTAGTCTTATTGTCATTATTTTTAATAGGGTGGTTGTGATTGTTAATTTTGTTATATTGTTTCAGGAATTTATTGTTTTTTAATTATCATTTCAAGATTATCAGTGCCGCTATAACTAAATTCCAGTGTATTCTTATTAAAAATTTAATAGAATAGTCCATTATTTATGAGGTATTGACAGATTTTAAACACTTCTATCTTCTTTCTTTCTGTCCTTTTCACAGTGTCTGTTCTCCTCTTTTCACGTGATTGAAACAGAAAAGTCAATTATTTATTTTGGCAGGGTGTAAATGTCATGAACTAACAAAGGCAGGGAGAAACACAATTATAATAGGATACTAATTATAATAGTAATAATAATGACTACTATGACTACTATTTCTTCTTACTCTAGAAATGTACTTGTTTGATATCACGATTTCTTGTTAGGACCCCCTCCCCCATTAAAAAAAAAATCCAAGGATTTTTACATATGTGTTCCTTGTATTTTAATAACGTTAGTAGTACAATTGGAAAAATATATGAAAATTATGAGAATCTAATGTATTTTCTATAGTTAGCAGAACTTTTACCAAAAAGCTCTCAGTAGATAACTTTGCTTTAGTTTTACAGTGTGACATTTTATGTCCTACTTTTCTACATGTCACACTTCAAATTCTCTGATATCTGAAACAAAGATTAATTTTTCTTTGGCTTGTATATATACACATTCTTTTTGTTCAATTTCTTCCATATCATGCCTCAAATTTAGGATTCTCTAACACTTGTCCAATATTTTTTGTAATGTTAGTTTTTGATTCTGTTTTGTTAAGATTCGAGCATGTCTTTATTTTTTCATTAACCCTTGAATTAAAATTAACCCTTTAAACATATCCAGAGCCAATTAATTTAATTTGTATCTTTCGCACTCCTTGTTAACAATTCCAGCATATGTGATAAAATCTTTGTCTTCTTTTCTTGTCCCATTCATGCTCTTCCAACAAGCATTGAATAACAACTTCTCTCACTAAAAATTCAAGTCAGAATATTTACCATTTCTTCAAAACAAATTTCTTCTGGTTTCTTTGATATTACAAAATTATAGTATTTTTCATGTTCTACTGGCGTCAACTTTCTTAACAAAAGTTTGTTTTTTTTGTCTCCCCAGTCTTTGCTTTCTTCTCTTTAAATTTGCTCATGTTTTCTAAAATATGTAAGTAATTCCATGGTAAATTTTCATTTTAGGACCCAAAGGCCTTTACTCCTTCAAATCTTTCCAAAACGTCCCTATTTCCGTGCAAATGTATATGCTGAACTCAAATCGATAATTGTTTACAGAAGAAACATACCTTTTTTTCATGTTATTGGCCAGAAATAAATCGGACTATATCTCACCCCTTACCACCGTTCTCATATCTGATTCACCGCTGAATGACATGATGCATAGGATACTGAATTCATTCTATTTACTCCCTTTTCAGGAATTACTCTGCAATTTGTTGTGTTTTGGAACTCATTTTCCATGCATTAATTGCAAAATGGAAGTAAAAAGACTGAAAAATTGTAAAACTACACATGAATTCAGTCTGCAGTGAATAACATTTTCTAACCATGGTTAGGGAGTGAGATAAACAGTGACAAGAAGTTCCATATTTTTCTTCTTGATAAAATGAAAAAAAAAGGTAGGTTTCTTCAATAAACAATTATCAATTTGCATTCAGAAAGATTTGAAGGGGTAAAGGCCTTCGGGTCCTAAAACGAAAATTTACCAATTCCATCATCTGAACTGCCACTGCTTCAGGAGTGAGAGAAATTGTCCAATTTTACATTTTCTTCTGAATTATTTCAATTAAATTTTTTTGTTATTTTTGTTGCTGTTATATTTTTCCAACAACTGTTGTTATATTTTTACTACTTGAACAAATAATTCTATCCATATTTAAGAATTTTTTTTTCTTTACACATAGCAAAGAAAACAAAAATTAAACCATCATGGTTCTGATTTGTTGTTGTCACTTATTTTGTGCACCACTGCAAAAAATATTTTCTACTCCATATAAGTTTCAATTCCTTGTTGACACTGTTATAAATTGCTACTAACAGTTATATTATGTCTTGACTGACTCTAATGAAGACTCTATCAGAATTCTCTTAACTCTGACACTGACCTCTCTTTAAGGCATCTTGCCTAGTTCATTTGTATGCTATATTTACTTCACCACATCTTTCCAAAAAGAATTTCATGTGTAGTCATACGTAGTCACAACAATGGTGACAAACCCCGTCCAATGAAGATAAAATGTGTCACAAATAAACTTTTTTCATTTTGTTTTACAATTTCTTCAATATAAAGTAGTGGTCATAATATAAGGAACGGAAACAACAAAGACATAAATATGTGTATTACTTAAAGAGTAATGCATGATTAGCAATTAAATTTTTACCGA
This sequence comes from Ascarosepion bandense, assembly GCA_037127315.1. NCBI lineage: Eukaryota > Metazoa > Mollusca > Cephalopoda > Sepiida > Sepiidae > Ascarosepion > Ascarosepion bandense. Next base: position 7,960,076 of record JBBBDQ010001127.1, on the reverse strand, counting down.
ATAAAGATTAGGGTGTAATGCATAAATATTATATAAAGTTACAAAAATTTACATAATAGTTTCTTTTTAAGTAAAGATTAAATGGAACAAAGGAAATAAGCTACTGGACAAAAGTTAAGGAACGATCTTGTTAATACTTGATTGTGAACAAAATATCAACAAAATTTAATATTTGGTAAGCATCCCCTTATTTTCAATGACTTCTCTGCATTGTCGACCACATGATCTAATTAATTTCTTGCAAAAATCAGCAGTAATTCCCTCCCATTTGTCTTTCAATAACTCCCATAGGTGATCCTAGTTTTTTGGGTTTTTTTTCTGAGCCCTTTTTCTAATTTTCTTCCAAACATTTTCTATTGGATTCAGGTCGTGGCTTTGGGCTGGCCACTTCATTAGGGTGATTTGTTCTTCAAATAAAGCCATAACCTTCTGAGCCTTGTAGCAAGGTGCACTGTCCTGCATGAAAATAGGAGATTCATAAAGATTATGGTGTAATCTTGGTACCACCTGCTGCTGAAGAAGCCTTTTGTAAATCTCAGCATTGATATTGCCATGTACGCAGATGATAGGGCCAACTTCTGCAGATGAAATCATTCCCCACACCATCACACTGCCACCACCAAACTTAGCGGTTTTCTTGACACATTGAGAAGACAGTCTTTCACCTGTTCTATGCCGTATGTAAGTTTTGCCCTCGGAACCAAATATAGTAAACTTGGACTCGTCACTGAAATGAACTGTATCCCATTGTGCGTCAGTCCAAACATGTTCTCTCGCATACTCTTTGGTTTTGTTTTGAAATGAGAGACTTCGAAGCTGGAATACAGGCATGCAATCCTGCATTTTTTAACCCTCGAGCAACCGTTTTCCTTGAGATCTTATAATCTGTGTCTTCATTAAATTTACGGGGAATTGATGTAGCAGTTTCAAAACGGTTTTTTGTAGATATTCTAACAATTCTTCGATCATCTCTTTGCGATGTTTTTGGAGGGCTGCCGGTTTTTGGTTTTGCATTTAATGTTTTATCTATTTTATACCTGCTAATTACATGATGAATGACACTTTTAGACCTAAGAACAATATCAGAAATTGCCCTTTTTTTTTTTGATAATAGCGATAATGTTTTTTTTTTCTTCAAAAGAGAGTGTTTTGCGTGTAGAATTTGCTATATTGTTTAAAAATAAAATCCTAATGATAAATAAACTTTTACTTATTGTTGAAAATCTCCATCGAGTATTTTAACAATGTAAATTAAAAGTTTATGTAAATTATTAACATCGTTCCTTAACTTTTGTCCAGCAGCTTATTTCCTTTGTTCCATTTAATCTTTATTTTAAAAACAAATATGTAAATTTTTGTAACTTTGTATAATATTTATGCATTAAACCCTAATCTTTATTCGGTAAAAAATTAATTGCTAATCATGCATTACTTTTTAAGTAATAGACATATTTATGTATTTGTTGTTTCTGTTCAATATATTATGGCTGCTACTGTAGTTTCTTTTTTATATATATATATATATATATATCCAAATGAATAAGGAATGAAGAAAATAATTGCAACGTTCAAAACATTAGTTTAAAACAGTGGTCAGTATAAAAATAGACCAATGAATATTTATTATTAATTATACTTTACAGCCTGTACAAACTACTAAAAATTGTACATTTTGTTTCGACATTGAAAGATTGTTCTTTCAATGTTGAAACAAAATGTACAATTTTGTAGTAGTTTGTACATGTTCTAAAGTATAATTTTATATATATAAAGAAACTGTATTGAGGAAAGAATGAAATACAACAAATTTTAACTTAAAATTTTGAGCTTTTGATTCATCTTGATGCATTATGTCAAAGATGCATCAGATGCCAAAAATTTAAAGTTAAGCATTCTTGTATAATCACCATTTTACAATGTGGTATTTTAACCAACCTTTGTTTCATTTTGTTTTTCCTTCTTCCAAATACAGTTGGTGCCAGAGTTATTCAACCAGCCTCCCATAATTATGAATAAAGCTGTAATTCCACAAATTTTGTGCATTTTTTTTTTTTTACAAATGATGAAATAATGGATTTAAAAGAATGTCATATCCACCACAAATTTTATTTTAACGTCAATACATAATATCTGGAAACATCAAAGAAACATTTAACATACGACAAAATTATTGGCCCTCTTGCGTCAGTAATCAGTTGTGTAACCTGTATTCTTGATTATTGCCTTTTAATTGTTTTTGATAATTCCTTATAAGAACACTACACACTGACAGGTATTTTTCTCCATTTCTCCTTGGCAAAATAGCTTCTAGTTCCTCCATTTTTTTTTGTTTTTTTTGGCATAATTTTTCTTTTAATAGGACCATAAATTAATGGTTAGGACTTTGTACTGGGTATGCCAATACCTAAACTATCTATATTGTTCAGACTGTTGTCCTCATCTTTATTGTCATATTTATGACATTTTGGACATTTTATGCCGTGGCCCTTCTTCAGGTGGTATGTTTAGTCCATGGAGGTAGATTGTTTCACCTGCCATGTCTTTTCCTGGATAACTCAGTTCTTCATGTTTTTGATCACCTCTGCTGTAGCTGGGTATTGAACTCAGAACTCTTCTTCAATGCTTGTATTCACTGTTCCATGTGAGATATCCATAAAAGGCATAACACTTGAAACTAGTACAATCTATCTCACTGAACTAAATAAAGAGTTCAGTTTAAAATTTCAATGTATATCACCTTAAGAAGTCCAGAGTGTACAGCAGTTGAAATGTTGTGACTATAACAATAAAGATGAGGACCACATTCTGAACAGTTACAATATCAAAAATATAGATGGATGCTAAATTTAGTTGTCAACTAAGTTTCCTAACAATCCGTGCTATGCGTTTTGGGTCATGGTCATATTAGAATGTTTAGAGATGTCCCAATGACACCTTTGAAACAGTGTCATTTTTTAAGAATATCTAAATACTACTCTTTATTCATGATACCCTGTACTCTCACTAGTCCTCTTGGTCCAGAAGCAATGAAACATCCTCAAAGCACCGTGATCAATTGTAGGAAGGGTAATTATTGGTTTCTGATCTTTTGATTACCTCTATACATACCAAGAATTCATGTGACCAAATAATTCTAGTTTTGTCTCATCTAATTATAAAACAGAGTTTCAATATTTTTTCCAATATTGTACATGGCTTCTAGCATAAGCTAATCTGATTTTTAGGTGTTTAACCTTAAGCAATGTAGTTTTACTGACAAAAATGTTGAAGGCATCATCTAGAGACTTTTCATTGATGCATCCAAATCTGCTGTCTGTACATCATTGACAAAGTTCTTTGCCATTAAGTGAGAGTTCTTTGAAATGTCTGTAATGATTTTTTCTTTTCGTTCCCTCAGAAATTAACCCTTTTATGCTAGTTCTTAACTTATTCTTAACACAAAAGCCACATTGTACGTCTTGATAATGTTCTGAATTGTTGATCTAGGGACATTAAAATGCTTGGAAAGTGCTGTATATCCATCACCTTGCTTGTACTCTTCATTTGGAACTTCTTGTCTGGTTCAGTATATAACAGATGAGTTATCATGGTACGAGACATTCACATGTTGTCTTCTCCTGAACCTTCTAGAATATTATAGAATCTGGTCAATACAATTTCATTTTCGAAAGACATTTGTATTAAATGTTAAATTAAGAAAAACATGCTAATTACCATAGAGTAATATTTAATAATTCCCATCAGAGTGTGTGTGTGGGGGGGGGGGAAGGGGCGAATAATTTTTGGCAACACCAGTTTTTTACAAAAAAATTATAACTATGAATATAATTGATCAATAAAAGATTCATGAATTATTCAAAATTAAATACAGAATAAAATATCTATGACAACATCAGGGAATGCTTTTTAATATTTTTATATCTTTATAAAATATACAAATATTCAGTGTGTGGGCAAATAAATCTGACACCAATTGTAAATATTAGTTTGAAGAAGTTCTTTTAAAGGACAAAGCCTATAACAGATATTTTTTTTCTATTTTGTCATTCAGTTACCCACTATTAGTTTTATATTTAGAGTTGTATATCATATTTTCCATATACTTTCTTAACTACAGTGATTGAATTGTATTTTTGTTTTATCCTCAAGGTTTTCTTTCAGTTCGCTTGATTTGCTCCTTCAACATTTTCTCTCGTTCTCTTATTTCATATCTATTTTGGTTATTTTCCACCATAAAATTTAAATTTGATTTTTCTTTGCTACATATGAATTGGTTGATAATTGGGTATTTCACTAAGGCTTATTGAATATCGTGTTTGAGTTCTTAGAATTGAAACAACTATCAGGTTTCTAGTGTGTAAGTATGGAGATGAAATTTAATCTTGATTTTCCTATGCTGCATATTAATTGGCTGATATTCGGCTATTTGAGGAAGTTCCGTTATTACGATTGAAACAACCACCATGTTCCTCATATGATGAGATTTAATTTAATGGTTCTTAAAAGTTTTTGATTATTTCATTTGGTTATATGTATTGCATTTTCTGTATAGATTCAAAGTGGATATCAGCTTGGGATGAGAAATCAGAGAGCCGAGTTCAAATTCCAGTTGAATTCATTTGCATTCACTTATGCGCAAATACCCATGGGAATTATCAAAAACAATTAAAAGGCAATAATCAAGAATACAGGTTACACAACTGATTACTGACGCAAGAGGGCCAATAATTTTGTTGTATGTTAAATGTTTCTTTGATGTTTCCAGATATTATGTATTGACGTTAAAATAAAATTTGTGGTGGATATGACATTATTTTAAATACATTATTTCATCATTTGTAAAAAAAAAAAAAAAATGCACAAACTTTGTGGAATTACAGCTTTATTCATAATTATGGGAGGGTGGTTGAATAACTCTGGCACCAACTGTATTTGGAAGAAGGAAAAACAAAATGAAACAAAGGTTGGTTAAAATACTACATTGTAAAATGGTGATTATACAAGAATGCTTAACTTTAAATTTTTGGCTGCATCTTTGACATAATGCATCAAGATGAATCAAAAGCTCAAAATTTTAAGTTAAAATTTGTTGTATTTCATTCTTTCCTCAATACAGTTTCTTGCATATTAATTGGCTGATATTCGGCTATTTGAGTAAGTTCCGTTATTACGATTGAAACAACCATATAGGGTGGTTGAATAACTCTGACATCAACTGTATTTGGAAGAAGGAGAAAGATATTAATCTGTTGCTTCTTCCTCCAGCTATGAGTTGAACAGCAGGAGAAATTGGGTTCTATAACATTGGCTGGCAACTTGTCTACTACAGAAAGTAATGGCAAACTACTACCAGAAAAATCTTCTGCCCACTTAGTCATGTCTCTTTTGAGACATGATTGCCCAAGTATGATGCACTTAACTGACATATAGCTTCTTAGAACTGACATTTTTTGACATTATGAGGCTGAAATTAGAGGCCTGCAAAGTCATTATTAGTATTTTTGCACCTAATTATTTATTATAATAGGTCAGTATTTAAATATCATAGCTTAATTGTAGAGAATAGGAATACAGTGGCACTGAAATGGGAGGAGAGGGCCTGTTTATCATGAATATATTAAAATCTTATTTCATTGTTACGGATGTGTGGGTAGTGTAATGGATAGTGACTCGGAATGAGAAATCAGAGAGGCAATTCCAGTTGAGTTCATTAAATTTATTTACATGCAAATATTGTTAAATCTGTCTCCTTCCCTCCAGCTATGGATTAAATAATAGGACTTGTATCTGTAAAAATCATTCTTATTCTCAAAATAATTTTTAATGCAATGTTCACTAAAACAAAAATTATTCTTACTATTCAAGTATGTTTTAGCTTTAAATAACCGCCCAAAATGTTTGATAAACCATAAAAAAAAAAAAAATTCAATCAAATATATTACACTATTGGTGAATTTTGTTTGTTATATATATATATATATATATATATATATATATATATATATATATCCTATTTTGATACCTTATTTTGTTGATAGCAAGATGATCATATTTCAAATCTAAATTGTTTGTTCATTTCAAATACTCCATTTATTAGAGAAAATATATTTAGTTTAAATCCAGGAGTAATAACAATGACTTCAAACAGTAGGCTTATACTATTTTCCTGTTTTGAAATGCAGCTGTACATTTCAATTTCATTCGAATTGTGTGTCTGTATACATTTGCATATGTGCACGTGTATTTTAATTCAATGAGAGACCTAAAAATATTGCTAAAAAATTAAAATGCTTTAAAAAATAATTTATTACTGAATAATTTCTGAATAGTTCAATAAACTCTGACATAATCATCTGATATTTTTTATGGATTAAAAAGTTAACATTCAACTTTGGTTTTTATTACTCAGATTGATGAAGAATCAACACTTGTTTTATTATTATATAGATTTTTTTTTTCAATTAGTGTTTGAGGTTGCCTTTTAGCGGCTATTGATAATGGCATATGAAGCATGAATTAATTCTGATTTTCCACTCTCATTTATTATTTTGGTATTGAATTCATACTCCAAAAACATTCTAAATTAAAAGGAAAAAAATAAAGATTGGTCATTTCACAAAAAAAAAAAAATCCAACTAAAAATAAAAGATAATTCTCTAACAGCTGAAAAAAAAAGTTATGTACCAATAATTAAAAAAATGTTTATAGCCATAGATTTTGTCGTTCAAAAAGGAGATAATTTGAAAGGTTTTCTACTTTGAAATAACTTCTATTTTACTACAACTCCATTAGAGTAGAATTTCGTAGTCAGTTTAACATGTCTGTGCAAAGACAAAAATTGTTCAGCCTTTGCAACCAGTGTCATGCAGACATCAGGTTATTCCAGAGCCCCTCTATTAACCCCACCAGGCCCTTAAGAGATTTCAATGATTAAATTTTGTTGCTTTAGATATATGCATCTTTACACATCTTATATTACCTCCTGTCAATATGTCTTTAAGAAACTTAAATTGTTCTTCACACACACACACACACACACACACATATATATATATATATATATATATATATAGTTAGTTTTTGGTCATACTTATATTAGACCTGTATACAGCTGTATTAAAAAGTTTTCAATATGTTTATATTGTAGAACTTTTGAATATTTCTCATTTGAAATTGAGTTATTTCTGCAACATAGGTTTCATCCTGTCAGTATCTATAGGCAATAATTGCCTGAAAATACTGAAAGGTTGAAACCTAGGTTGTGGAAATAACTCATTTTCAAATGAAAAAAAACAATATATATATATATGATAAAGAATAAATATGAAAGGATGAACTTTTTAATAAAAGTGAAACATGTTAAATTGATAAATATTTCCTATTTCTTCTTTATCTTATAATTGTCAGATTCTGATCCATATTTAGTCTTAGCTCATCTAAACTTATTTATAAATGGAACTTTGTGTGTGTGTCTTTGTGTTCATTATTTATAGACTCCGAAACGGCTGAACCGATTTTCTTGATAATTTACACAGTTGTACTATAAGCGTCTACGAGTGTTCTTAGCTAGGTTTTGTGTCGAGGTACCCCCAATAAATATCAATAATCCAAAAATCGGGTTCTAGAAGGAGTGGTCCGATTTTAATCAAATTTGATACACTCATAGTCAAAGACATAAGAAACGATATTCAGAAGTTTCAAGGTTGCAGTTCTTACAATAGTGCAGAAAATCGATAACATATATATATATAAAAGGCAAGATGTTTGTGTGTGTGTCTGTTTATCTGTCTGTATGTCCTTTATACAAATCCACAATTTTTATCCGATTCTCACCAAACTTCACACAAATATTCTTTAGGCTGAATCTGAGTTCCAGGACCATGGATTCGTTTTAAAGCTTTCATTACACCCGAGCAACGCTGGGCTATACTGCTAGTATTTTATATATCAAGAACAATATTGGTGAGGATATATTTTGTCCTTCAGGCCATCATTGAACTAAACTTGCTATATTGGTACAACTACACATGCACACGAATGAGGCATGTTGTGGATTTTAGAATTTTTCTTTTTATATCTAGTTGAATTGAACTCTCCCCTGTCCACTCTAAACTGTTTAACTACTGCCTTTCTGCTTCCTGTTTTCGTGCATGCTGGAAGTTCTCTTCAGTCGTTCCTGTTTTTAAGAATTGTGGTGAACCCTTGGACCCATCCAACTATCGCCCTATCAGTCTTCTACCAATATTCGGGAAAGTCTTTGAGGCCATAATCAATGCTGAAATAGTTCAACATCTTACTGCCCACAGACTCTTATCTGACAAGCAATGTGGCTTCCGCTTTGCCAGGTCCACTGCCGATATGCTAACAACCTTTACGGAGTACATGCTCCGGACCCTCGATGAGTCAGGCGAGGCTCGTGCAGTTGCTCTGGACATCTCCAAGGCTTTTGACAGGGTTTGGCACTCTGGCCTCCTTTGCAAGCTATGGGGTTACGGCATTACTGGACACCTGCTTGACCTAATCCAGTCCTTTTTAAACAACTGCAAAATGAAAGTCGTATTGAATGGGCATGCCTCTTCATCCTACAACACGAATGCTGGTGTCCCCCAGGGCTCTATCCTGGACCTGACACTCTCCCTTATTTTCATAAACAACCTCCCAGATGGGATCAAGTCCCAAGTAGGCATCTACGCAGATAACACCACAATATACTCTCGCACAAGTAAGAAACCTGGTATGGCAGACAGACATAATCTCACTGCTGACCTTGAACGGGATCTACACTCTGTGGTGAATTGGGGCAAGAAGTGGCTTGTCAACTTCAATGCATCCAAGACCAAGCTGTTGTCTGTCAACCATCACAGGCAACCTCTCCTGCCTCACATAAGCATGGACCAAGCGATTCTCCCTGAGTGCAATACACTGTGCCTCCTTGGCCTTACCCTCTCTTCTGATCTCAAGTGGAACCGCTACATCGAATCCATAGCTAAATCCACTGCTAAGAAGGTTGGGTCACTGTGTTGATCCAGGATGTTCTTTCCGCCTGAATCCATCCTGCATATATACAAGTCTACCATTTGACCCTCTATGGAGTACTGCCGCCATTTATGGTCAGGCGCCCCTGCCGCTCACCTCAGTGTTCTCGACAGGCTCCCAAGGAGAGTTAGTAACGTGATAGGTGCTGACTTGGTGGCTTGACTACAGCCACTTCTCCACTGACGAAATGTGGCCTCCCTTTGTCTGTTCTATAAGTACTTTCATGGCTTCTGCTCAAACGAACTTAAGTCACTGGTGCCTCCTCAACAGGTGTTTACTCGTGTAACCAGAATGGCAACTGGGTCCCACCCATTCACAGTTAGGTTAGCCAAATGCAGACGACAATTCTATTCCTGCAGCTTCTTCTCTCGCACTTCATGCCTGTGGAACTTGCTCCCATATTCTTACTTTCCTGACGGCTACAACCTCCAGAAATTTAAATGCAATGTCAATACTCATCTACTAACCACTTGACTTTAGCTATTCCCCCACCCCGTATATCCTTCCCTTTCTATCCCCCCTTGCAACTGTCATTACACTTGCATTTTCATCTTTCTATTGCTTCTTTCTAATTGGTTTGTAATCCTCTTCTCCCTCCTCTAATTAATTTTCTTTCAGTTATGTAGCCCCCCGCACATCAGTGGCATTTACGCCTTGCCTGGGGTGAAATGATTAAAAAAACAAAAATTCATTTAAGGTTTTTGTCTTTTTCTTTCCTACTAAGAAAAGTAATGGAAAGAAAAAAGAAAAGACTACATATTGATGAGGATATTATACTTGTATTTTCTACTATGTTTTAGTTTGGTAGCTTCTTGTGTGTCTAATATATGCAGTGATTATCTCATAACTGCAATAATTAATATGTAAAAATTATATTAAAAATATAATAATATTAATTCAACTTAAATATGTGAAATTATAACATAATTTTTAGTCAGCAAAACTTTGTCTGAAAAATGTCCAATAGCTAATTTTAATAAATCAATAAAAGTTCAACTGACTTAATTGACTCACTCCAGAGTTTTATGTCAAAATACTCTTCAAAGGAAAATGTTCACTAAGCCAATTTATTGACATTATATAGTTTAATTGTGATAGTATTTAGCACCAATTTTGTTACATTTTATCAGTAATAACCACTGAAAAAAATATCTTGGCAAGCAAGCTTTTTATTGTAAGGTGCTTGATTCTGGGGTGTAGATAGAGCATTGATAGGTACAAAGAGCTTATCTCTTTAATAGAGCAGTTTCATGCCGATTTCGAAGTTTTGTGAGAGCACCATAATAACTTCAAAGTCAGCATGAATCTGCTCTATTAAAGAGATCAATTCTTTGTATACACACACACACACATATATATATATATATATATATATATATATATATATATATATATATATACACACACACACAAGGTACAGTAGTTAACTTTTTCTAATTAATTTTTCTTGTATTCTTTCAATTTTTTTTGTGGACATAACTTATGTAGAAATTGCCTGAATGTTCTGTATGTCTAAGCACTTTCAGCTATTCTTTTAGCAAACTACCAAGGATGATTTTATTTTTACTCTTAACTCAATGTATGTTTTTTTTTTTTTTTTAATGTATGTGTCTAGAGTTATAGTAATGTTTTTATTTTACTAAAAATGGCCAGCACATTTTGGCCATATTCATAGTTGATATAAGAATAGCTGAAAGCACTTGGACATGCAGAACATTCAGATAATTTCTACAAAATTTATATCCAGAAAAAACATGAAAATTAAAACAAAACTTGTACAAAAAACAAATTGCTGCCTAATCACACACACACAATCTTAAGATATGCTGTATTTATGAAAGGAGAAAAGTGGACATTAGATTTGAAATTTGAAATTCGCTTTTTATATATAAGTTTAACGTAAGTTTGAAATTTTGTGAAGACACCGTTATGTTGCCGTCATTGATTGGGGCAGTTCCAATGAATGAAGGCATCATAGCTCAGTTTAAGTAAAAAATTCTTTGTATTAAACTTATCAATGTTATTATCTTCAACCCGATATTGAGCACTTTATGATAAAAAGTACTTTGTCAAGCTGGATTTCTATCAGTAAAACTACTGAAAAAAAATCTTGGTGCTAAACGTTATCACAGCACACACATATATAGTAGTATTTTTATTATAAGAATTTATAACAGAAACATTTTTTTCACTACACAAGAGCTGTATCTTCAGGTGATATATGCCTTTAAGTGTTAGGAAATATATATAAACCAAATGTTCCCTTATCCAGACAATTGAGTGGGGTTGGCTGGATATGTCAATAGAAATTTGATTTAATGATGGATAAGGACATAATATTCTGATACTACCAATGAGGAATGATCATCATTATGAACCCAAAACAATCTGTACTTATCCACAACAGTGGACAAAAACCAAATCTGAGGACTAGTTCAATATTACAATGGGATCACTAGACTCTGCTGAGTAGGTTTACTTATGTTTTTATTATAAATTTCAATAATAGACATATTACTACAAATATTGATCTACTACATATTGAGCACTGTTAAAAAGTAAATGCTATGAAAACCATTGTTATTTTCAATAATATGCATTCTGTTGAAAACACTCTTCAATGTGTGTCATCTACTGCTAAAGAAAACATTCAAGCACTGTTATTCTTGTAATGGTGTTGGTGATACATTGCTTGAGATGGTATCTGAAGATTGTGCCAAGAAGAAAAGTTAGCCAGAACATTATTTCCAGAACACAAAAATTACTAAATGAAAATTCTGAAGTGATGTCTGGGTGTAAACACACCAGAAAATATATTTTAAGATCAAAGACCCCCCCCCACCCCGGATAAAAAATGTTTAAGATCCTAAAAATAAGATAATAAAATGAAGATAATAAAAACATTAGAGGACCAGCTGTTATAAAATGCCTGAAGATATCAAAAGGTTGAAACCAAGGTTGTATAAACAACTGGCTTCCAAATGAAAAATATTCAAAAGCTCTACATTAGGCAATATAATTGTATTGAGCATTTTTTAATACAACTGTATATTGGTCTAATTTAATTATGACCAAAAACTAGTTAACACACACACACACACACACACACACATATATATATATATTAATTATTTAAGTACTTAGGTCATAATTAGATTATACCAGTACACAGTTGTATTAAAATGTGTTCAATCCAATTATATTGTAGAACTTTTGAATATTGGTGTGGTTACACGTAGTCATAATTTATGTTCTTTCATTCAGTAATTCATTTTTGTTTAGGAATAACATAATAGCTAACTTTTTTTTCCTGGCACTGTCTATATATTTTGCCACTGTTTTAAGTTTTGGCTGTTTCACTATACTCTACATTATGTTTGGGTCTTTTCCATATTTTAATTTCAATTTCTACATGTGGCTAGCCAACTTTGTACAATTTTTAAAGTTTTCTAATTTAAATGTAGACTTGTGATTAAACCATCTAATCTTAAAAGTATCTTTGGTTGGTCCCAAATATGCTTTGTTTTAAACATTTAAGTCATGTGCTTTTGTTTTATAAATGAATTCTTTTGTATTGCAATGTCCTTAAAGTGGGCATTTATTTTTGTCCCTGCAGTTATATTTACCCAATAACCCCTCATATCAAAAAATACCTATTAGGATCATACAACCATGGATGAAAATGTTATTATATCTTCTAATTTTGAAAATTACGCATTCAAAAAAGAAAATTACCATTACATGAGCATTCTTAAAAAAAACGGTAAAAGCAGTTATTGTAAATCACCTGAAGATACCAAATGGTAGAAACCTGGGTTGTGTAATATAACTCATTTACAAATGAAAATATATATATATATATATACACAATTGCACAAATATGTATTTATATATATTCTTATGAGGATTATTGAAACCCAGTTTTTGTTTTTAAAATATACATATTCAGTTATCAGAGTAACTTTGAACTTTTAAAATAATGTGGCACTGATTTCTGTCATCTATTTGTCATGGAAGTAAAAGTCTAAAATTGATTGTCTCTCTCTATTAGGAGGGGATGAAATGTCAACAATTTGTGATTGCTTGGAATTTTTCATAAATAGTTGAATGCATAGAGTCCCAGCAAAAGTCTGTTTAATATAATCTTTATCGCCAAGAATGAAGAACAGAAGTTACATTTAACTCACGTTTTGATTTTTATCCAAAATTGTCCAGATGTTTAAAATCATGTTTCTGTATACTGGCAGCTGTTACTTGTGGTTCAGATCAGAAAGGGATGGTTGAAATTTCTAGGGTTCAACATAAGAGTGCTCGGAGAATTTCATACAGGGCATTGGAGCCAAGAAAGACAGGGGAAATGACGCATAACCTGCCTAACATGGATGTAAATAGATGTTAGAAAAAGAACTGAGTGAGATAGAGGACAAATATTGCTTAGAGCCACAAAGAATAGGGATTGTGGAGAGCAATGGTCATTCATGTCCTGAATAATTACAAGGGTCATTTATTCAGTCAGTTAAGTGCCGTACGTGATACATGCTTGGGTGATCATGTCTCGAAAGAGAAATAACTGATTGGGCAGAAGATAATCCCGCAGCAGGTTGCCATTACTTTCTGTGATAGACTGGTTGCCAGCCAAAGCTATAAAACCTAATCTGTCCTGTTGTTTAATCCATAACTGTAGGGAAGAAATGGATTAATACCTTTCCTAAGGGTATTTGCATGTAAGTGAATGCAGGGAATTCAACTGGAATTTGAACTCTGCTCCCCATTTTCTCGTTCCGAGCTGATATCAATTGTCTGACTTTAATGAAACTGTCAGAACTTATTCACAAATCAATGATGTTATTTATGCAGTTATTTTTAGAAAATCTTGGTAATAAAATATATATATATATATATATATATATTTTTTTTTTATTTTTTTTATACATCTGTTACCCTGCCTTCAATTAATTGCATGAAATTTCTAGAAATTCTGTATGGATCCCAATTTTTTTATTAGTTAAATGCAGGACTCTTTGGGAAATGTAAATCATGACAATTTTTTTTTTTTTTACACAACCATTTTTTGAAAATCTGTTTTGAAAAGTAAAATAAAAAATGCATTAAAATTATGCCATTTTTACTTTAGATAAACTTTTGATTTTGTAAATAATATATGTTAAGGATATCATATTCTGAAGAGAATTTTTTTAGATTTTCCTTTGAAACTTTATATATAATTATAATTAGCAAACATCTTTTAAATTTCTTCCAGTCACTCAGTGTCTTTGGTTATTATTTTATGAGGTAAAGACTATAGTAACAAATTCCAAATTGAAAAGCTTAATACAAATCATTTAAAATTAAGATATTTAAAATAATTAAAAAAAATTTTTTTATGTTAAAGTGCACATTTTTTTGTATTATGGAAACTTATAAGAGATTTATCATTAAAAGGTCACGTGTTTCAAGGGTTGTTCTCCTTACGAAATGTTAAATTTGGTTATGTCATTTTTTGGTCACCATACTTCCAGATGTGTAAACTGATTACTTGAAAGGTCAATGAGTCAGGCCTTTCTGGTTAAGAAATATTTTTATTCTAAATTTCATGCCATAAACAAGTAATATTTGTTTCAAATCAGATTAATTTAACTTTAAATGTGCTAATTTTTAAAAATAATAAAGTGTCACAGACATATATTTTATTTTTGCAAGATCTTTAAAATCAAGAATTAACTTTTGTTTACAAATGTAGTGATTGCTCAAAAAAATGGCCGAAAAATTAGTAAACATTTCAAAATTTTAGATTCCAATGAATATAATTTTTGTTTGAAATACACCCGAGTATTTTGCTTACTGAAAATAGTAAAGTTAATCATTTAGCTTTCAATTAAGCTAAAATTAAAGCTTCAAGAAAATGTTTTTTATTTTTTAAAATTGAATTTAAAAGTTAGATTTTGAAAATGTATGGAGGTACTTATATTAAAGACTCTTGTGAATGTTTTTAGATGGTTTATACATGATGTGTTAAGGACTCTTAAAGTTGCAGAGAATATGTTTTCATTTGTTGTGTATGCACACATGCTTTCTTTAATTCAACAATTATATAAAATTCATAGACATTAATAAGGAGGGAATGAAATGAAAAAAAGTTAATTCATACATACAATGAGTGAAGTGAGGAGATACAAATGTTTGTCTATTAATATCAGCAGTAATGCATAAATGTAAATATTCTCTGGCATTTTAGTGGTGATTGATTGTGTTGTGGTGCAGTGGATATCGGTTTGGAACAAGAAATTGGAGAGCCGAGTTCAAATTCTAATTGAATTCCTTGCATTCACTTATGCACAAATATCCTTGGGAAATGTATTAATCCGTCTCTTCCCTCCACTTATGGGTTAAATAACAGGACAGATTGGGTTCTTGCCTTGGTTGGCAACTAGTCTACCACAGAAAGTAATGGCAACTTACTGCGGGAAAATCTTCCGCCCAGTCAGTCATGTCTCTTTTGAGACATGATCGCCCAAGCGTGTATCACATATGGCACTTAACTGACAGATTGGTTATTATATTTTAATGGTATATCAATTCTGTCAATTATTTAGTACTGAAAAAGAATTAAAAATATATATTTTTGTGAATAATCTTTTGGGAAGTTGGTTCTTTAGTCATATCTTTAGAATGGGGTTATTTCGTACTATAATTTGTAAAGTCCAACCTCATTCAAAGTAGGCTAGGATAGTCTTTACTGTTGTTATTGTTTTTCTTCTATGTGCCATGTCCATTCAGGACATGGGTGATCATGGCCTTCCACATCTCTCTATCCCTAGTAGCTCTCAACACGCTTTCTCCTGTTACCCTTCTCAAACCCTGTTCTGCCATCCATTTGCTCAAGCCCATCAAGTATGTTTTGTGTTGTTTTCCCTGTTCCTTTATTTGGTCAGTGAGTATCAGATTCTTAAAGCCCTTTTTCCTTGTTACATGTCCCAGGAACTTCAGCTCACTTTTCCTGATATTAAGTATTAGTTTCCTTTTCATCCTCTCCAAAACCTCTTCGTTGCTCACATTTGGCCTATGTTATCCTCAGCATCCTTCTGTAGAATCATATTTCAGTTGCTTCATGTTTTTCCTTCATCTTTGGTGATATTGTCCATCATTTGCTGCCATACTGAAGAACCGACATCACATAGCAATCCAGTACTCTCTTCTTTGTTTCAAGTGAAATTCTTCTGTAGTCCATTCTTTCTACTTTTGTCAGGTTTTTTTCTTTCTAAAATGATCTGCCAGACAAGTTATATTATAAAATCATTGACCTAATTCACTTCAGATAAGTATAAGTTCGAATTCCAGCTGAATTCATTGCATTCACTTAGGCGCAAATACCCTTGGGAAAGGTATTAATCCATCTCTTCCTTCCAGTTATGGGTTAAATAACAGGACAGATTGGGTTCTATAGCCTTGGTCGGCAACCAGTCTACAGCAGAAAGCAATGGCAACCTACTGCGGGATATTATTCTGCCCAGTCAGTCATGTCTCTTTTGAGACCTGATCGCCCAAGCATGTATCACGTATGGCACTTAACTGATTGACTTCTCACACGCAGGCGGACATTCATTATTTTAGGAGAAATAAGGGAGTGGGCATAGGCATATCCTGATTCTTTACAGAATGACGACTTCTTTCTGAGAAAGTCTGAGATCATGACACAATTCTAGTGTGCATGTGCATACATATGTAGAAGTGCAGATAATACACCAAAAAATAAATTCTGTGGCAAGTCTTGTTTTTTTTTTTTCCTGCGTATTCAGAGGCAGAGCCGTTTTAAAAGAGAATTTTGGAGAGAAAAAGATAAAGGGCCTTCACAATTGCTTACCCAGGCTGGTAGATACTTTATGGGTCATAGCTCAAAATACACTATACTTTTAAAATTAAATTCGAATATGCAAGACTTATTGACTAACCCTTGTATGTATGTATGTATGTATATGTGTGTGTGTACATAAAGATGCCCAAACCATTTACAAGAGATCACTGAACATAAAGTATATTATTGAATTTTTTTTTTCTTCTCCTTTTTCCCCCAAAAGGAAAAGATAGGTTTGCATGTCATTTGGTTCATACCCTTTTTTATCATTTGAACAGAAATAGAGGTTTATCTATTGTTACTTGTTAAGGATTGGGCTTCCGGTTTCTTTAACTCTGTACTTGTAACAACTCTATTTGAAATCTGAAATTTTATTTAGTACATTTGTTTATTTTTTTTTTTTCCTTTCCCAACAGTAGTGGATAATAGGTTTGCTTATTGTCCAGAGGTTCATCCCTTGTTTCCTTTTTAGGATTGGGTGTCCAGTTTCTTCTAAAGTCTACTTCATCTCTATGCTCCTAACTTCTCGGCCTGAACTCTGAAATTTTATTCACAACTTAAATCTTGACCTCTTCAAGTCTAGAATTAGCTGTCCATCTTTTCTGATATTTTGACCTTTTCTACACTAATACTTCTCCACACAGTAACCCTTTACCTTAAGTGACTCTTGGGCCTTGTATTGGGCAAACATTATATATATATATATATATACCCAGGGGTAGAGTCGCCAACTGACGCTAATTCGGTCGGGTATCAAGCCTGGGTTATGTAGCAATTAGAGTCTAACCGTACTGATGAGCTGTGATACGGCAAAACAGATCTGTCTGCGGATGACAATAATATATATATATAAAATTAATATTATAAGAAGATTAATGAAACTTGGTTATAAACAACTGACAATTTGAAATGATTTTTTTTAATATTATTTTTGATTGATACTCATATTTAAGTAAATATTCTGTTTATAATCAAACAGTATTCTATATTTATTTCTACCGGTCTGATTATTTTTTATTATGAAAATGTGTGTCATTTGACACACATTTTCGTAATAAGAATTTATTGTAAATAATCAGGCAGGTAGAAATAAATATATAATACTGTTTGATTATCAACAGAATATTTACTTAAATATGAGTATCGATTAAAAATAATGTTCAAATAAATCATTTCAATTATATATATATATATATATATATATATATATACAAAAAGAGATTTGTACCCACGGAAGAAATATTTAGATTTGAACAAAGTAGATGCCATAGTACACATTACACTTTAGGGATCTTTTGGCCAAGACATTATCAAAAGCGTACGTTTGCAAAATTCAAATAATAATCAGGGACACAATAATATAACATGATAGAAGGAAAGGTAAAACTCATTTAAAAACAAATTTTAATCAAAATCCTAGCCAGCATTGAAACCCGACCGAACTGACATCAGTCAGCAATCCTACCTCTAGGCTATGGGCGCTCGATGTAGGGAGGCAGATTTTAGTGTGTTATATACACAATATAAACACATGCCTGTAACTGAGTGTGTTCAAATTCATTACTGAATGAATGATGTGTAAATAGCGCTGAGTAGCTACTGTTTTTAAAGTCTACCATTTCTCCATAGTGGTCAATCGGTGGGTGAAAGTGTAAATAGTCATCCACAGACAGTCCTGGTTCACTGTATCATAGCTAAACAGTATGGTTAGACATCTGATTGCTTCTAACTAGGATTGAAATTATGCACTATATATAGTCATCCACAGAGAGATCTGTTTTGCTGTATCACAGCTCATCAGTATGGTTAGACTCCGATTGCTTTTTACCCAAGATTGAAACCCGACCGAATTGGCATCAGTCGGTGATTCTACCTCTGGGCTATGGGTGCTTGGTAGAAGAAGGCAGAAATTTTAGCATGTATGTTATCATTATACATGCCCACTAGCCAGAGTGCTCTAATTCATTACTGAATGAGCGATATATATAGTGCATAATAACTCATAAATTATTTTTTAACTTAGTATGAAAATAAGAAAATTACCAGTCAGTTGCTGAAACCTCCTAATGAGTAGACTAGACAAATTTTACATTTGTATTAATCCTATATACGTGGCATGTGTAAAAGCAACAAAAATTATATATCGAATATACATTGTGGTGCAGTGGATATTGGCTCTCGAATGCAAAATTGTAGAGATGAGTTTGAATTCCAGTTGAATTTGTTGCATTCACTTATGTGCAAATAGACTTGGGAAAGGTATTGTCTTTTTTCCCTCCATTTATGGATTAAATAGCAGGACAGATTAATTGGCAACCAGTCTACCTCACCTGGAGAATAAAGGGGTTTGTGTAGGGACAGCATCCCTACTTGTAAAAAAAGACAAGTTACAGAAGCATGAATACCCTGCTTGTTTATGAACACCTATGCACCACTGGGTGCAATGGGTTTTAGGATATACAGTCATCCACATACAAGCTTGTTTCACTCTATCACAGCTCATCAGTGTGGCTAGACGTCTGATTGCTTCTAGCTGGAATCAAAACTCAACTGATTTGGCATTAGTCAGGGAGCCTATTCCTAAGCTACAGCTGAGAGAAGAGGAGATTTTAACGCATTAATTACATACGCAGTGTATACAAATGCTAGCAGCAAAAAGAACTCAATTCATGACTAATGAGATAATGCATAAATTGCAGAAGCAGTAACTGTTTTTGAAATTTTCCTACACACCATATATATATATATCTAAATCTAAACTTATTTATAAATGGAACTTTGTGTGTGTGTCTGTGTGTGTCCATTACCTATAAACTCTGAAATGGCTGAACCGATGTTCTTGAAAATTTACAAAGTTTCACTATAAGTGTCTGTGAGTGTTCTTAGCTAGGTTTTGTGTCGAGGTGCCACTGATAAATATGGATAATCAAAGAAATCAGGTTATAAAAGGAAGGGTCCGATTTTAATAAAATTTGATACACTTGTAGACAAAGACATAAGAAACGATATTCAGAAGTTTCAAGGTTGCAGTTCTTACAATAGTGCAGAAAATTGATAATATATATATAAAAGGCAAGATGTTTGTGTGTGTGTGTCTGTTTATCTGCCTGTATGTCTGTGTTTTTTCAGCCCTTTTATTTTAGGTTTTGCTTCGGGTTTGGCTCTAAGTAGGTATAATTGTATTTCTTAGTCTCATCCATGATACCATTTACTCAGAGGACTTATTTAGCCTTCAAAATTCAGTTTACGACGAAAAGAACTTATTTGATATCGATACCAGGAAATCAAAATTCGACTTACATCCATTCGTTTTTTTTTCAGTCTACGGTTTCACTTTAACTGGAAACAACTATTACTTTTTAATCTTTCGTGCCAACGTCCAAAGAGACTGAGCTCCAGGACCATGGATTAGTTTTAAAGCTTTCATTACACCCGGGCTATACAACGCCGGGCTATACTGCTAGTATATATATAAAAGTATACTCAGTTATGATCTAAGATTAAGGACAGGATGGTTAAATAAAAAGAAGACATAATATAGTTTTCCTCTTGTTTTCTTTTTATTTAACGATATATATAGCTCTGTAAAATGTTAAAAGATATACAAGGAATGGTATAAATGATGGTAAAAGGTTCTTAAACTTTCAGCTGCCTTTGTAAATAAGTTTCATAAGCATAGAAACAAGTTTTACCAAACACAATATTTAGGCTATTTCTGGTTGCCAGGAAATTGTGTTAGCAGAAGCTCACTTCTTTGCACCTGGAACAAGATGGCTGAAACTTAAAGTTCGGTATCTTTTATCTTTATATGTGTGAACCTATCTGCTCCTATTGAAGAACAAAAAAAGATAAATAGCAAATAAAATTTCTGAGTTTAGGGGGCGACATCAAGTATCAAGTTGATGTAGACTTTTAGAAGGAACTTGAAACCCATTCTTAAACAGGAAATAATAAACCTCTATTCCTGTTCAAAAGCCCGAAGAAAAGTTTCACCTGAATGATAAGCAAACCTATCTACTACTGTTAACGAAAATAATGAATACTAAATAAATTTTCAGAGTTTAGGTGGAGACATTATAAGTATAGAGTTAATGTACACTTTTAAGAAAGAACTAGAAACCAAATCCAAAACAAGGGATGAAGCCGCTACTCTTGTTAAAAAATCAGCAGCAGAGAGTGAATCGGACAATAGGTGAACCTATCTAATCCTATTAAACTTTCAAAAACCACTTAATACAAGAAAATGTTTTTTTTTTTTTTACAAAAAGAAGGTATGGTTTTTTACATTGGATTGTAATCTCATAAGTGAATTCTTATTAGTATTAAGGAACCAATATTCCTATATTTTTAGTTTATGAGTTTAATTCTCTGGAATTGGATAACTGAGATATCTTACAGAAATATTTCTTTGTTCTGGAGTGACTGATATTTGATCATTTTCCCAACGTAATCATATTTACGTGTTCTTGTGTTAAATTAGGGATTTAAGTTATTCCAAGTGAACATTAGCACTTGAAAATGGTGGGGCCCATAAAGAATTGTTATATACTTTAAAGGAACTCTGGGGGACTTTTGCATATTCTGAATATGGTAACTCTAGCAGTGGATCAGAAAATTATTCAAGACAATATGTAAATGATTTTGACGTTTATTGTTAGATGATAATAATAATAAACAGTGAATATCTGCCAATATTTTGCAAATATAGAGCCATGTATTAAATTTGGTAGCATGTGGCATCGTGGATTAATATTGGGGGCCTTGAAGCAGATAGGCACATTAATATTGAAGCCAGGTTTGTCAGATTTATAAAAAATGTAACTTTAAAAATTGTATAAATATTCAGAAACAAACAATAAATTTGGTTTACTTATCATTTGTGTGGAAATTATTTAAAACTAAAATTATTTAAAAACTATTTAAATTATTTAAAATTAAAATTTTCGAGATGATAAACAAAAAGACGATATACTGGTTTTTTGTGATTTTGGGTTAGTCCTTATTATTCAGATATGTGTATTAAAGCAATAGGTCATTTTATTATGTATCGAAACAATGGACAATTTTTTAATATGTGTGAGGAATGTTTTTGATGCACACACATATATTAGCTAGCGTTGCCATCTAATATATACATAAACAGACACAAAGGATAGAAATATCAATGACAGAGAAGCAGTCTAAGTGTTTGTTGTTGGTGATAAGATATAGTTCAGGAAGTTTTAGTGAGCCGAATTTAAAAGTAGTAGCCATCTTGACATATGGCATGCAAAGAATTTTAAGTTTTCACATCACTATTAAATATTCCTCAAATATGCTTTATATAGCTCTTTTACTAACTTGGAGAAAAGACGACATCGGTAATACAGAGATATCGATAGCATTATCACAGTTTCAATCTTTGCATTTGTAAATAAAACCCAAGTATAGATAACTCTTTAAGAAGTTAAGACTGTATTTATATTTATTTAAATTATAAACTGAACCCCTGACCTTTAAAATGATAAAAAAAATATATTTTTTTGATTTTTGACATATGTTTTGGTTAGAAGGTCTAATGAATATTAACCTCATCAGTCAGTTAAATGCCATACACGATACAAGCTTGTATTTAAATTTTTGAATATGGTGTCAGATCGATTGCTGACTTTTTAAAGAGTTATCTGTACCTCATTTTTATTTAAAAATGTCAAGTTTGAAACTTATATCATTGATAACTGTGTACAACTGATATTGTACCTTTTCGCAGTTATCAATGACATTTTGGAAATAAAGTATTATCTAAGCTTGGTTTCTAAGTAGTTAAGGCTTGATTGGACACTATTTATATTATGAAATGGACCCGCTACCTTTAAAATGATAAAAAATATCAATACTTTTTGATTCTGTCAAATGATTTTGTGAGAGGAAAATCTAATAAATGTTAACCTAGCATCTATCTCATTTTTCATTAGACTTTTTTCTATCCACACAATTTGTCAAAATTGAAAAAATATTAATTTTTTATCATTTTAATAGGGTGGGAGGTTCCTATTCATAAGTTTTATTTTATTTTAATCATTTCATTTCACCCCAAGCAAGGCAATAAAGCCTCTAGAACAGAAGAGTTTAATGAAAGAGAATATGAGAAAAAACTATTAAGGAGAGACGACAGTAAAAGAATAAGAATTAAGATGACACAAGATAAAGATTGACATTGCATTTAAATTTTTGAATATGGTGTCAGATCGATTGATGACTTTTTAAAGAGTTATCTGTACTTCATTTTTATTTACAAATCTCAAGTTTGAAACTTATATCATTGATAGCTGGGTGCAACTGATATCGTCCCTTTTCCCAATTTGTAAGAGTACACAGTTATCAATGACCTAATCAGTTTCAAACTTTGCATTTGTATATAAAAATAAAGTACAGATGACTAAAAAGTTAAGGCTTCATTTGACACTGTATTTATATTATGAACCCAACTTAAAATGATAAAAAAATATTTTAGTTATAGGAAGGTCTATTGTGGCGCAGTGGATATCGGCTCGGAACAAGAAATCGGAGAGCCAAGTTCGAATTCCAGGTGAATTCCTTGCATTCACTTTCGCGCAAATACCCTTGGGAAAGGTATTAATCTGCCTATTCCTTCCAGTTATGGGTTAAATAACAGGACAGATTGGGTTCTATAGCCTTGGTCGGCAACCAGTCTACCGCAGAAAGCAATGGCAACCTACAGTGGGTTAATCTTCTGTCCAGTCAGTCATGTCTGTTTCAAGACATGATCGCCCAAGCGTGTATCACGTATGGCACTTAACTGACTGACTGACTAATGAATGTTAACCTAATACCCCACTCCCCATTTCTCAATTTTTTTTTTTATGAGCAGGCCAGTTAATTTAAGTAGTTCTATTTTCTGTATAATTAATTGAATATGTAAAAATTGAATACTTAAAAACTGAAAAAAAAATCTACTGAATATGTAAAAATTGCAAAACAACTGAAAAGTTTGGTGTTAGGTAAGTCCTCCAAGAAAATTATAGTCACCTGGGTTCTTGGTTTAACTAGCACTATGCAAATGGATGCGTTTTGTTGGTACTTCTGGGATTGGATGTTATCATTATTACATTTGAGCTAATGTCCTCATCTTTGATATAATCACAATGTTTCAGCTGTTATATCATTGTCCTTCTTCAGGTGTTTTGCAATCTGGGTAACCTTCAGGGTACAATTTGAAATTCCCTGAATGCCAAAGGATACAATGACCAAAACATGATGTTAACAACAAAGATGATGACATTTGTCTAAATGTAAACAATTAAAAATAAAAATTGTCATTCTTCCATCATCATTTTTATCATTTTTCTTTGAAGGGTAAAATTTTTTTATTTTTTATTTTTTTACAAAATAATTGGATTGGTAGAAATGTTGAAGCTATATAAAGAAAGAATTTAATCATCCAAACACTATTTAAAAATAACCCACTTCAAATCTAAAAGACAAATTAATTGATTTGATTTGATTTTCAGCTTATGAACCATTTGCAGGTTATTTAAAGACAGAAAATATTTTTTAGATTTTAAGAATTTTTTGAAGATAATGATTTTTACTGATACAAGTTTTACTAATTAACCTATAGTTTGGTGGGGTGAAGTGGTAGATTTATACTCCATATTTATATTCCCAAGGATATGTGTGCATAAATGAATATAACAAACTTGACTGGTATTGAAACTCAGATCCTTGATTTCCAATTATGAGCTCATATCCATTACACCACCTGTAAATCCAAGGACACACAACACCTTGTAATCCTAAGTGGTCATTCATCTAAGTACTGACCAACCTTGATGTTGATTAACTTTGATGATCAATCAAGTGCTGATGTTTCAACATGATATGGCCATAAGCCATACCTCCTGCATATCCAAGCTTACAGCACCTTGTATTCCCAAGTGGTCACCCATCTAGGTACTGACCAAGTTCAATATTGCTTAACTTTGGTGATTGTATGAGAACTGATGTTTCTGGTTATAAGGTCTTATGAGACACATTTTTCAAAGATATGACTGTTATTGGAGAGGAATTTGTATCTTTTTTAAAAATTTCCATCCCTTGTTTTCTGAAGTCTAATTTTTTTTTTTTTTAATAAGCAGTTCTCTTGAAGAGCTTAAAACTGGTATAAAAACATCTTAAAGAATCAAATGAAATCATCTATCAGATGATAATGTTTTCATTTTGTTATATTAAAGAGTTAGGGTCATGATTACTCAAAACATTTCATCCTTAGCTTGAAATGTCCAAACTACACATTGTGTGGAGATTTTAGAAATTGTGAAAGAAATGGAGGCAAGTGGGAGAAAAAGAAAAGAAAAGAAAAGAAAAGAAAAGGAAAAAAATATTAAAGTAAATCAACTATAAATATTTCCAACCTGTATTTGGTCACTGATTGTTTTATATATGGCAATGGTTAAGGACTCTGAGAATGGGCTTTCTAAGGCTCCCAGCACTATAAACAAACTTACAAAAAAAAAACAAAAACAAAAAAACTGTTTGTTTAGAAAAAAAGAAAAACTTGTTTATATGGAACAATCTATTTGAGCATTTTTATTTTGAAAGAGGAAAAAAAAAAAACAGTATTAAAAAAACGAAAAACTTGTTTCTGAGTTGTGAACAATTTGTTTGTCAACCTTTTAATTATATACTGTATTTTTTTTATTGTGTACTGCAGGTTTTTGAATTTTTAAAAAAAATTATATTCTGCAGTTTTTTAACATATTTATATTTTGGCGCTGCATTAATTAATTCGTTAATCTAAATTCATTCACTAATTTCAAAACAAAAAAATGTTTTCTAAAAGCAGGCTCAAAATAGTTTTCCAAAAAAATTCTCAGCTTGTATTAAATTTTAAAATTATAATAAATTGTACAATTTATTATTTGCTTACAGTTGCCAGCTTTTTGTAGCCATTTTGTAAAAACAAATGATTATTATTTTTCTATTGTAATTTTTATAGTAAATTCTTTTTTTCTATTTTTATTTTAATTTCTAATAATATTGTAGTCAATAGTCATTATAGTAAACTTATCTTGATAATTTTATTTCTCACTTTTTAATTATACAAAAATTAATTAAAAAGATTAGACCGAGTTTTGAACAATTCATTAATTGGTAATTAAAAGAAAAAAATTTACAGTTTAAAAAAAAAAACATCTTTTTTTAAAAGAAAAACTTGTATGAATTTTTATAAAAACAAAAAGTCTCAATACATATTTGTCTATATTTCTGAGATGAGATATTGTAATTATTTACATTGTTAGAGCTGTTGTCCTCATCTTTATTGGTATATTCATGACATTTCGGTCGTGGTATGCTCAAACCTTTTTCAGGTGATTGGTATTTCAAACTCTTCAAGAACACATGGATAAAAGTGTTGGTGGGATCCAGTGACGTGATGCAAAAAGTTGTGAGTTTAATACTTGGCTACAGC
The DNA here is from genome assembly GCA_037127315.1 of Ascarosepion bandense. Lineage (NCBI taxonomy): Eukaryota > Metazoa > Mollusca > Cephalopoda > Sepiida > Sepiidae > Ascarosepion > Ascarosepion bandense. The sequence goes on along the minus strand of JBBBDQ010001127.1, from coordinate 7,933,716 downwards.
AGTGGTGAACAATAAACTTAGAGAGTTTAGTTAAAGAGATAAAAGACATCTGGGATGAGAAAATCTACCCCAGTAATCAAAATAATGGGTGCAGTTTAAAATTCTAATCACTTGAAGAAGGTCAAGTCATACAATGGTTGAAATGTGAATATGGCAATAAAGATGAGGACAATAGCCAAAACTATGTAAATAGTCTCATTACATATAAATTGTCTTAAGTTTGACTTAAGAATTTTTTTTAATTTCTTTTAAAGTTTAATTGAAAAATATGGCAGGGAATAGAAAAAAACATATCACTTAGAATTTGAAAAAATGACGGTGCATTTTTTTTTCTTTAATTTTATATGTCAATGTAAACTCACAATTGTAAGATGCCAACTTCATTTTAAACTCTTTTTACTTACATTTTACTTTTATTCTCTCTTGAGTGGCTTTTACAGATTAAGCATTTACAAAAAAACAAAACAAATCAATTTTGTTGTCATTAGAATATCATGGGAGATCTGATTCTTTTCTTCCTTAACAGCTGTGACACTAAACTCAATGTTCAGTTCCTGTTCTCTCTCTTCAATAATGATCGTGTCTATTTCTTATTTTTTCACACTCAGTAACCCCTTGAGGCTTAGTGGAGTGAAATGATAAAAAAAATAAAGACAAAAATGTACTGTAAATTGTGGCATACAAGTTGACTTCAAGATTGTTAGCTCAAAATTCTAGGTGAGTCAGGCCTATACTCACCATATAGGTTGAGCCTCAAACATGTGTAGGCTACCAGTGATCCCAAGTCTTGTATACTTAACCCGGAAAGATTTTTTGTGGGGGCTTGAAAACTTGACCCAAAAAGATGGTGGGAGCTTGAAGACTTGACCCAAAACGATTTCTTTTTTAGGCTTGAAGACTTGACCTATAAAGATTTTTTTAGGCTTGAAGACTTGACCAAAAAAGATTTTTTTAGGCTTGAAATCTCAACTTGCCTGCCTTCATTTCTGCTATGTCCTGTTTGTTTTTCCCTCAATCTCACATAGATAATGGTCCAGTTCTCATAGATTCTTTAGATATAAATCTATGATCCTCAAGAAAGATGTTTATTTTTCTTTTGTAAAGCATCTTTTTAGAAAGTGACCAAACTGATCTTTAGTGAGATAGTTGCTGCAAATCCTCTTTCCACTCAAATGGAAGAGGAAATGGAATCTAAACTCTAGAGGCAAACAAATATTTCTTACTTTTTCTTGTATTTTTTTTTCACCAAAAAATCTAAAGTCTTTTTCATTTATTTTTATATATATACAATTTTACTTTTGTGTTTTTAAGATTAGTTAAATTTAAAAATATCTTTCTAACATCTGAATTGTTAGATATAAAAAAAAGCTAACTTGGTATTTTGTTTCTATTTTGAGAAAAGATGAAAAACAAAATTTCAGTTTAAATAGAACTGAACTTGATTTTTGAATGATAGGAATAACAAAAAAAAGTCTAATTGTCTTTAAATCAAGGTGATGCTTTAAATAATATTGAAACTAAAAAAATAAAATTATGGCGTTTTAAAACTGTTTCAGTTACTTTTCTGTCATTGAACATCTGACATTTTTAAATGAGTTGTGGAAATTTTTGTTTAGAAATATTGAAATCAACTTATTTAAATAAAAAATTAATTAAAAGAAATAAACCGATGATAATTATTTTCAAAATGTGATGTCTTTGGAGCTTACATTTTTTTTTTTTAATCTATCTTTTAAAAAGCTATCAAAAGTTTTTAAAGATTTGTTAGAATTTTTTTAAGCTACTGAAATTTACAAAAAACATTTTATTAAAATATTGTCTTTTGTATTGTAATCATTATGACGACATCATTTTTTTTCTTTTCCCAGATGCTTTGTTGACTAGCATAGATTAGTCTTAGTCCATATTATTGGTGCGTGTATATATATATATATATATATATGTATATATATATATATATACACTCCCGATCAAAAATTTAAGACCACTTAAAAATCTTAAAAAAGAAATATTTTTTTAACAGATAGATTTTAAACTCCTCCCACTTAAGGTTACCAATACTACAATCTAAAAGGTAATGGAAACAAGACGCTACATTCCAAACATTTTATTTAGAAATTTACATTTTTATAAAATGAGGCGATTTACACATGATCAAAATTATAAGACCAGAGACAAAAATTCTACGAAATTGTCCTAAATGGAAACGCTTATTTCTAGCATGCTCAACAGAATTTTGAAGTCATCAAAAGCAGTGAAGGTAGAATTCATTATTAAATTTGGTTGTTGAATGTTTTCATACACTTTTTGTACAATTTTGTAGAATTTTTGTCTCTGGTCTTATAATTTTGATCATGTGTAAATCGCCTCATTTTATAAAAATGTAAATTTTAAAATAAAATGTTTGGAATGTAGCTTTTTGTTTCCATAATATTTTAGATTGTAGTATTGGTAACCTTAAGTGGGAGGAGTTTAAAATCTATCCGTAAAAAAAATTTCTTTTTAAAGATTTTTAAGTGGTCTTAAATTTTTTTATAGGGAGTGTATATATATAAATATATATATATATATATATATACACACACACACATAGAGGCAAGTCTAAATGTAAGTGGAAAGTAAGAAATCCATTAGTGTCAAGTCAAATGGACGTGTTGTCCAATCCATTTCTCAGGAAATGTTTTATCAAGACTGCTGTTAGATAATGTAAAGTGATCCTGTCTTCTTGGAATCAAGAGACAAACCTATTCCACCTACTTTTGGAACACCCTGTATAAAAATTTCTTGCTTATAGTGGCCACTTTTAGAAATGCCATTTATTTATTACAAAGCAAAGGACTTCTCACAATAATAGTCATTAATATATAATATGGTTTTGTCTGACATTCTTTACTGTTTAGACATTTGAAGCAGCTGTATTGATAATTGTTATTATTAATGTATAATATATGGAAATACTGAACAATAATATCAGTGGTGTAGTAATTTGATTGGAACAAATTGAAATTATATTTGAATATTAAACTTACAAATATCATTAAATGAACCAATTATTGACTAAACTTAGTCTGATTTAATACAAGACTAAGTTATATAAAATGTCTTTGGAAAGAATCCAGCTATTTGATATTAGAGCAAAACTCCATACAAAGACAAATGCACCTTTCTCTCCTTATTACTTCACCTATTTGTATCATCACCCCTTTAACTTTTTTTGCTAGTAAGGGCATTTACACCTTACTCTCCTTGGAAATTTTGCTACCTAGGACAATTACACCTTACTCTCCTTGGAAATTTTGCTACCTAGGACAATTACACCTTACTCTCCTTGGAAATTTTGCTACCTAGGACAATTACACCTTACTCTCCTTGGAAATTTTGCTACCTAGGACAATTTCACTTTAATCTTCTTTCAGCCATTTATGCCACCACCTCTTCTACTTTTTTTGGTAAATGGTTGTCAACTGCCTTGTTGCTTTTGCCTTAATCATGTCAATGGTATGAAGTCTTACCTTTCAATGGCAATTTTAACTTTGAGAAAAGTGAGACATTACAAATTTGGTATCTATATGGATTCTGACAGACCTTATTGATTTGTTTTGAAAAAGGAAATTAAATTCACTTTGTTATCTCTCTGCAGACTAAGGACTCCTACAGGAGGGTGCATGTGCAACAAGATCCTCTTTGATTTGTTTTCTAACTTATATCAAAGTTGCAGTTGCTTTTGAAGTTATTTGAAATAAATATTTACTTTCTGGACTTGCATTGCATGTTAACTATGCAGTTGATCTAAGTTTGACACAAGGTTTGCGATTCTGGAGTAACTAGGTGACAACCAAACTCATTATACTAGCAAGAGAATTTGTTAATCACAATGCAGTAAATGCATAAGCATCTGCTACTAGATTTGCAACTATTTCCTAATGAGTTTGATTCTAAGTAGCTCACAAATGTTATCTTGTTCTACACTTATTTTAACCAACCAAAGAATATTTCTTATATAAATGCATAAAATATACTTTATTTAATGTTTGAAGTGTATGCTTTTGTACACATTCATACAAAATATATAATGTTCTTTCACTTTTCATATCGTATTTTGGTCTTTTTTTATTCAGATATTGTAGTACAATATTAGCGTATATTGTAAAAACTCTTATGAGCTCTAACATGACTTTTTCCTTAACTACAAATATGCCTATAAAAAGTTAATATGTAGGATTCAAACTATGTTTACAAAAGTTTCTCTAATTTGTAAGTAAAAAGAGATTTTTCGTTGAGCTGTTTGTGTAATATTTATGGAAAATCCAGTGTAATATCTCCGTGAAAGCCAGTAATACTTCCTGTTGTAAACGCATAAGTAACATTAAGAAACCTCTACAACCTATATCAGTATCATTATATATATATATATATATATATATATATATATATATATATATTTCTTAATATATACTGTTAAATATAAGAGACAATGAATGTCTATTATCTTTAATCATGAGCCGTTCGTATTTTGGCTTTAATTTCAGGTAAAAATAAAGACAAAAATTCTCCAACATTTGGATAATTTTTATTTAGTTGGTTCTTGTAACTTCTCTGAAGATGGTTCATGTGAGCCGAAAGTTTAGAACCAACTTAATAAAAAATTATCTAAATGTTGTAAATTTTTTGTCTTTATTTTCACCTGAAATTAAAGCCAAAGTACGATGTTTAGAACGGCTCATGATAATAGATATTAATTGTCTCTTGTATTTAACAGTATACGTTCAGAAAATTATCTGCTGTACATCGATACACACACACACTATATATATATATATATATATATATATATTTGTAATGATGTCAAGTCCGTGAATGGCAAGAATAATCCAAGAAGGTCTACTTAATGTTTAATATTAAGTGTTAGATCTGTATAGAGAGCTCAATGAATGTTATCCAATGCAATATGATATTTATAAAGGAAAACTCAGCACATCATCTAGAGTGGTTACAAATTATAATTCATTTCTATGAATTAAATAAGCTTATTTCTACAGACCACGCTATATTCGTTCCATTTGGTGTAATATATATATATATATATATATATATATATATATATATATATATAATCACAGTGAGTACTAGTGTTGGATGTAAAATAGCAGAATTCATACTAAGAATAAAAATATATTTGTTCCTCACTGATCTAATTCTGAATTTCTTGCTTGAAGCAATCGTCAGACAAATTAAAAATTCACCATTCAGGCTGCAAGATGTGAAAAACAATGAAATATAAGTAACTTATGTATTATTTAAAATTTGTTGTATTTATGGGGTTAAACTTCTCAATATCAGAGGTAGATCATTTTTAGATAAAGACAGTGTGGACATAAAAATGAGGATCACTTAAAGCATGAAACTGACAATCACCATGCAGTGTTGATTTCTAAGTGTGTGTGTGTGTATGTAAAGTATGATATGCAAATCTATATATGATATTAATTGTGGGTAATTGAATAACAAAATCTATGTTAGACGTTTCATCGTTTGAAAGGACTTCAGATTAATAATGGTTATATATATATAGTGACGTGAATTAATAAATATACATATGAGGAGGGTGCACATATGTGTATTATTATTATTATTATTATTATTATTATTATTCAGGTGTTAAACATGCACTTGATGGTTGCATAACGCATGAAACCCTGAGTCGTGCCATCGATATAGAACAATATATTATCCTGAGTCGGGGGCACGACGCGGAATTTCAAACACCGACGTAAGATAATATGTTATGGGGAAACACACATATTCCTCAGATAATGGACTCTCCCTCCTACATTAATAAGAGTTAACAGGGAAGTTCATAGATCTTTAGACTTCAATTTGAGTTCAGTAGAACTAATAGGCAGTTGATATTAGTCGGCAGTTACTCGAATACTAAGGAGTCAGCTTTCAGTGGAAGATTACCAAGTTCCTAACATTTTGGGTACGTTAAGTCGATTAGCAATCGACATCGCACGATTATAACCTTCAGTGCGAAAACTACTCCACAAAAATATGTCTGTTTATTAATATATAATTAATAGCTGTTTATACTACATTGAACACTGTTTTATTAACACCTGAATAATATTTTTATATATGTATGTATATTTCTTAATTCACACACACACACACACACACACACACACATATATATATATATATATATATATAAAATAAACGTTGGTTATAATTTGACGTAGAGAAACGCTGAAAATACAGGGAAGTTCAACTCTAAATTGAAATTTTAAAATTTGGACATTTGTAGCCAAATTTTAACATTCGGAATTTGTAACCAATGTTTATTGTATTTTCTCCTACTTGATTTATATATATATATATATATATAGTCCATTGGTGAAATCATTGTCTGAAGATTTTCTTCTGAGATGCAAAAGTTATAACGTCGGGATCTTTATTATTTTGTTATTCAGTCAGCCATTAATATATCTGTGTGTGTATAAAAATTCAGATATAAATAACATATTTAAAAAAAATTCTTTACCAATGCATTTCGTTTCTCTAGGATTAAAAAAATAACTTACTTAACGAAAAGTTCTTGGGAATGCTTTTATCGAGTCTTCCCTAATGTTTTATCTTATGCTCTGGTTCTTTTTCAAATATATCATTTAAAAGAAATGCTACATTTCCAGGTCAACATACGTGTACCACCAAAAATTTAAAATTGAATAATTAACTCAAAACCAATTATTTAAAATAAATACATAAATAATTCATCAAATTAAATTAGTAATTTATATATATATATATATATATATATAATACAAATTTCTCAACAAACTTAATTTCGTTTATTAAATTACATAACTTAGTGTCCCTCATAGTTTATCTTACACGGCTTGAACAATATTTTAGGGTGTTCTTAAATTTAAAAAAGAAAATATTAACCCTACACGAAAATCCATCCTTTTCCTTACAAATTGCTTTGTTTTCGTTAGGATACGAAACTGAACAGATATGCCTATGCCTATGCCTATGCCTATGCCTATGTCGAGAGTCAGAGAAAAAGCTGTGTTCTTCGTCATCGACGCATTCTGACAAACTTTCATTAGTCAGTTGTCGTACGTGATACATGCTTGGGTGATCATGTCTCTTTCGAGATATGGCCAAAGATTTTCCCGCAGTAGGTTGACTTCACCTTCTACGGTAGACTGGTTAACAACCAAATATATTAAAAAAAAACAATCTGTTCTGCTATTTACCCGGATTAATACCTTTCCTAAAGGATGTTTGCATGAACTGGAATCCGAACTAGGCTCTCGGATTTCTCGTTCAAAGCCAATATTCACTGCACCACAACGACAATGTTTAAGATGAAATATATATTTTATTTAATTTATATATATATATATATATATATATATATATATATATATATATATATATATATATATATTGTTTAATTACTTAGTTTTTTGTCATAATAAAATTAGACCAGTACACATTTGTATAAAAGAAGGTCCAATACAATTGTAGAACTTTTGAATATTCTTCATTTGTAAACGAGTTATTTACGCGACCTAGGTTTCTAGCATGAGTGGTGTCTTCATGCGATTTGCAATAATTATTGCAAATCGCATGAAGACACCACTCATGGTAGAAACCTAGGTCGCGTAAATAACTCGTTTACAAATGAAGAATATATATATATATATATATATATATATATATATGTATGTATGTGTGTGTGTGTGTGTGTGTATGTATATAATTATAAATATATATATGTGTGAAATGTGTATGTATATAATTATATATATGCAAATTGTTATATATATTATATTATTTATATATTATATATGTGTGGTACTTATTTGAAAGCGCTCAGCAGCACATATATACATATATATGCTAAGCTCCATACGGTTCGCATATAGTTATATTTGTGTGAGCCCCGTTTGGCACGCGCGTGTGTCTTTGCGCACGGCAATGGGTGTACAACGTGTATATATGTCTGCGTCTGTCACCACGACAAATTTTCCTCATACTTCCACAAAAATACATCAATATACGCAGCCCTACATATAGCCAATTTAAAAAAAAAATGAATCAGTTTGTCTGACGATCGCAAGAGCGTGAAACCCAGGGTCACAAACTCATATATATATATATATATATATTTATTTGTGTATTTACGCAGCAAATTTTCTTTTAGACATGTCAGATTAAATAAATTGCAAACATTGTGTCTGCTTATTTTTAATAACATCCGTTCATACTCACGGATAATCTTTCGCGTATTATAATTGAAAGATGTCAGAAATGAGCTTTAACATTGACAGATGTTATTATCATTCATTTCTCAATATTAAATATCTACATTCACAATATAAAAAATAATGATCGATAATACAACTATCCTACACCAAGAAAACAACAAAAGCAAACTACAGATTCTCGAGGCAATATTCATTAAAACACTTAATTGAATCAGCTATGAATACTGTAGTAATGTTCTAAAATGTTTGTAAAAAGAACAGTTTTTTTTTCATGCTTTAACGGAAATAACCCTGACATTACAACATTAAAAAAAAAAATTCCATTTTGGATAATTTTCTCGTCCTAATGAACGCTAGCAATTTGTCAACCGTTATATTTGAAGTAGGAAAAAATGTAAAGTAATTTTTAGCAATACAGTTTTGAGTTTTTTCACACTCCTGAAAATGATCTCGGAAAGAGATTGAAAGTACTTGGGTACATGGAGAAATGAATGATAATAACATCTGTCAACGTTACAGCTCATTTCTGACATCTTTCAATTATAATACGCGAAAGATTATCCGTGAGTATTAACGGATTCTATTAAAAATAAGCAGACACAGGGTTTGCATTTGTTTAATATATATGTGTGTGTGTGTGTGTGCTGCGTTTTGTCCTTTAGGACTTTATCGGACTGAAGTGATGTTTACGTTGTTATGATTACACATTCTTATGGAGGAGAGGGAAATACTGAAATTTTAAATTTAAATCTAATATTTTTTTTAAGGTGTTTGAGTATACAATCCGGCTGATTTAATTTCTTTTACTTTGTTTTTATCGCTTTTGATGTTAAATTTCTAAGCAGTTCTATTATCACAATCAGTGGCGATTCTACGGGGTGGGGGACAGAAGGCTCCAAGCACCTCCTTAGAACTTTGACTGGCCCTTCGGTTGGCTCCTTCACTTTTATAAGCTAAAAAAAAAATTATGAACCTGATCAGTCTCTCTTTTTTTTTTTTTTAAATCGTATCACCCCGAGCAAGGCGGTAACGCCACTGATGTGCAGGGGTTAATAGTGAAAAGATTGGAAAAGAGAAAGCCGGAAACCACATCCTAAACAGGGAACAAGGGATGAGCCTCTTAACCTGTTCAATAGACGTGAGTGGAGTGTGAACCGGGCGATAGATAGATCTATCTACTCCAATTGAAAAAAAAAAGTGAGAAGATTGGAAAAGAGAAAGCCATAAACCACATCCTAAACAGGGAACAAGGGATGAGCCTCTTAACCTAATTTTAAGATTTGATCTTCAGCACTTTTTCCCTCGCTTTTTCTTTTTTCATTTCGCTTTTGAAGAACACCTACAGAGACCAGTTTGAAATAAAAACAAATTAAAATAACCAGATATATACAAACAGACTTTTGATTTTGTTTTAAAATTAATCTCTCTTGTGTTCCAACAGCTTGAGAATGGAAAAGAGAGCAAGAATAGATTAGAATTCTACTACTATGAATTGAAAGTTATTCCGCTTAATTTAGTGAAGTAATATAATTTTACTCAAACTTCTTCCTAAGTTGTGTATATGATGGTGATGTAGTATGTAGACGCAGCTTGAGTTTGTCCTTCCCCTCCTCCTCAGAAAAATCACGGCCGCTAAGTTCCTCCCCACCATTTTCAGAGTTTCGCAATCGCCACTGATCACAGTTTAGGATATTTAATAACAAAAGGGATAAAAAAAAAGAAACTAAATGAAACTTGCTAGACTATCTACCCAAATATCACTTTTGGCCTAAAGAACGAACGGTGTCACGCGAAAACAATTTTCCACTTTATTATAGAGTTTCTTAAAACAAAAATATATAAACATTTCTATAATGATTTATCTTATTATATATATTTATATATACATGTTACGAAGATTAACGAAACTTGGTTATAAACAACCGACAATTTGAAATGATTTGTTTAAATATGAGTATCGATCAAAATAATGTTCAAACAAACAAATATATATATATATATATATATATATGTGTGTGTGTGTGTGTGTGTGTGTGTGTGTGTGTGTGTGTGTGTGTGCACACGCATGTTTGAAACAAAGTAATTATCAGAGGATGGTAGAACCGTATATATAATGCAAGGAGCAGGAGTTTGATTGTGCAATCTAGTTATATTTTGAAAGAAAATTAATTATAGTTCAGGGTATATGTAAGACTATGATGGCGGATGGAAATTACTTCGTTGCGTTTGTTTAACAGGTTTAATTTAGAGAATTTAATATGAAATTTTAACAGAAAACATGGCTCATGTAAAGATTTACAAGTTAGTTTTTTTAGCACTCTTCAAAAAAGTAAATACTACAAACTGTTAACCCGTTTGTTTGCACTACATTTAATATTATATATATATGAGAAGAAAACTCAACACATAAACGGTTATAAATCCAGAATTTATTTCAGCAATGTAAATAATTTTTTTTACAATTGCTTCGTTCAGACCGTTAATGAATAAATAGCACACACACACACACACACACATATATATATATACACAATATATCGACGTATTATCGTCTGTAGGTCGGTTTAAGAATCTTTCATTCATTCGACTATGTATATTTACAAATCATATAAAGTGTGGATGTTTTTTCTTAGATTTTTTTTATATATAAAGAATAATGATACTAATATAAACAAAATTGAATTAATATAACAATGGCAGTATATATTAAATAAGAAAAAAATGAAAAATTATTGCATCGGCATTCTTAGAAATAAAAAAAGAAGCACGAATATAACTGAAAAGTTTGGCTTGTAGATCTTCATTGAATTAATAGACAAAAAACAACAACAAAAGAGAAAGCTTAATTACGCATTTGCTATTAACAGGTTTTTCGTTGTTACTTTCATCTGTTGAGAAATCACATGCAATAATAATAAATTCTGATAAATGCTGTTGGGCAATATTGTTGCATATTATGACGGTGATATCAATAGAAAACTGTTTAGATTTCAGTATATCATTATATTATACAATTTTATGCAAAATCTTTATCCTAAAACAGAAAAGTCAACTTTATTTTTGTTGATTTATTTTGGGATACACTTTGTATAATCATAATGATTCTTACAAATTTATGAATGTTTAACTGGTTTCTCCACTGCCCAATTAAATCCATCTGCGGCCTTATAAACATTTTGTGGAAAAAAACAAAAAAACAACCCAAAATCTTTTCCAATTCTTCCTTCGGTAACAGGTATTTTTGCTGTTGCCAATTTCAAGTTCACTTTGCCTTTGGATTCAAATATTTAATATCTTTTGAAACAAACAAGAAGTGTGTGATCCATTTTTTTTTTTTTTTTGTAAACATTGTCACCTTAAAACACTTTTGGCAATATCTTTATAAATAACTTTTTAACTTTAAAATGTATTTGAAAGCCCGTTTGTTTATAAAGAAAAAAATCTGACAAAGATTTTTCTCGGTCAATGTTTAAATATTCATGATTGTAAATTTTACTGCAGATTTTTATTAAAAGTGTTTTCACTGTGTGACGGGGTGTAATACGCAACATATATTACTTTATATGTTTATATTATATGCATTACATGTTTATATCTCATATTTATACATCTCGGTTTGACCCAGATGGGATTATCCGAAAAATTCTGGTGTTTGATCTAATGATTTTGGGAAGAGGGTCTGGCCAAGAACTTTTCATTATATATATATATATATATATATATATATATATATATATATAATTTTGAATGATGTTATTTGAACCAAATTGTGATATCTGAAAATGAAATAATAATGGCATTTGATGAGATTACATTATAAGAATTACCATTGAACTATTTATTGAATTTTTTCATTTTTAAATTTAAGGCTGAGAATTGGGAACCTCATCTCATTTTCACATGATTATCATACTGCAAAAAACAAAACAAAAAACCCCTATATATATATATATATATATATATATATTTTATTCTTAGGGATGGAGTAAAAGAAACATGCGGTCTTGGAGCCCTAAAGCAATGCTGGGATCTCAATATGTTTACGTATCATTCATTCATGAGAATTTTCTTTTCAAGTCATTCCCGTCGCCATATTGGGTAATACATAAAGTTCACGCTATAATTCAAAATAAGTAATAAGCTACAAATAGATTAAATCATTAAGCAAACTATATATATATATATATATATATATATATATATATATATATAAAGCATCCTTTATTCCACTTCACTAATCTCCTTGTCAAGGAATGACGTCATTTTCGGTAACCGCTAGCAACTGAAATGTGTTTTTTGTTTTTTCGTTACTCCTGTTACGTTATTTTAGCTGCTAGCCGTTGCCTGTTTGTGTGAACTTGTCCAATGTCCATGTGTTTATTCTAAATAGTGTATTTCGCCTTTGAAGTACATCTTTTTTTTTTAAATGCATATCTACTGAGTAATGGAATCATAAATCAATTTCTGAAGAATTAATGTTTTTTTTTAATCCGAAATATTTTTATTACTTCAAATATAATTTTAAATATTTTTATTGCTTCAAATATTATTTTTTATTTTTTAGTGGATTCCCGTTATTTCAGTAGGCGCTCCATTAATTTGGTCTCGAGAGAAATCTGAACAGTGGATATACTTTAAAATGCAAAACGGATATTCGTAGGCAAATGGTGAAAGGGCGCCAGATAGGAGTACCGTGTAGATTTTGTATTTTAAAATATTTTTATTAATTCAAAATGAACCAATTAGAAAGAAAAAAAAATTTAGATATTGCAAATACTAATAAGTCAGTGCGTATTATACACGAAAAATACACGCCTCAAGTTCATAGCTGTGGGCATCATATTTCTGCTTGTTCCTTCCTTAGTTAGTCCGTCCGTTACGCCACTGAAGAAAGATAACACACTCAATCTCTACACGAGCTTTTCCTTCCCCTCTATCTTTTTACTCTCCTCAATCTTTCGCTCACCTTTGCCAAACGGAAGGGTAGTAAACAGTGAGTGAGTAAGAGGTGAGAGCCTACAGCATTACCGTATCAGTAGCAGCTTAAGCCGGTGGTTGTAGCAGTAATTTTGTGTGTTTACTGTACAATATAGTAAAAATAGGTAGGTTTGTTGTGGTATCCCGTGACGTAATAACGAAATTTCTGGCATCTACACCATTGGACATTACTCAGTTGGTCTTTTCTGTTTACAATGGACACAGGAGCCATGATTTTTCAGTAATAAAAAAAATCATTTTCTCTTTCAAAATCTCTTACTAAATAGCGTAGAGTATTTTGGTTATGGTCTGTGCATACGCCGCTTAATATAGTATAAGATTACAGTAAAGCAGCTTCTATGGACATTACTTTTATAGATATTTTAATAAAATTACTCTGTGTTATCGTTATTTTATTATCCAATACCTTTATGTTTGAAGACGTTACTATCATTTGTGATATGACAAAGTAAAATTTTTCCGGGAAATCATAATTATCTTTCCTTGGAAATTCCACGGGTTCCGCTAGTTAAGTAATAATAGTTATAGTAACTAATGAAAAAAAGAATGAGATGCTAAAAATGCTTTGCACCGTAAATGAAATTTGTTTAAGAGGCTCTGCATCATAACTTTGCTTCAAAAGGGGACTACTTTGAAGGAGATTAAATGACGAATTGATAGGTGTTGCTGCTTTTTTTTTTTATAGTGCCAGTTTGGATACCCGTGATCAGACCTCATATACCCTGCTCAGTTTAGTCGGCCCAATCCCCAAAGTAATAACGCCTTTAGCTTTTTAGTGCTACGAGGTGAGTATTAATTTTCATTATTTCAGGCTTTGTACTCCGTGTTCTAACAGAAGACGGAAGGTGCGACACGGAGATCCGAAGGCGAATTGGCATGGCGAAGGACGCATTCCAGAAACTGAGTAGAGTATTAAGAGACAGGAAAATTTTGCTAGAAACGAAGAAAAGAGTACTGGATTGCGATGTGATGTCAGTTCTTCAATATGGCAGTGAATGCTGGACAATATCATCGAAGATGAAGGAAAAACTTGAGGGAACTGAAATGTAGATTTTCAGAAGGATGCTGCAGATATCATGGGAGCAATGATGAGGTTTTGGAAAGGATGGAAACGAAAAGGAAATTAATATTGAGCACCAGGAAGATACAGCTGAAGTTTCTGAGACCTGCAATGAGGAAGGAGAGCTTGGAGAACCTGATACTAACAGGCCAGATAGAGGGAAGGAGAGACAGAGGAAAACAGCGTGTAACGTATTTGACTGACCTGTGGGGGTGGATGGCGGAACGGGGGTTGCGCAGTGTAACAGGGGAAAGCGTGCAGAGAGCCACCAAGGATAGGAAGACGTGGAAAGCCATGATCGCCTACGTCCTGAAGGAACAATGCACATAGAAGAAGAAGAAAGCCCAGTTAACCGCATCAGAGGTAGCTGGGTAATCTTTGACTATTGAGCTGATCGACCGTGCTCGTGTTCCTGGTGTCACAGCTCTCTCCAGTGGGAGAATCTGATAAATCTAAACTTATTTATAAAAGGAACTGTGTGTGTGTCCGTTACCTATAGACTCCGAAACGGCTGAACCGATTTTCTTGAAAATTTACACAGTTGTACTATAAGCGTCTGAGAGTGTTCTTAGCTAGGTTTTGTGTCGAGCTATCCCCGATAAATATCGAAAATCGATAATCGAAAAAATCGGGTTATAGAAGGAGTGGTCCGATTTTAATCAAATTTGATATACTCATAGACAAAGACATAAGAAACGATATTCAGAAGTTTCAAGGTTGCAGTTCTTACAATAGTGCAGAAAATCGATAATATATATATATAAAAGGCAAGATGTTTGTGTGTGTGTCTGTTTATCTGTCTGTATGTCCTTTATACAAATCCAAAATTTTTATCCAATTCCCACACAAATATTCTTTAGGCTAAGTCTGAGCTCCATGGATTAGTTTTAAAGCTTTCATTACACCCGAGCAACGCCGGGCTACACTGCTAGTAATCCTATAAGACCTAAATACAGTATGTGTTATCATATTATAACTATGCAATTTATACAGGCTTTCGTCAAATTTAACAAAAAAGTCCAGTAACGCAAAGGTTAATAGATTTTATTTATAAGCCAACATGTTAAATATTACTTTAAATGATTTTTGCCTTGAAAATCAAGATTTAAAATTCTTTTGCCTGGGCTTAACCTGAAAAACCCTTAAAAAAAAAAAATTGTTATCGTAAGCAAGTAAAGAGAGTTATAAACCTTTTACTGCCCTTTGTTTCACAAGTAGATAACATTTTAAAACATGCGTTTTGATACCTGACAAGAATTACTTCGGATTTGACATCCATCAGTAATATATATATATACACGGAAAAGACTGAAACGCATTTTATGTGCTATTGAGTTAAAATGCAATTTATGTCTTAAAAATTTATACTAATTTTCGTGAAATTCCGCAATCATGTTCAGGTGCAAAAGGTTAAGACAAGAAAAAGTAAGACAAGGAATCAAGTATTTGAGGTAATTAATATTTCATTAAGGAACAATTAAGTGTTGTAAATGAATAAATTTAATTTTTAAATTAAAAAAAAGACAAAGAATAGAACAAAAAAGAACACTTCGTGGGATATTTTCCTAATCACTACAATCTTGACCTCTTCAATTTTAGAGGTAACCGCTTTCTTTCTTTCTTTCAACTTTCATAATCCAACTAGCAGTATAGCCCGGCGTTGCTCGGGTGTAATGAAAGCTTTAAAACTAATCCATGATCCTGGAGCTCAGACTAAAGAATATTTGTATTAAGTTTGGTGAGAATCGGATAAAAATTGTGAATTTGTATAAAGGACATACAGGCAGATAAACAGACACACACACAAACATCTGGCCTTTTAAATATATATATATATATATATAATCGATTTTCTGCACTATTGTAAGAACTACAACTTTAAAACACTGAATATCGTTTCTTATGTCTTTGTCTATGAGTGTATCAAATTTGATTAAAATCGGACCACTCCTTCTATAACCCGACCTTTTGATTATCGATTGTCGATATTTATCGGGGATAGCTCGACACAAAACCTAGCTAAGAACACTCTCAGACGCTTATAGTACAACTGTGTAAATTTTCAAGAAAATCGGTTCAGCCGTTTCGGAGTCTACAGGTAACGGACACACACACACACACAAAGTTCCATTTATAAATAAGTTTAAATGATCTTTACTTGCTTTTTACACTCATACAACATCCAACTGTAACCCACTACCTTCAGCGGCTCTTGGGCCTTGTATCGGATGGAAATTAGTATAAAAACAACAAAATGGCGATAGATATTAAACTTTAGACCAAAAAGGGTCTTCTTAAAATGTCACAAGAATTGAAAGACAATCTGAAATTTAGTTTCACTTCTTTTAAACGAGTATAACGCTTCAATATTATTATTTTTAAAAACTCCGCCGTACAATAGCATGGCGGAGTTTTTAAAAATAATAATATTACCAGCGGCAGGTATATGCAGACCTAATAGTCTTGCTTTTACACACTTCTCTATCTGCTTCCTCCAGAATGACAGAAAATTTATGGACAAAACTCAGCGGAATTTAAGGTATTTGTGAATCCTCAAATGTTCTCTTAAGAACTGGGGAAATATGTTTAAATTTTAAATGTTGAGAGAAGGGATTTCGCCAAAAATCTACCCTTGTTGTACTTCCTGCTTTCAGACGGACGTGCCCATTCTGAATAGTGTAAAAATGGGCCTTGTGCCCAATCCTGCCTTTATGGGGCGGGCTCAGGTAAATTCCGAGTGGCGTACGAATCAGACAAGTATCCGGGCCCGCGTATGCAGCTTATACAGGGAATTTTTGCCTGTGTACACGCGCGGGATGTCTTTGTGGAGAGGAATCGGGGAAATACTGAGTGGAGTACAACGCTTCGCATTAGCGGTTGTTTATAGATCATAAACATCAAAGTATTGTTTGTTTTTTTTTGCATTTTTAATATTAATTTTGCTGTTGATTTGGATTTTGGTTGTCATTACAGAAATATTTTAAACACTTGTTATTTTGCGGTATGATATCACGAAATGGGGTTGAAGACTGAGAATGAAAAAAAAAAACATTAAAATTTCTTTTTTAATTTTTAAAAGAAGTTTTACAACACACCTGAAAAAATATTTTAAAATTATTTTATAATCACAACTAAGAAAAACAAAACAAAACAAAAAAAACTAAAAAGACAAAAACAAAAAAACCTTTTCATTTCTCCGGACAAAACCAAATAATTATAAGAAAAACATAAAAAATACTACTTTGCATCTTTCTTACTGTTTTATCGTAAGGGTCAGGTCGTTTTTTTTTACATTGTATGACCATTTAATAAGCAACATGGATAATAAATAAATAAATAAATAAATAACTAAATAAATAAAATAAAAATGTAATCTACAAGGTTCGAACATACATTCCGTATCCTTCGGGGTTCAACTGACAGGTTTGCCGTTTTAACTAATTTATCCACAGAATCTGTATGCAAGCAAAATTCAAATTTAATCATATTGTTTGGAGCGATATGATAAAAATTAGCTTCATTTTCCGTAACCAAATTGATAAAATGCCGTCCATGCCAGATGAGCTCCTAAGGATGGTGGATGCAAGTTCAAAACTCATCACAAACTTACTTTTTTTAATTTCTAATCCATGCTACTCTTTCCTTTTTGGTAAACTTTCTTAGGATAGAAAACTAGAATTTTGCGCTAAAAATTAGCAAAAATAAGACGAAAGGCAAAGTAAGAAAAAATAAAAAATTAATACCGAAAATGTTTAATCTAAGAAATCCGGACAACTTAAAATTGCTTTAACAAAATTTAATAATTAAGAAAGTTTTTGACATTTCATTATTTGAAACGTTTTTAAAAGTTTAATGTTTTTTTTTAAAGATTTATTCCCCAAACTGTCGTCAGTTTTTTAAAACAATATTTCGACCACAAGCTTTGAGCATTTTCAGGTGACAATTTTTTTGTTTTCTAATTTGTGGCTTGTCATTGAATCTATTTATTCTGGTTTGCTTTCTGAACGTTAATGATGTAACTCCCAAGACGGCAAATATTACATGTGAATAAATGATTGAAATGTCACACTTTGAATTAAATTCTTTGAAAAAAAAATACAGAAAATGATGGACTGGGTTTATAAATATTGGGTGCCAAGACACAAAAGGCGCTCCCACACAACCACAACGCTACCATTTAATTTTCATAACTAAAATTTTCAGAAAATACATAAAAAAAAGGTACAATTGAATTTTTGTATAAAAAAAAATCGTATTTCATAATAATTACAGTCTATATGTACAGTACATATTACTGGAAATAGGAGCATATCGACGTGGTTAGCAAGCTGGTCTCGCTAGGACAATTATGACTGAATAGTGAGTTTGATCCTCACTAGGTGTCCCATACTTTCGGCCCCGTGCCACATCTAATCACTATTACTGGCAGTAGATACCAAATGTAAATACAGAATGCCATAATTGAAGTGCGCATATATATATATATATATATATATATATATATATAATTGGTTGATCTTTTCTCCGGTTGATTTATTTAGATTACTGCACAATTTGCACATTAACAGATACTTCAAAAGTACACTAAAGCATTGCAGTCAGCCTAGAATATTAAGTGCAATATTTTATGTTCACTAGACGATTGTGCGAACCTGCCAATAATTGCTTCTGCATCCTTGTTCATCTAAAAATCTCTTTTTTAATCGATAACAATATGCATGATTCCAAATTCTTGTCAGAAATCAGATTTCTTAACCTTGTCTTTATGATCTTTGGCTCTGAAGAATTTCTCTCACATTGGACTTCAGTAACTGATAGTATGCAGATGTCTTTATAAAGTTCTTATTTCTTTCTTTTCTTTTTTTACTAAAACAGTTGTATGTCTTTTTTATCGCAATTTTTTTTATGTTGACTCCCACTTTCTATTAGGCAAACTGACACCCTGGTTTGTCCGACACTGGTATGTGTTGAAAATATATAATTATATAGTCTAGGGAACATAATAAGGAGAGAGTGACTGAAAAATTTAATATCCACAGAACAGATTGAGGGACAGAAAAAGGCAACTCCTAACCTACTTAAAGATATTGTGTAAATGGTTGGCAGAAGAGGGTTAAGAAGAGATAACCAAAAAAAAAAAAAAAAAAAAGAAAAAAAATTATTAAGAGCTACAAAGGACAGGAAATTGGAGAGAGCCATTATGGCCAACGTTCTTGAAGGACTATGTTACATAGAAGATTACTACTTAATTCCAAAAGTTATAAAAACATTAAAAAGAAATTGAATGAAATTAGATCGAATAGACAACTAAACACATTTTTGAGAAAAACAAATTTGAAAGTTTAAAATTTCAGCATCTCTTCTCGTTTGTTCGTAAGTGGAGTTACATCAACTCTACCACTTTAGTTCGAAAGAACGAAACGCTTCACACGAACACCTTTTAAATTAAGTTGTCAGTGAATTTTGTGTTGGATTTACACTGTGGATAGATTTCGTTCAGTAGTAGGGGCTGTTTCCAAGATTACAGTTGGTTTTAATATGTTCAAATATGTTTTTCAATTGTTGAATTAAGAATATTAGTTCTTGTGTTTCACTGTGATTGACATTTATTCTAGTGAGTAGAAGGAAGACTATGTTTTTGGTTGTTTGGTTATGTATTTCCATATATTTCATACTGTTTGTTTTCCTTTATTGTGAACTAGTTCTTCGTCAAGTATTTGTATATTCTTGATTATTAGGGTTCTTTTAAGTTTTTTTTTATTATTATCTTTTTGTGTGTTGTCCTTCATGTTTATTTCCTTTTAATTCTGTTTTTTTTTTGTTTTTTGAATTCCTAGTTTGTTTTGTATTGAAGTTTGATTTTTTTTTTGGTCAGTTTTCTATTTGTGGAATTTTTCATTTGAGCGTTTTGTCATTAGTTGTCAGTGAATTTTGTGTTGGATTTACACTGTGGATAGATTTCGTTCAGTAGTCGGGGTTGCTTCCAATATTACAGTTGGTTTTAATATGTTCAAATATGTTTTTCAATTGTTGAATTAAAAATATTAGTTCTTGTTTTTCATGTATTTTTTAATATTAGGTTTACGTAGGTATAGCTTGAAAAAATTGGAGTAGATAGATCTATCTATCGCCCGGTTCACACTCCACCCACGTCTATTGAACAGGTTAAGAGGCTCGTCCCTTGTTTAGGATGTGGTCTCCTTTCTCTTTTCCACTCTTCTCACTTTTTTTTTTCAATTGGAGCAGATAGATCTATCGCCCGGTTCACACTCCACCCACGTCTATTGAACAGGTTAAAAGGCTCATCCCTTGTTCCCTGTTTAGGATGGTTTCCGGATTTCTCTTTTCCAATCTTCTCACTTATTTTTCAATTGGAGCAGATAGATCTATCGCCCGGTTCACACTCCACCCACGTCTATTGAACAGGTTAAAAGGCTCATCCCTTGTTCCCTGTTTAGGATGGTTTCCGGATTTCTCTTTTCCAATCTTCTCACTTATTTTTCAATTGGAGCAGATAGATCTATCGCCCGGTTCACACTCCACCCACGTCTATTGAACAGGTTAAAAGGCTCATCCCTTGTTCCCTGTTTAGGATATGGTTTCCGGCTTTATCTTTTCGAATCTTTTCACTAATACGTAGCCCCCTGCACATCAGTGGCGTTACCGCCTTGCTCGGGGTGATACGATTAAAAAAAAATTGCTTGGGTAAGATTTTCATGTGTTGTATTGTAGTTTGTTTCGATGCTTTTCCTTGCTTCTGAATAGAGAATTATTTGGTGTGTTTAATGTTTAGCATATCTTTTTCTTTGCAGTCACTGGAATTTACCCTATTATTTTTCTTACAATTAGGTCATTTGGTTTCATTTGGGCATGTGATCTCTGTGTGGTTAGAATCATTCTCCCCACATTCTTGTACATTTATACTTACCATGTCCATATCTTTGGCAGTTGAAGTATCTTAGAGGGTTTGGAGGGTTTTACTTTGAAAACTGTATAACCAATTATATTTCCTGTGGTGGTTCTGGTGTATCAAAAGTAATAATATAAGTGTTGGTATCTATAATTCTATTATTTTTTTTTTTAAAGGGATAATCTTTTTATGTTTGTAATGTTTTGTTTTTTATGATAGAATTATTGTTCTTAGTTTTCTGTGTGCACAGTGAAAGTTCAGTGCTTCTCTCTACACCTCTGGATGAATTTAAAAATTGGTGTGGATAGAGCCTTACCTTTATATCATGAACTTTAGTCGAATTCTAGCGTAATATTTTCCTTCGTCTTTTATCAGTAATGTATTATTTGTTTATTTGTCTTTAAACTGTTTTTGGAGTTATCCGAGATGCTAAGATTTTTTTTCTATTACAAAAATGACGACTTTGTTATTTAGTTTGTCTTTTATTGGTTCTTTTAATACGAATTTCAATATCTATTGGCATCTAAGTTCCACCTTTTTACCATTGAAATAGTAAAATGTAATCGCTACTTCTACTTTATTAGTTCCTTTTCTCGCTTCCCCGATATTTACAATCTTCAAAGATTTAAATGCAACGTCAATCACCACCTTCTGTCTTCTTGAATCCTGTTCATATTTTCTCCCTTCTTCAATACCACCTGTACCAAGTTATTTTTCTTAGTGTAACCTACTGCGCACGAGTAGGGGTCCTGCTTTGCTTGCGGTAAAATGAATAGAAAAAAAAAAAGAGAAGTTTAATTAAAGCCTTCTCAGTATTGTTTACATATGTTTTCCATGAAATGTACGGATTCACTTGTGTCGATACATTTCTTTTCTGATCTTCAGGAATCTTGATAAAAAAGGTCCCATCACTGATATGCCACGATATTTGAAGTAAGTAGTTTAAGTAAGCCACTAAACCTCACCTGACCAAATAATAGTGGTCAACAAGACTTTTAGGTACGCTAATCTATATTATTTTGTTTAACTATAGCAGGTTTTGGTTCTATGATTACGTCTTTCGCTATTCGTTCTGACACCATTCGTCTGCAATGTTATTTTTAGTTCATCTATCAATTTGATAATTTTCGAACTCTTACTAGTTTTATTTTTGCCAATTGAAATTGTGAAATTTGACAGCTTCGAAACTATGTACACATGTTTGCAACTTTGTATAACACAGCACAAATTTAATTACATCGCCCTTTGACCACATCTGCGGCTAATCTGCTTAACATCGCTGAAGTTGACCTCAGTCAATAACAGATAATTAATTTACGGCTTAACTTGAGTGGTTTCTTAGCTTTCAAAGTTCAGTGAGTGTCACTGGTTCACATTTCAGGCGTATGAATAAGTTCTATTATTTTATTTAGCTTTTAACCAAAGCGAACCGAGTTCAAATTCCCAACTAGATTGTTGAATCCAATTTTGTACAAATACCCTTAGGGAAGGCATGGTTTTATTTCTTCCTCAACTGACATTCCACTATCACCCAGAAATTTGTGGTTGGAGAGCGCTGGTAGTCAGTGTTCAAACTCAGTTCTGGAAACTGGCCCCTTGTCAAGGTTACAACCGGAGTAACAGAATTTTATATCTATTATATATTTATTGGTATTTATGGAATCCGTACTCAAAGACACACAAACCTGTTCTTCGTCAAATATCATTCAAGCCCAGATAAAAGTCAGATATCGAATGTTGATTTTTAAAGCATACAGGACTGAATTCGGTTTTTCTTAATTTGAGTTTAGAAAAAGAAATTCACCTAGGTGTCTATAGATATCGGGCAGTATTTTTCACTGATACCGGCAGTCAATGTTTAAACTCAAGTTAAAAACTAGGATCCCAAATCCACTGTTATCGCTTTTTCTAGTTTCGAGGGGGGTTATTTTCCAACTTTTTGTTTAAAGTGATACAGAACGTCAACATCTTGATTATATTATTAGTTTCTGTTCGATTTATTTCCTTCCCTCAGATTTGGATTAAAAAATAAAACTTGTATTTTGAAAAAAGAATATTGTTATTAAACTTAATACAATATTCATTTGCACCTCTCTCCAAGAATTATTCTTACAATTTAAAATATATTTCGGATTTGAATACCCTACAAAGGGTTGATAAGCCGTAAGAATGAAACTCTTAATGTTATATGTAGTCAGATGTTTCCAACTTCGATCTGGCACCTCCTGTGACGATACCAGTTCTATGCAGCATGAACTTCTGAAAATGATAATTTTTTTTTTAATCGTATCACCCCGTGCAAGGCGGTAACGCCACTGATGTGCAGGGGGCTACGTAATAGTGAAAAGATTGGAAAAGAGAAAGCCGGAAACGACATCCTAAACAGGGAACAAGGGATGAGCCTCTTAACCTGTTCAATAGACGTGGGTGGAGTGTGAACCGGGCGATAGATAGATCTATCTACTCCAATTGAAAAGAAAAAGTGAGAAGATTGGATTGGGATAGTATGGTAATATTAAGAACAGTTTGTCGAAGACGATCCAGATATCAAGACAAGTGGCTCTAGCATGTCCTTCTTATGGTGTGAGGAACCCACCCCCAAGCTTATCAAACTATTTTTGATACACCATATATATATATATATATATATATACACTGCATAAACAAACAACAGAACTGATACATATACCAATTTTGCTCACAAGGCTTGGGTCAATCTAACATCACTCAATGAGTTCCGGGCTTGACATATAGATGGCACCACTAATACAAAAAAACCCATATGATTTTTATGAAGTACTAACCTTCAAATTGCATGCGACAAAATTTGGGCCCAATCGGATTATTACAGTTATTTAAATGAAGCTACCATTGCACATTTTCAAAACAATGGAAAATCTGAATTTCGTGTGCTAATAAAGCATTGCTTTCTGATGGGAAAATACTGTTCAAGCAAAGCAATAGTTTGATAAATGTTATTCGGACTCTGCTTCGTCGGAAACAACGGTTAAGGGGTGATATACCGACTTTAAACGTGACCGTACAGAGTACAGACACAAATGATGCTGAACGCTCAGGTTGCCCCAAATCGGCAGTTGTCCCGGAAAACAAAAACATCCACAAACTCTTTTTGGTCGATCGTAAATTGAAGTTGTGTGATATAGCAGACGAGTTGAAAATATCAGAAGGCAGTGTATTCATCATTTTGCATAAACATTTGTCAATGAGAAAGCTGTGCTCAAAGTGGGCGCCGCGTTTGCTTACAGTCGATCAAAAACAACAACGCGTTGACGATTCAGCGCGATGTTTGCAGCTGTTTCAGCGCAACAAAGTTTTTGCGTAAATATGTGACAATGGATGAAACATGGATCCACCACTTCACTCCGAGGTAAAATCGGCGGTCAGCTGAGTAGACAGCAGCAGGTGAAGCCGTCCAAAGCGACCAAAGACGGCAAGGTTTTGGCCTTGGTATTTTGGGATGCGCAAGGTGTTCATCGATTACCTTGAGAAAGAAAGAACCTTCAATAGCGAATACTATATAACATTATTGGTAAGTTTGAAGGAAGAAATCTCCCAAAACAGCGACAAATGAAGAAAAAAGTGCTATAGTGCGTTGTCTTGGTGTAAGATCACAAGTCGATCGAAACGATGGCGAAACTACATGAGATGCACTTCGAATTGCTTCCGCATCCACCCTATTCTCCAGATCTGGCCCTCAGCGACTACTAGCAGACCTCTAAAGATGTCTCCAGGGAAAGATATTTGGCTCTAATGAAGAATGCTATCGGAAACTGAGGCGTATTTTGAGGCCGAAGACAACTTGTTCTACAAAAAAGGCATCGAATTGTTAGAGAAGCGTTGGAATTAGTGTACCACCCTAGAAGGAGACTATGTTGATGAATAATGTCGAATTTTGCCTAAAGGTTTTTGTTTTATCAGGTAGGCCCAGGAAATTATCGAGTGATGTGTTATGGTATGCTTTTGAAACATTTTGATTAGTTTGATTTGTTTTACGGCATATGGGTTATTTAATAATGACAAGATTTTTACAATAGATTTGTATGAAAGAATATATATATTTTTTGTAAAAAAATAAGTTTGTAGATTAGCTTTCATTGACGTATTTTTGTAAAGTGGTTTTGGTTGATAGTATGTAATTTTTATTTTAAAAGCATTCGTGGCAGTATTTTATTTTCACTAAAAAATTACTGCTGGTAATGTTTTTTTTTCTTTAAAAAATGTATTCCTGGAATTTTTACACTAAAGGTCTATTTTTATACTTTCATAGTGTTTTGACCCCAGTTTGGGGATAAACTATTTGTCCATACCTGAGATCCTAACAGGTGCTACCACCCCGGGTCAAACTGGACCTGGGAACAACAGCAAGTAAGAAGTGGTCCCAGGTTTCTCACAATCTTACAATTAGAGGCTTTGCTGCCGGATGCAGTTTATTGTCATACTCAATACCAGAGTATATTATCAAGAAGTCTTATTCCGATAAGTCGGTGAGATTTGAACCTGGGTATCATTGTCAAAAAGTGAACATTTTAGCCACTCGGTTAAACATGAGCCTAAATCCCAAGTCTTTGTAATTAACAGTTTGTGCGAACTGGTTTTGATCGTGTCAGATGATGAAATGCATCCAAAACTGTAACCAAATATAAATGTAATATAAACAAAAGTTTGGCTCTGTAGGTGTTGAACAGACTCAAATGTGCCTGAGCAGGCACCTATTCAACAGAAACGGACTAGTCTCCAACTATCATATATTAAAGAAACGGCACGAATTTTTTGTATTAATCAGACAGATTTTTATCATTTTAAGCGCCGTTTTTTAGTGGATACTCGTATTTGAGTTAGACGCTCCGTTTATTTATTAAAGAGTGTTTATTCATTTTCGCCCCTCGGCCTAAATACTCGAAAACTCTTATTAAAAGAAAAAATTACGTTCTCTAACAAGATTCGAACCCGCGCCCCTTTGAGCAGAGGGTTATCCTTATATCCGTTGCGTTCTGACCAACTGTAAGAGAAAGAACCAGTTAGTCAGGCAAGGCCGAATTGTACCTTGAAGCAAAAACCTCCCTCGTCACAGATCTCCCAAAACTTCTCATATTTTTTTACACCCAGTAAACTTTTGTGTCTAAGGGGCGCTTATCTTATGGACATGAGGTTTGAACGTTCGCTTTCCGACCATGAAAACCGGGTTCAAATCACGCCAAGATCGATTTATCAGTTTTGAAAACTCAAACTTTTGTTTATATTACAATTATACTGGGTTAACCTAAGTTACAGTTTCTAGGTGTAAATGCATCAACTGACACGATCAAGACCATTTCGCTCTAATTCACGGTTACAGAGACTTGAGGTCTGGGCTCATGTTAAACAGAGTGGCTAAAACGTTCGCTTTTTGAAAATAGTACCAAGGTTCTTAAGCAATAATATTATGCATGAATAAAAAGAAAGAAAAGAATAAATTTGTTAGTATTTCATATTGATTTATTTCGTTAAATGTCATCTCAACGGATTTGAGTCGGTGATTTTTGTCTTCTATTTTGTTTGGTCGTTTATGGCCGGTCGACGTCTTTTATATCCGTAAAGGTGTTGAATTCTTGACAACCGGCAAGGTGTTTTCCAAATACTTTAATTTCCACTTCTTATAAAAGGAAACTGAAAAATTCAGAGACCAAAGCAGCAATTCGTTAATTTAAATATATAAGTAAAAAAACATAAAACAAACAATAATTAACCCGAAAGACATAAACCTAAACTATTATTAAATACCTGGGAATTGTTCTGACAGAGGATAGAAAGTGCGACATTGAGATCCAAAGACGCATTAGCATGTCAAAGGACGCATTTTAAAATTGTTGTAGAGGAATATCCTGTCCTACCCTGAAATGGATATGGTCCGGTCTAATTGTAACATACAACGTGTGTTAGCACGCGCGATACCCTGTCTTCATCAGCCGCCGACCAGGGATGATGTCACGGTTTTGGTGGATATGGCGGGACCGCCACCTCTGGTGCCATCATAGCGTTTGCCACCAGGCAGGGTATGAAGATAAACTTGTTGATTGTCCCTTTTGTATATTCTCATAAAGAAGTAAATAAAACGATCGTTCCTCTTTGCAGTTTGTATCGGCAATGAAATTTCCTGAACACGTTTGCCGTTATTAACGCGCTCCTGAAGGAAAAAGAAAAAAATAACGTTGTAGATGATCACACAAATATCTCATTTGCGCATATTAGATCGTGATGTTGGGCGAATTTTGTTCGCGACCAAATCCAACTTGACGCGTTCTGTACCGTTGTTCGAATGACTATAAAAGACTGTGACTAGAGCGAACTATAGAGACTATTTTTATGTATATATTTCTATAAAAGTTTATTTTTATACTTTCATAATGTTTTGACCCCAATTTAGGGGTTAACTATTTACCCATAGCTGGGACTCCAACAGGTGCTACCACTCTAGGTCAGAGTGAACCTGGAAACAACAGCAATTAAGAGGTGGTTCCATGCTCCTCACAATCTTCCAATTAGAGGCCTTACTGCCGGATGCAGTTTACCGTCATACTCAGGACAGGGGACTCCCTGAGGGAACACCCGTTTATTGCAATTAGTGAAAATTTAAGGTGATGATTTAGCGGCACTAGATACCTGCATAATTTGTTGCAACGATTTTTTTCTTCATTATTAGATCTTCAAAATATTTTTAATCAATTCAACCCAAACAAGGCATATGCCACTAAGATGCAAGGGGCCACTTGGAATGAAAGAAAATGAAATTAAAATGTACCGGAAATCCTAAATCCTAAACTGGAAACAAACAATAAGCCTCTACTCCTGTTTCAAAAACCGGACGATAAGTAAATCTATTTACTCCTATTGTATCATGAATTAACATAAGCTATTACACTAATTTATAAAAAGATAAACTTTATTTTCATAATCATTTTACCCTAAGCAAGGCGGTACCGCCACTAGTACGCAGTGGGTAACAGTCAGAGAAAAGACTGGATGTAACTATCAAGGAAGCAAGTAAGCGGAATGAGTTTCCACAGGCGGGAAATAAACTGTTGACGTAGAAATGGCGGTTCCATTTAACTATTTCTACCGTAAAAGGGTGGGACCTAGATGACAATCTAGTAATACGTTTAAATTCACATGGTCGTGACACCAGGAAAAAATGCCCGTGAGAGCAGCTGCCATGAAAATATTTGTAGAAAAGACAGAGGGAAGCCATGTCACGCCGGTGAGAAAGTGACTGAATTTGAGATGCCAAATCAGGGCCGATTACATTGCAGATCCATCTTTGGATTTTGTCGATAACCTCGAGAAGAATAGCAGTAGCACCCGACCAGATCTTGCAACAGTATTCAATGCACGATCGATTTATAAATGTTCAATATGGATTCTGACGAGAAAGACTTTTTGGCCAAACACCGAGGCCCAACCTTCCTAGCAGTAAAATGTAGCTATAGGTTCGATGGAGTCGTTCCACTTCAGGTCAGTCGAAAAGGTGAGGCCAAGCAGGCGTAGCGTGTTGCTATCAAATACTGAACAAACTGATAAAAGACAACTACAGTTACGGCGATTATTTTATTAACAACACACACACAACCGTGTTAATAATTGAAAAATCTTGCGAGTTTCACATCCATGCAATACCAGCTTCCTGTGTGATCAGTAAATATTTGAGCATAACTGTAAGAAGACATTTCAATGACAAGAAAATGGGTACACCAAACATTGTTTTATTATGAAGATCTGTAGCTGAGCAGTAAAAGCATAGAGAATCAAAAAAGGGAAGGGAGTGGGATCAGACAGGACTCCAAAAGAGAGGTGGGGGTCACACAGGACTCCAAAAGAGAGGCGGGGGTCACACAGGACTCCAAAAGAGAGGCGGGGGTCACACAGGACTCCAAAAGAGAGGCGGGGGTCACACAGGACTCCAAAAGAGAGGCGGGGGTCACACAGGACTCCAAAAGAGAGGCGGGGACAGACCGGATTTAGATTAACTATGTGCGTTAATAAAAACTGACCCTTAATCTTTCAACCACGTGATATGTTAGGTTTAATCGACATTATCAACTTCTGATACCCACAAAGACCCCAAGTACTTAACCCACTACATTTCTCAAATCGATCTAAGCTCTTCTCGATCACGGTAAACTATCACATCTATTGAATAGAAATTTAACTGGCTTTGTTGAAACAAAAAGAAATACTGTCTTACCCAAGAATTTAAATTAAAAATGAAAAACATCTCCGAGAAAAAGAGCGAATCTTAAATATCCAGACGTCACATTTTTTTTATGCAGGAACGTGTAAACCTTGCTGTAGATGACCCAAGAAACAAAGTAACCTTCTATTGTACTTAATCAATAGATGTAAACATGACCAGTAGTACTGTTGTATTAAGAGTGTCCGAGAGAGAACATGAGGGGATTCCCAACAGCAATCTTGAAATGCCTTTTCTACTTTCTGGAGAGTTCTGACCAAGGGGCAAAACTTGGATCTTATCTAGAGAGCGAGTTAACTCCTTTTGCTATGACACCCGTCATAACAACACAGTCATAGATCAACCAGTTTCCGACCTCCAATATTACGCAGAAAACTAATTGAGTGGACTTAATTATCTCCGACAGACCCGCCAATTCTTGAAGTCCATGTGCAATTAGAAGCTATTAAAATTAAATTTGGTTATAGAAAAACGTGCAAGTGTTCTTTATTACGAACTTTCTTAGTGAATGATATTGTTTTGGACCCCACCCTTGCATCAATTCCTTCTTTAAGGTGGTTGACTAGGATTACCTGGCGACTGGGAAAAGGTGAAGTACAGATGAAGGCTTTAGCAAGTATACTCTCCAGTCATGAGTGTCGTTTAATAGATAAACACAAAGGACATGTTCTATATGTTACGCCTCTTCAGGACGCTGGCTCTTCACAATTTCATGTCCATTGTAGCTCTCAATAAATTTTGTCTTTTTATTATCTCTCCTAAACATTCACTAAAGATAAAAATATCCTGAATTTAAGTAAGTTATTTTGTTAGCTAAGTGAATAAAAGTCTCAAACTGAACAAGCTTATGAAGACAACGTTATTAACAAATATTATCTATAGAAAATTGTATCGGCGTCAGTGAAGAAATAATACGATATAGATTCTTGTAAACATTAGATTAATCTGTAGCTCACATTTTTACGCTGACAAAGCAAGAACGTGTAAGCCTTGGTGCAGATGCTCGAAGAAGCAAAGCGACCTTTAGATATTAAGTAGTTCTTGATCACACACACCTGTTTCTAGTCACAAGAAAAACTAATTGGCGAATTGCATTATCTCCGATAGACCTACAGCTTCGAGAAGTCGTTGAGCTACCGAAATAAAATTTGGAATAGACACTCATGCTAGTATCTCTAGATTGCCAGAGATTCTCTCGTGAACGGTGGGCCCAATTTCTATATACGAATCTCATTCGCCAGTGGGAAAAAAATGAAATACCTTGAGCAAGCTAATTTAAAAGTTGAAATGTTTTGCTTAAAAACAAAGATCTTTCATGATCGCTGATATTCCTTAACAATTACTCTGTATTAAAAAAATAAATAATCATAGACTAAAACAATAATATCAGCCAATCAATGGACACCTGATGATGAGCAGATGTTTTTTGCTCGAAATGTTATGTTTATAATAACATCTATATCAGTCAAGATAAGTACAATAGTTTGAAATAATATAAAGATATTGACAAATACTCATCTCAAAAATGAAATCTAAATTATAAAGTGGTAACCAAATGTCCAAAACCATCTGATACTGAATATAAAAGACTCCAAAAATACACCACTAATGGGTATATAGGTATGTCTTATACATGTGTTACTGTCGTCTAGTAGTCACGAGATCAATCCTTGGATCTTGTAGTGAAGCACTAGTTCAGAAGAAACGAACAATAACTGATATCAAAATATATCACAATACCTCATTTCAGCCAATCAATGGACACCTGATGATGACCAGAGGGTCGAAACATTGTGTCTATAATAACATCTATATCAACCAAGATGAGAACAATAGTTGGAAATGAAACAAGGATGAAAAATAGTATTTAAAACAATTTTACAAAAGAAGATTAATTTAAATATAGCCATAACCGTAACAAATCTGGTTTTAAATTACGTCATTCCTTGTCCATTTGTGAAGGAATTCAGAAATATACACAAGTCATCTCATGGGAATACAGGAGGTTGATAAATATAGCAGATCTTGTCTTCTTAGTAAGCTCTACAGAAATTAGATAAGATAGGGCCGAGAGGTGACACCATTAGTCTGTTTATAGACGTTACCATGAAGAACATACAAAGCACAGCAGTTTAAACAGAATTTTTAGGTTAATATTAGGAGGAGGAAGCAAAGAATGTTTATATAGATTCTGTGTTATATCTATAATTTCCTTGTCAGAAACATTAATAAAAAGCAATTTTTTTATTCATATCACCCCGAGCAAGGCGGGAACGCCACTGATGTGCAGGGGGCTACATAAGAGTAAAAGGATTAGAAGAGAATGAGGAGAAGGACGAACCAGTTAGAAAGGAGCAAGAGAAGGATGGGAATACAGGTGTGATGACAATTGCAAAGGTGAGAGAAAGGAAAGGGATCTACAGGACAGTGTGGAAAGAAGTAGGGTCAAATAGTTAAGAGATGAGAATTGACCTTGCATTTAAATTCCTGGAGTTTGTAGCCGTCAGGAAAACAAGAATAAGAAAGCGAGTTCCACAGGCGGGAAGTGTGGGAAAAGAAGCTGCATTTGGTTGATCTAACTGTGAATGGGTGAGACCCAGTTGCCAGTCTGGTTGCACGAGTAAACACCTGTTGCGGAGGCACCAGTGACTCAAGCTCTTTGGAACAGAAGCCATGGAAGTATTTATAGAACAGACACAGGGAAGCCACATATCGTCGGTGGGAAAGTGGCTGTAGTCAAGCCGCCCAGTCGGTACCTATCACATTACTGATTCTCCTTTGGAACCTGTCAAGAACAAGGAGATGAATAGCGGGGACACCTGGTCATATATGGCAGCAAATTCATCATATAACGAAGCAAGAATGTCATTAATTGGGACAGATTAAGAGAAACGTTAGGATGTGCGTTGTGGTGCAGTGGATATCGGCTCGGAAAGAGAAACCGGGCAGCCGAGTTCGAATTCCAGTTGAATCCATTGTATTCACTAACGCGCAAATACCCTTGGGAAAGGTATTAATCCGTCTCTTCCTTCCAGTTATAGGTTAAATAGCAGGGCAGACCGGGTTCTATAGCCTTGGTCGGCAACCAGTCTACCGCAGAAAGCAATGGCAACCTGCTGCGGGATAACCTTCTGCCCAGTCAGTCATGTCTGTTTCGAGACATGATCGCCCAAGCGTTTATCACGTATGTTACTTAACTGACTAAGAGAAACTTCAGTAAAAAAAAAAAAAAAAAAAAAAAAAAAGAGCAAACGAGATCATCCCAAAGAGAACTATAAAATAAAACGAATACACGAGGAATAAAATTCTCGAGATGTTGAAAAGGAAACAGAAAAATAATGTCAAGGTATGGCACAGAGTATAGGACATTACACAAAGAAATTAGGAACAAATGTAGGCAGGCAAAAGTGGAATGAATCAATGAAAAGTGTGCAAAAATAGAATGAGAAAATAGGCATAAAAAGGTATAAGAACTAACAGGACAAAAGACATTCTAATTGACAGGATGCATAAAATCCAATGGAGAGAACGCTGATAATAGAGAAAGAGAAATACTTTATAACCCCAGTCATGATGAATAGTCGTACTATTAATGAGGTTACTTGCTCGGAGAATCTATACTTCCCTCTATACCTCAAGTGTAACCTATATAGGTAAAGATTCCTCTCGGTCTTTTGAACAGGAGTAGAGGTTTATCACTTGTTTCAGATTGGGTTCTCGATTCTTTCTTAGGGTGCTTCAGCTCTGTGCTTCTAACGTCTGCGCCTGAACTCTGAAACTTTATTTAATATTTATTTGATTTGTATTTTTTCCTCCTCCACGAATAGGAATAGATCGTCTATCGTCCTCTGCACACTACTCTCCGGTCTTTTGAACAGGAGTAGAAGTTTATCTCTTGTTTGTTGTTTAGAGTTGGGTTTTTGGTTCCTTCTTAAAACACTTGTTCTTTCCTACGTTAAGTTAAGTCTACAAAGTAACCCTTCTACTTTGGGTGGCTCTTTGGTCTTGTATTGAGTGAACATTAGTAAAAAAAAAAAAAAAAAAAAAAAAAAAAGACAGACAAATCACAACACACAGAAATATCGAAGGACCAGAAATATCAAAATCTGAATTGAAATCAGCCTTAGACATATTGAACAAAGCAGCAGGACCAGACGAAATTGTAATAAAGATCTGCTAGCTTCAGATGATTTGGGCATTGCCAAAATTACAGACATAATAGATAAAATATACGACATTTGTGGTATAGCGGAAGACATCAACAGATCCATTTTCATACCGCTGTCAGGTGCAAACGTATGCAAATTTCATTG
Source organism: Ascarosepion bandense (assembly GCA_037127315.1). NCBI lineage: Eukaryota > Metazoa > Mollusca > Cephalopoda > Sepiida > Sepiidae > Ascarosepion > Ascarosepion bandense. The sequence goes on along the minus strand of JBBBDQ010001127.1, from coordinate 7,899,914 downwards.
GACAAATCAGCTTAATGAGCCACATGACAAACATATATCACCTGAGTTCTGATGATTAGATCGGAATTAGGATAAGAACAGTGTGGTTTCGTTAAAGAACGAGGAATACAATATTCATACTCGGAATGATATCTGAAAAAAAGCAATAACAATGCAGAATGATGTGTGCCTGTGTTTTATAGACTATGCAGTAGTGTTTGACAAAGTACGTCACAAAGAACTGTTTGAACAATTAAGCGGGATTTATTTCGTATATAAGAATAAACCAGAATCGCATGGAAGCAAACAGACTGCATTCAATTAAAAAAAAAAAAAAAAAAAAAAAAAAACGAAAATACGAAGGGTGTAAGACAAGAATGGTTCTTCTCTCCGAACTTATTCAATCTTAACAGTGAAGCGATCCTACTAGGATTCGTTATTAGTAACATAAGATATGCAGATAACACTGTTGATAACAGACGCAGAAAGAAAACTACGGGGAAATTCTGCAGAAGGTAGTAAAGGAAAGAGAGAAGAAAGGCCTAACTATCAATTGTAAGAAGACAGAATCTATGGTTGTCAGTAAAATGAACAACCACTGAAGCAAACTACGAATTGGAGAAACCAATATCAAGCTTAAAAATGTAAATATTTAAAAAGATGGAAAATACAACCCCAAAACCCGAAGGCACCTTTCGATAAGGAAAAATACTTTCCAGTAACTAAGCAATGTACTAAGAAACAGGAAAATTTCGTTAGAAACAAAGAAAAGATTGTTGAACTGTGATATAATATCGGCCCACCTATAAGGCAGTGAATGCTGAACAATCTCCTCGTAGATGAAAAAGAGACTTGAAGCAGCAGAAATGTGGTTCTACAAAAGAATGCTGAGATTACAATAGACTGAATATATGAGCAACAATAAAATTCGAAAAAAAATGGAAACACAAATGACAGTTATACTTAACACCAGAAAGTGACAGTTCAAAATTTCTAGAGGAGACAGTTTGGCAAATTTGAAACTCACAGAGGATACTGAAGGCCAGAGGGGCGATTGAAAACAGCGCATACCCTACCTAACGAGATGTCGTAAATAGTTAGCAGAAGAGGGATTGAGAGAGATAGTAAAAAGACAGACTTTACTAAGTAAGAACTACAAAGGACAAGAAATTGTGGAAAGAAATAACGCTTCACGCCCTGAAATGAGACGACAGAAGAATATATGAAAAAGATGGTTAGGCACACACACTTTTGCATTTAACTTTTAAATCTATTTGGTTAATACAATACAACTATTTGGCTTAAAGTTTTGAGTAAGAGATATGGAACGGATTTGTGAAATTATGGGATGTACAGGTGTGTAAGGCTTCCATTTTTCTTTTACACATACACGTGGCTGAGGTAATGCTCACATATAGTTTTAACCCTCTAGGGCCATTCGTATCATATTTGATACAGTATTTCCCTATAAGGAAACATTTGGTATTTCCCTATAAGGAAACATTTGGTATTTCCCTATAAGGAAACATTTGGTATTTCCCTATAAGGAAACATTTGGTATTCATTGACTGAGCAGCCAGTACTGCTTTCATTTGAAATTTATAAAATATTTCTCTTAACCCTCTAGGGCCATTCGTATCATATTTGATACAGTATTTCCCTATAAGGAAACATTTGGTATTTCTCTATAAGGAAACATTTGGTATTCATTGACCGAGCAGTCAGTACTGCTTTCATTTGAAATTTATAAAAGATTTCTCTTAAAAAATTTTTCAGGAAAATATTTCTTTCAAGGCTTGTTTTCATACTGTATCAAATATGATACGAATGGCCCTAGAGGGTTAAGGCGGGCACCTCGACGTGGTATAATGGTTAGTAAGCTTGTCTCGCTAGAACCATTACAATTAAGTAGCGAGTTCGATCCTCACTGGGTTTCCCATACTTTCGGCGTTGTGCCACATCTAAGCTGCGCTTAGAAAATCACCATTTAGTTTTAAGGAGTATTGGCATGGACAAGGATGCATTCCAGAAGCTGAATAGAGTATCGAGAGACAAGAAGATTTCGCTGGGAAAGAAAGAAGAGAGTACTGGATACTGTCTGTCTTTCAATATGACAGCGAATGAAGATGACAATGAACGAATGACTTGAAGTAACTGAAATGTGGTTCTACAGAAGGATGACGAGGATATTAAGGGCTGAACATGTGGGCAACGACGAGGTTTTGGAGAGGATAGAAACGAAAAAGAAACAAACTTAACATCAAGAAAAAACAACAGTAATTTCTAGGACAGGTAATGAGGAAAGAGGGCTTGAAGGATTGGTCAATAGTAATTTTTTAAACTTTTAAAACAGTAGACTTTTAGAGTTATAACAACATATACATGACAGTCTGTAATCATTATTCAACGTTGAACTCAATGTTCAGTTATATATTAACACACGCAGTATCCCTTATATTGAGCCCTTTAATCCATAAATATAGGATATGTTAAAATTATGATATTGAATGCACTCAAGGATGTAAAATATAGCCAAAAATAATTTCCTAAATCGAGCAAAGCTAACCGTCTCTTCCAAGAAAATTTTTTTTCTGTATAATGTGTGTAACGTTTGTACTTTTTTTTTTTTTTTACACATTCGCGTGGCCGAGATAATGCTCACATATAGTTTTAAGGCGGGCACCTCGACGTGATATAATGGTTAGTAAGCTTGTCTCACTAGAACCATTACAATTAAGTAGTGAGTTCGATCCTCACTAGGTGTCCCATACTTTCGGCTTTGTGCCACATCTAAGCTGCGCTTAGAAAATCACCATTTAGTTTTAAGGAGTATTGGCATGGACAAGGATGCATTCCAGAATCTGAATAGAGTATCGGGAGACAGGAAGATTTCGCTGTAAATAAAGAATAGAGTACTGGATACTGTCTGTCTTTCAATATGGCAGCGAATGAAGATGACAATGAACGAAAGACTTGAAGTAACTGAAATGTTCTACAGAAGGATGTTGAGGATACTAAGAGCTGAACATGTGAGCGACAACGAGGTTTTTGAGAAGATGGAAACGAAAAATAAAACATGCTTAACATCAGGAAAAGACAACTGTAGTTTCTGGGACATGTAATGAAGAAAGAGGGCCTGGAGAATCTGATGCTCACGGGACGGATAGGGAGAAGAAGAGACAAAGGAAAGCAACGCATGACATACTTGGACTTGAGCAGTTGGGTGGCAGAGCGAGGATTGAGCGAGATAACAGAAGTAGAAATATTAAGAACTACGAGGGACAGGGAGATGTGGAGGGCCATGATCACTTACGTCTTGAAGGAACTCGGCACATAGAAGAAGAGTTTAATGGATTCGATTTCAGCGTATTAGCTGTAATGATTGTTGGCTAGGGTTATTCAGAAAAATACAAGTCTTATAGGACAAAAACAATTTGAATTAATGAAAAAGTAGTCATTGTTCGGTTTTATTGACCGATTCTGGGGAAGGTGGTCTCCTTTTTGTGTGCGGTTTTATTACTCAGCAGAGGATACTATCAGTGTATTCTAAACTCTGACAACAAGATAATAGTTGTGATAACTTTAGTAACCGGTTTTATTTAATATTATTTTTAGGAAGTTCTCAGTATCCTTTTGTATAACCACATTTCTGTTGTCCCCAGTCCTCTTTTCATCTGTGAAAAATTGTCTTATTCTCTACTGTATAGGCGGATTGATATTACATAGTAATTCAACACGGTTTTCTTCCACAAATGTTTCTCTAATTTCTACAGTAGAATTATCCTTGTATTTTCAATTATAGGTAATTTATATTTTTCAAGAGTTAATAAAAAACAAGCGTACAAACAAAAACTGTTGTTTAAAAAAAAAGAGGCAAAATCTTATTCCCCTTCTTGCTTCAGGGCAAGTGTTAGTACGCCAATTCGATGTCTGGCAACATCAGAGAATTGTGTGTAAAAAAACCAAAAAAAACCCAAAAAACAAAAAAAGAAAATCCCCAAAACCAAAAAAGCACAAAAAAAGACAAAAAAAAAAAGACAAAACAAAAATAAACAAAAAACAACAACAACAAAACAAAAAAACAAACAATAAACAAAAAACAAAACAAAAATAAACAAAAAACAAAACAAAAATAAACAAAAAACAAAACAAAAATAAACAAAAAACAAAACAAAACAAAAATAAACAAAAAACAAAACAAAAATAAACAAAAAACAAAAATAAACAAAAAACAAAACAAAAATAAACAAAAAACAAAACAAAAATAAACAAAAAACAAAACAAAACAAAAATAAACAAAAAACAAAACAAAACAAAAATAAACAAAAAACAAAACAAAACAAAAATAAACAAAAAACAAAACAAAAATAAACAAAAATCAAAACAAAACAAAAATCAAAAACCAAAAATCAAAAACCAAAAAACAAAAATCAAATCAAAAACAAAAAGATTTTGATTTTTGTTTTTAAAAACAAAAAGAAAAAAACAAACAAAAAGAAAAAACAAACAAAATTCCCCCAAAAAACAAAAACCAAACACCCAAAAATAAAACAAAAAAGAAAAGAAAAACAACAACAACAAAAAACAAAAAAACAAACAAAAAAAAAACAAACAAAAAAACGACAAAACAGTTTTCATGAATGTAACTCAACTACCATTTCTCTCGTACGAGTATAATTTTTCCAAAATCATAATTATGCTCTTCAACTGACTTTGGCTTATTCACTTCCGGATCTACATTCTGTAGCACGAACTGGCAAGTTGAAGCAGCAATACATCAATGGACAATGGTAGTTTTTGTTTGTTATAATGGCAGGGGAAGATATGAAAATTATAGAAGCGGGCGATTTTTCAGACGTTTCTCTGGCAAACTTTGCGATATGCCAGATATCACAATGTTTGCCAAATAATTTAGTCAGGATATCTGGCGAAACGACAAAATCTAAGGAAAAACGGATTCATGTCTTTTTTTTTAAGGAAATTAGAGCAGTTACCATTTTTTCCTGTCTTACTGGTGGACCACAATTTTGTTTTGAAAATCCTAATAACAAGCACACTGAGATCCGAAGGCGAATTGGCAGAAGATGAGTAGATTATTGAGAGAATTTGGCGAGAAACAAAGAGAATACTGGATTGTTATGTAATTTCTGTTTTTCAATATGGCAACGAATGTTAGACAATCTCATCAAAGATGAAGACAAGACTTGAAGCAACCGAAATGGGGTTCTACAGAAAGATGCTGAGGATGCTATGGATCGAACACGTGAATAACAACGAGGATTTGAAGAGAATGGAAACGAAAAAGGAAACTAATACTTAACATCAAGAAAAGACAGCTGAAGTTCCTGAGACATGTAATGAGGAAGGAGGGCTTGGAGAATCTGATATTCACATGTCAGATAGAGAGAACGAGAGACAGGGGAAAGCAACGCGTAATATACTTGATTGGCTTGAGCAAATGGATGACAAAACGGGGTTTGCTTGCGTAACAGGAAAAAGCCAGTTAAGAGATACTAAGGATAGAGAGATGAAGAAGGGTGTGTTCGCTTATATCCTGAAGAGACACGAACATAGAAGAAGAATAACAAGAAGTACCTGTGGGAATGTTTTCGTTGAATCAATTTTTAAGTTCTGAATAAAATCCTTGCAAGTTCAAAGACTATAAATAATTCTTCTTTAATTGTACCTTGTCCCTTCAGGACGTAGGCGATCATGGCCTTCCACATCTCCCTATCCCTGGTGGCTCTTAGCACGCTTTCTCCTGTAACGTCTCTCAGCCCCCGTTCTGTCATCCACCTACTCAGGCCCTACAAATATGTTATCCGCTGCTTTCCTCGGGCTCTTTCTACTATAAATTACTCGTGGAAATTCTCTTACCCTATAGTTAATTGTTTGAGCTTAACAACAAAAGCGAAATATTGCAATAACATTTATAAATATGAATGAGGATCATTATTTAAAGAAATAAATGGTACAAATATAAAGATTAAAACTTGATACGGTTTTCTTTTTCACTGAAGCAGATGTTAAACGCATAGGAGTATTTTTTTTTAATCGTATCATCCCGAACAAGGCGGTAACGCCACTGATGTGCAGGGGGCTACGTAATAGTGAAAAGATTGGAAATGAAAAAAAAAAAAACAACAAAAAAATAAAACAAAGTGAGAAGATTGGAAAAGAGAAAGCCGGGAACCACATCCTAAACAGGGAACAAGGGATGAGCCTCTTAACCTGTTCAATAGACGTGGGTGGAGTGTGAACCGGGCGATAGATCTATCTACTCCAATTGAAAAAAAAAGAAACCAAAGTGAGAAGATTGGAAAAGAGAAAGCCGGAAACGACATCCTAAACAGGGAACAAGGGATGAGCCTCTTAACCTGTTCAATAGACGTGGGTGGAGCGTGAACCCGGCGATAGATAGATCTATCTACTCCTTGACTATTCTTTGCTTTATCTTTTTATTATGCGTGCATTCTTGTTGTTATTAAAACCAAACAGCAGTAATGATATATTTCCATCTTGCGTCTTTCTTAAGGTTTTTCGTAATGGTCCTTTATTTATCTTAGGTAATGACAGGGCTTAATGCAAATATGAATTAACTAATGAAGAAGAAATAATAATGAAAATAATAATGATTATTATATTATTTACATCTTTATTGTCATATTACACGTTGTACGCCTTCTTCAGGTGCTTGGAATTTCGAACCAAACATTATTTCTATCATTTAGATATATGATTCTCGTTCCATATGCCATGCATTTCCGGATGTCATGTAGTTCAGTCAGTTAAGTGCCATACGTGATACACGCTTGAGACATGACTGACTGGGCAGAAGATTATCCCGCAGTAGGTTGCCATTGCTTTCTGCGGTAGACTGGGTGCCGACCAAGGCTATAGAACCCAATCTGCCCTGCTATTTAACCCATAACTGGAAGGAAGAGACGAAGAAGGGCGTGTTCGCTTATATCTTGAAGAGACACGTACATAGAAGAAGAATAACAAGAAGTACCTGTGGGAATGTTTTTGTTGAATCAATTTTTAAGTTCTCGGCTGAATAAAATCCTTGCAAGTTCAAAGACTATAAATAATTCTTCTTTTATGTACCTTGTCCCTTCAGGACGTAGGCGATCATGGCCTTCCACGTCTCCCTATCCCTGGTGGCTCTTAGCACGCTTTCTCCTGTAACGTCTCTCAGGGTATTTGCGCGTAAGTGAATACAATGGATTCAACTGGAATTCGAACTCGGCTCCCCGGCTTCTCGTTCCGAGCCGATATCCATTGTACCACAACGCACATCCATGTAGTCATGTAGTTACCTCTCCTTAATTCAAAAGTTATTCGTTCACTGCTGTAGCCAGGTACTGAACTCACAAATCTTTGAGTCAAATTACTGGTTAAAGGGTTCGATTCGAAATTCCAAGCACCTGAAAAAGAGCGGAGCGTACAACGGCTGAAACGTCGTAAATAGAGCAATAAAGATGAGGACAACGGCCCGAAGTGTGTAAATATTGCGTCATCTCAGAAGTATAGACAAATATAATAATTATTATTATCGTGGCTGTAGATTTCTGCTCAATTCCCGCCTTTCCACTACGTCAGTCACATTTCTCACCATAAACCACCGACGGGAAAGATGAAGAAGCCACCGACGGGCAAGATGAAGAAGCCACCGACGGGAAAGATGAAGAAGCCACCGACGGGAAAGATGAAGAAGCCACCGACGGGAAAGATGAAGAAGCCACCGACGGGAAAGATGAAGAAGCCACCGACGGGAAAGATGAAGAAGCAATATTGTAATATAAGTGGGCACTGAAAGATTAACTACGAAAAGTGCAGTGTTAATAAGTGGAATTGTATTTGCGTTTTATTCTTCCGAGTCTCATCCTGATGTAACGTTCCGAGTGTAACCCTGATATAAGAGAGTTGTCGGGGACCGGATAAATGTTATCTTATATTCGGGTTTGATCTGTTTTATATACATTACCACAGGCTCTAATTTGGGACCAGAGACAATCTATCTTATATCCGAGTTTCTCTTATATCAGAGTATCTTATATCCGGGTTATACTGTATTTATTATTGGCCATTAATAGTGGCTACTGTTTTTTTTTTGTTTTTCATTATCCCTCTTTCTCCATGTAAAAAAAAAAGAGGATTCGTTAGAGTGTGGCACAGAGTTCAGAGTGTTGATAAAAAAAAAATGGAAGGAAAGACAGACGGAAGCGGAAAGGGTTTACTAACTGGAAAATAATTGTTGAAATTCACAGGAAGATAGATTGAAAAGTTAAGAAAATTAAAAAAACGAAATGCGCTGAAAAAAAACTGATTCTAAAGGGAATCGAACCCAAATTTAATTAGACAGAATTCAGAAAGATTGAGCAAAACCAAGACTACTAGTTTGACCCCATTTCTACCGATGAGAAAAAATGTATCCTCAAGATGTCAAATAAAAACAAAATATATGTCGTCGATAAAGAAACCAAGGTGGTCATCGAAATAACATCTAATGATCGTTCTAGACAAAAAATGAAAAACAAAAAACAAAAAACATCTGGTTTAAATTGGCCACACAAAAGAAAAGTGTCCTTACAAAGATAGAGTCTGTTCATTTTAATTTCTGTGACATTCGTCAAAAGAATTATTAATTCGGATTCCTTTGGATATAAGTGATGTAGAAAAATTAATTTCTAGCCATGGAGTGACCATAGAGGGTCGGCTGAGTGGTCTGTCTGGTCGATCGTGAAATCACTGTATGATACAAGCTGATAAGGAAAGATTAATGACGGAAAATCCCTTTTCGCCTCCGCATTCTGAAAGTTTGGATTCGTCACAAGGACGGTGTGCCAGCCCTTGGAGTGGAATGATATATATATATATATATATATATATATATATATATATATATTAGGACTGCCTATAAGGAGCGATGGTACGGATTGAGACGTGAAGAGATGTTGGTGATAAGGGCGGCTTCATTCCTCTGACTACTTAACAACCTCAACCTACTTAATAACCTCAGATTTCAAAAACCACACGATTGAAAATATTTTTGTAATTTTAGAAAAAGGTTGATGCTAAGGGTGAAAGACAATCGAACCCAGACTCTGGTCAACCCCACTCCTGTTTGACGCTGGAGGTTTGGACAACTATTGCCACACTATTGCTACCAGAATCCATATCGTTCGTCGAGACATTCTAACCGAGACCTTGTGCCGGTCCTGAAGACCAAAACATAGAAATTTAAATTACTATTAATGCAAACTGCAGATTTAAAAATGGAATTCCAGTGTCATCAGTTGATTATAACAGTAAGTAGGAAAGGGCTTGTTATGTCGCCAAGTATAAATGAATAACTCAACAACAGAATCAGAATATAAGTTGTATTCCGCGAAAAGACGGTTAGTATGTACAGAAGTGATTAGTAATATTTACAATAGAAAGATACAAGATTCCAATCCGTCGTAAGACGTGTGTATACGTGATCACTTCCGGTACGCCACCCGAAGTGTGACTAACTCTTGACTGACTCTTCAGTAACTCTATTAGAGACTCTCAAGTGACTCTCTACGACTCATTATTTAGCTGTCCCTCCCAGTAAGGGCAACATATGACACATGGTCAGTTTATATCTGGGATTTCCGGGCTATATGGCCCGGCCAAAAAATGTCTGTCTCTATTTTTGCCCAGTCGTGCTTCTACCCTTCGGCGGAACCACGACTGGGTTATTGCTCTCTGCTCGGAAGCAGAGAGCTCCCTCTACCCGAAGGCAGAGAGCTGACAGTGTCGTAGAGTCGTCAGTCTAGTGATTCTGTACGACTGTATTTACTAGCCTTCCCACGCAAGGCTGGATGTGACACATGGTCATTTTATTGTGGGCATTCCTGGCCATATAGCCGAGCCAAAAAATGTCTGTCTATTTTTCCCCAGTCGTGGTTCTACCCTTCGGCGGAACCACGACTGGGTTACTGCTCACTGCTCGGAAGCAGAGAGCGCCCTCTACGCGAAGGAAGAGAGCTGACAGTGTCGTAGAGTCGTCAGTCTAGTGACTCTGTACGACTCTCCTGTAGAGAATCTACCATTGCTATATATAGCAATGGGAACAGTCCATTTGTAGTCAAATAGGAGCGGCGCCCTAACAGGGCTAAAACAGCTGAATCCATCAAAGCATTCATAAACCAAATCGAATTAATTCTTAAATCCGAAGAATACACTTTTCTTTAGCTCCTCGTTGTTAACCTGTTTTCCCTTTAGAAAATCGCTAAACACTAAAAAATCAAAAACACAACGTGATAGAGAAGCGAAAGAGAGAAACTCCAGCTAGATAGAGCAAAACCGTGTTCATCATCACGATACCAGTGACAAACCAGCAATACGTTAACTAGTTAGGGATCAGCTAGATGGTAACGACGGTAGTCTTAGGGAAGGTTAGATTATTGTTACCGCGACTAGAATCGACTCAGAGCTAAAAGAAATACACTCACTGTACTTCTTTATCAAGAAGTCCGGCAATGCAACAAAAACAATGACATTAAGAAATTTATATTCTCGCTTATGTAATAATTCCTGATCTAAAAAGAGATATATTCTCGCTTATGTAATAATTCCTGATCTAAAATATAAACTCGCATATATTTGAATAATATAAGTAAAAAACAAATAGTAGAAAGTTTCTTTAATCTAAAATGTTCCATTTTAAATAATCTCTGAAGAAGCTTCTAAAAGACTTAAGATTGAAAAAATCTTTTTAAAAATTCAAGAGACACTGTGTTGATTGAGGTATGGTTTATTGGTCAGATACGTGTCACGTGTGATGAAGCAATAGATGAATATTAAATATAGAAAAAAAAAACTGGCCCAGACGGCATAGTCATAGAGCTGCTGATAGCCCTGGAAGAATTTGGTATAGAGAAAATTACAGAATAAATGAAATTTATAAGAGTGATGTAATAGCAGATGACCTCAGCAAGTCGATCTACATAGCACTACTTAAGAAGCCAGGAGCAAGCGAGTGCGAACTCCATAGAACCATCAGTTTAATGAGCCATATAACATAACTGATCGTCCGAATCCTGATGAGCGAGAAGCAGAATCAGGCCAGAGATAGGACAAGAACAGTGCGGTTTCGTCAAAGACACTGGAACTAGGAATGCCATATTTATGATTAGGATGATCTCTAAAAGGGCAATACAAATGAAAAAGGAATTGTACCTATGTTTTATTGATTATGCGAAGGCATTCGACAAAATACGCCACAAAGAATTGATAGGGATGCTCGGCAGCCTGGACATATTTGGGAAAGACCTAAGAGTAATCAAGAATCTTTACTGGCAACAAACCGCTTGTATACGGACAGGTAACGAATTCAGCATATATACAAAGATAGAAAGGAGTGTAAGACAAGGCTGTGTCTTTTCACCGGATCTGTTCAACTGCACAGCGAGAATATTTTGAGGACCCTAGAAGTTATGCCTGGATTTGTCATCGGAGGCTACAATTTAAACAACTTAAGGTACGCAGATGATACAGTGCTGATAGCAGACACAGAAAGGAAACTACAAGACCTCCTACAGAAGGTAGCTGAAGAAAGGACTACAAATAAACTGCAAGAAGACCGAATGCATGGTCATCAGTAAAAAAGGCAGCCCAATATGTCAAATACAGGTCGGGGATACTAGAATCAAGCAGGCACAAAAATTTAAATACCTGGGAAGTATTATAACAGAAGAGGGAACGTGTGTGACAGAGATCCGAAGGCGAATTGGCATGGCAAAGGAAGCATTCCAGAAGTTGAGTAAAGTATTAAGAAACAGGAAAATTTCGCTAGAAACAAGAAAGAGAGTACTGGATTGCTATGTGTTGTCCGTTTTTCAATATGGCAGTGAATGCAGGACAATACCATCAAAGATGAAGGAAAAACTTGAAGTAACTGAAATGTGGTTCTACAGAAGGATGCTGCGAATATCATGGATCGAGCATGTGAGCAATGATGAGGTCTTAGAAAAGATGAAAAAAAGGAAATAAATACTGAGCATCAGGAAGAGACAGATGAAGTTCATGGGACATGCAATGAGCAAGGAGGGCTTGGAGAACCTGATACTAACAGGCCAGATAGAGGGGAAAAGAAACAGGGGAAAGCAACGAATAACATATTTGAAGGACCTAATCAGGTGGATGATGGAACGAGAGTTGCGTGGTGTAACAGGAGAAGGCGTGCTAAGAGCCACCATGGATAGGGAGACGTGGAAGGCCATGATCGTCCTGAAGAGACAGGGTACATAGAAGAAGTATATGTAAGCTAAAATAATGCGTGTCAAACGTATTTAATACATAGACGAATTAAGTGCATGTATATGTTGGTAACATTAGTATGTGTGAATGACATTGACGGGATACATTTCCCTTCAAAATATATGGTAAGTATTGTATACACGTGTCAAGCGATGGAACGATTTAAACAAAAAATAAAATGAGAGAATCATGTATGAATGTATGTGTATGAAAGAAATCCTGTGTAAATGCGTGCGTCTATGAGTCGGTAAAGTTAATATGTGAAATAAGGTATACACGTGTTATATATATATATATATATTTCTAGTCTAAATCATTCACATATAAATTATCTGATTTAAAAATTATTTACCCGCATACATATTAAATTTTCTTTATTTAAAACATTCTCGCATATATATCAATTTCTGATCTAAAAATATATTCTCGGATATATATCAGTTTTGAACGAAAAATATATTCACGCATATATATCAATACCTGATCTAAAATGCATATTATCGTGTATATCAATGTTGGTCTAAAAATATTTCACGCATATATATATATAAAATCAATTTTTAATCTAAAAATATATATTTCCCTATATATAAAAAACAGAGAGAAGTTTAAAAAGAGATAATCCTGGACTTGATGTCAGAACATTATCATTGAAAACTTCCTCCTCCAATTTGCGGACCCCTGTTTTATTCTTAATGCTTGATATGAAAAATTATCCCAATGAAAAAACCGGTTATAAATTATTCATAACTATTTATACTGGAACTCATGCATACAATTACATGTAATCCATAACAGTATTTAAAATTTTGAAATTATACTTATTTTCGGCAGTTTTTTTGTTGCTGCTAAATCTTTGTCTTTTAAGCATTCCGCCTCCTCTGTGACGCGTGCCGCACCGTTTGGGAAACGCTGCTCTACACACAATATTTCTTAGCAAAGTTAAAAATATAAAATCAAAACTTTTTCTATGTGCCGTGTCCCATCAAGACGTTGAATGACTCTTCATAACTTCTTTTTCCTTGTAGCCATAAACGTTGTTCCAACATTCATTTGCTCGAGCTTGCCAAGGAGGTTATGCATTTTCTTTTCCTACCCCTCTTGCCTTCTCCTGTGAGCGTCATCTAATCCATGTTTTGTTAGCCTTCTGGAGGGACTAAACTTAGTACCTCTACTCATTTTTGATACCAAACTTTTAAAAATAAAACAAGCTTTCGTGAAGCTTTAATTTTAGCTTAATTGAAAGTTAAATGATTGAATTTACTATTTCCAGTTGTTTTTCAACAGAAATTATATTGATGGGAATCTAAAATTTCGAGATTTTAAAACATTTTTTCTAGTTTTTTTTACTATTTTTGTGCGATCGACACATTTGTAAACAAAAGTTAATACTCGCTGTTAAAAAATCTTGCCAAAATAAAATATACATCTGTGACACGTTACTTTTAGAAAATTAGCAAATTCAAGGTTAAATTAATCTGACTTTAAACAAATATTACTTGGTAATAGCATGAAATTTAGAATAAAAGTATTTTTTAATCACGGCTGTCTGACTCGCTGACCTTTCAAAGTAGGTAATGGCAATCATGTTTACGTATCTAGACAAGTATGGTTGACCAGAATTCACATCAATTTATAAAAACCTCCGTGAACGTTTTGATATGGCAGTTATGGACTACCATAAAATTTTCAAAAAAAGAAGACAAACAGGAACACAAAAAAGTATTTTACATATCTTGGTGCGTGAAGATTTATATTAACCTTTTCAATTTTTGATTAGTAAGTATAGTCTTAACTTATTAACTTAATAACTTAATTGGAACGATGATTGGAAGAAATTTTAAGATGTTTGAAACTTTATAAATTATTTGAACAAATTCTTAGTAGTACAAAACTTAATGATAGCGAGAAATAAGCGAAATTTGGATGACATTTTTATACTAAAAACTAAAATAATCGACCAGTTTCGTCTCAGATCTTCTCAAGTTTATTTCTGGGAAATTTATGTAAGAGTAGAAAATAAAAGATGATAATGAGAGGGGAAAATGTTAAAGAACTAGAGTCCAATAATATTCAAGCCCAGCAAGCAATCTCTCTGTTTGCAGAGAGAATGTTTGTGGGATTTGATGTATATGGACTCTAGAACCTTCAAATGATATAGAGAGTGCGAACTTGATAGTATAGTAAAATTAATTATAAATTATTATAATTAAACAATAAAACAATTCTTGTAAAAATTCATTATTTATCGAAAAAATTTTTTCTTCAGATATACATAATATGCATAGTTTAGAAAAGCAATTGACAGTTTACCTGAATAAGAAATGGCATAGTTTTATTGCATTTTTGTTTTCACTATTCGAAGCAGATTTTCTGAAAAGGAGCAATTGATAAAGAAAAATGGTGATTAACATTTCCAAAGGAGTCCTACATTTAACTAATAAAACAAAGTTTCGGAAGAGTAGTCAATTTCTAGAAATTTCATGAAATTAATATTTTTACCAAATTTTATAAAAATAATGATTTCAAAAATAATTTCGGTCATTTGTGAATAAGGACGGAAAGTTTTATCAAAATCCGACCATTATTTAATTTTTTGCAAGAAATTCAAATTAATGTGTTTTTCACCGACAAAAAATGAGTTAGAATGAATGAAATTATTTTTAAATTCATTATTTTAAAAACCTTAGTAAGAATATTTTTCTTTTTACATTTGTTACCCTCTCCTCCACGTAAATCAATGAAATTTCAAGAAATTAAATTCTGTAGGCAAAATTGGTTTTATTAGTAAAACGCAGGACTCATTGGGGAATGTAAATCATCTATTATTTGTCTCAACCATTTAGCCTCCTCTTTCCGAAAATCTGCTCCAAATAGTAAAATAAAAAATGCAATAAAACTCAATTAGATAAGATTTAAGAAATAGTATAAAGTAAGGACATTATAGTCTGAAGAAAAAAAGTCGATTAATGATGAAATTTTAAAATTTTTTCACTTAGTTCTTTAATTATAATAATTTATAAAGTTTCAAAAATCTTTAAAAATATTTCAAATACTTTTAGACGTTAGGTTGGTAAGTTATAAAATGACGCCTATATTTACTAATCAAAAACTGAAAGGTTTAATACAAATCATCGAGCCATTGTATTTTTAAAATAATTTGTGCATTTAAATTTTTTTAATGGTAATTTCTGTGTGTACACGTGATTCACGGTTTCTGCCTTTTACAAGAAAAAAGAATTTGAAAATTTTATCAATTCCTGTCGCCATACACTTATCTTATTTCGCATCTGTCGAGCTGTTATGACATGTCAAATACGGGGGAATGGCCAGAAAATTCAACACTGTGTTTAAGAAATAGTTTTATTCTAAATTTCATGCTATAAGAAATTTATGTGTAAATCAGATTAATTTAACATAAAATTTGCTAATTTTCCAAAAATAACGCACCACAGATGTATATTTTATTTATTTTTTTATTTTATTTATTTTATTTATTTTATTTTATTTATTTATTTATGCAAGATTTTAAGCCCAGTATTAACTGTGCCCATCGCTCAAAATTGGCCGAAAAATTGAAAAATTAAAAATAATCTCAAGATTTTAGATTCCAATCAATAAAATTTCTGTTTGAAATACAGACTATTTTGCTTACTGAAAATAGTATATTTAATCAGTTTTAATAATTTCAATTAAAACTAAAATAAATGTTTCAAGAAAACTTTTTTATTTTTAAAAATGTTATTTATAAGTTAGTTATCGAAAATTTGTTTTTTCAGTAAATGAGTGGATGTACCTAGACTAAACGACTTTATACGAGACTTGCTTGCTTATAAGTAGTTTTTACATTATTAAATATTTGATTTAAAGTTGCCGAATTACAGACATCGACTGGTTAGCACAAAGGGCAAAGTCTGATTTTTGTGAGGATTAATCAAAAAAGTTTTTAATATAAGTCAAGGAAACATTCATCAATATTTCGTCGTCTTGTTGATTCTATTGGAATCATTTTCCTTTGATGTGAAAAAAGGATTTCTTGAAGTATATTATTTGCTTTATCCTCGGCAAGCCAGATATATACGCCATTTTTCCTTTTGCTTATGGAGAAGCAATGAAATGCCAGTCCATTCATCAATTCATTTAACAGCTGACCCCGTTTCTGCTAAGACCCTGGCTATATATGAGTGTCACCGTTATTGTAGCATATAAAAAATTCAGTTTCTGAACTTGAGTTTTCCGAAACTTTTCCCGGCGCACTAATAAACGTAATTTTAGACGAAGTTTTGGGGAATATCGTACCTAAAAAAAAAAAAAAAAAAAAAAAAAAAAGAACTGAGTGTCAAAAGAACAGTTTTTCTATGACACCTCTATCATTTTAACTACATTTATTCCTCGGTGATATTTATTGCTTATAAAAGTGGTTATTAGAATTGTAACATTTTAGAGATGAAATGTTGGGGTAACCAGATATGGCTAAGCTGTGGTTGTGATTATGAATGATTAAAGATCAGGTTTGCACGAACTATACTCTCATTTTTGTTGTTGATCCAGTCATTTACATATTTTCGTTTAGGTGATTGTTCATATTTTATGTGTATTTTGGTGTTGAGTTTTATTAAGAATTTTGTAGAATCACTTCTACATGCACGTACATACCTACATATACATCGCTATGCACTCACGTTCGTACACATATACCCACATACACTTACGTAAGGACCGCACGCGAAACTTATTTCTTAATAAACGCGGAAAAAAATGTATGTAAACTGATTCCCACACGTGTTTAGCCAGTTGGAAGATGTTTTTTCCGAGCGTTTAGACCGAATACCGTTCGTCTCTTCCAACTCACACATACTGCTAATTGCATTCAGTAATTAGCTACATAAAATGTTTCTCTCTATTCTATACATGTATTATTATATTTACTACTATTCAGTACAAACATATTATTTCCTTTTCAGGAACTTTACTATCATGAATATTCAGACAATATCTTTAATATCTAAGAGAGAACTCTTTTCACGACATCTTACATTCACGAATTATTCAGTTCTGTAACCTTACTTAATACAATGTTGTTATATTCGTTACATTGTGCTTTGCGTTATTTTATTTATAACTAGCAGTATAGCCCGGCGTTGCTCGGGTGTAATGAAAACTTTTATATATATATATATATATATATATATATATATATATTTATATATATATATATGTATATATATTATCGATTTTCTGCACTATTGTAAGAACTGCAACCAGGCAGATAAACAGACACACACAAACATCTTGCCTTTTATATATATATATTATAAATTTTATGCACTATTGTAAGAACTGCAACCTTGAAACTTCTGAATATCGTTTCTTATGCCTTTGTCTATGAGTGTATCAAATTTGATTAAAATCGAACAACTCCTTCAATAACCCGATTTTTTCGATTATCGATTTTCAATATTTATCGGGGGTACCTCGACACAAAACCTAGCTAAGAACACTCACAGACGCTTATAGTACAACTGTGTAAATTTTCAAGAAAATCGGTTCAGCCATTTCGGAGTCTATTGGTAACGGATACACACACACAAAGTTCCATTTATAAATAAGTTTAGATTGTGGTGGTTTGGACAACCAACCCTTTCTTCACTGTTGAGATCACTACCCCGACGATCAGTCTACTACATATTGATACCTAAGTTGTCCAGTCCACTACAGTTTCATATGAATATATCATATTTGGTTTTATGTGTTTCCGGTGTACCATAGTAGTCGGTTATTGTTGGTGTGTGTTAATTTGTTCCAATATTTGAATGTGTGGCTTGTCTTTTGAATTAATTCTGGACTTTCTGTGAATTTAGATATTTTATTTGTTCTTGAGAATTTACAACAAAAGTATTTAGCACTATTAGATTGTTTAATGAAACAGTTACCAACTAGTGAAATAATAATAAATAGTAGTGTTTATTACTCTGGATGTCAGTTCTCAAAAACAAAGAAATTGTCACCACATGTTTAGGTTTTATTACAGTTCTAATCATCGCTTTTTAAAAACAAACATTACCGAGGGAATGAAGATAGTTAAAATAGAAACGGTGTCACTGGAAAAAAATCCCGTCCTTTTGACATTCCGTTATGATTTTATTTCATTTTACTTTTGCGGGCATGGAAGTGCGAGAAAAGAAGCTGAAGGAGTAGAATTGTCGTCTTCATTTGGTTGATCTAACTGTGAATGGGTGAGACCCAGATTCCAGTCTGGTTGCACGAGTAAACACCTGTTGCGGAGGCACCAGTGACTTAAGTTCGTTGGAACAGAAGCCATGGAAGTATTTATAGAACAGACAAAGGGAAGCCACATCTCGTGCTTTCGATATTTCCTTTAAGTGTCAAATTTTACAATCTTTCTTCATTTATTACCATTTTTGTTTCAATTTTCCTTAAAACATTTACGTTTTTTACGTGCTCCGTCTTTATTATTCTCAGCATCCTTCTGTAGATCCATATTACTGCTACTCCAAGGCTTTAATAGTTTTGTTTAATTTTACAATAATCTTCATTCTCGAAGAGCCGCTCGAAGTAGAGGATTACAGTGTAAGAGGGACAGTTTATGTGGATATGTGGGAAAGATAGCGCTTACCCTAGATTTGAACAAGATTGAAGTGATCGAGAAAGCATCCTCTTGGGAGTCGGTTCCGCAAAGCAGAGCTTAATGGGAAGTAGTGACTTGAATGGAGCCAATGAAATTTCGAGGGGGATGAGAATGGTTGGCTACTTACCGTAAAAATAGCTATAGAGCAGCGAGAGGCTTGCAAGGCTTCGTCAGTGAGAAATGAGTTGCAGGGTGTAAAATAATTGATTACCAACGGGAATGAGGAGACTTATTTCTTTAGACACTACTGAGACTTGAAAGTGAAGACTGTTCATTCCTTGTCCATATCCGACAGCAGTAATTTTAATAAGAGTATAAATGTGTAAGAACAAGAATTTTTTTAAAATTTAGTCGAAAATCAAGAGGATCTTCTAAACATATACTGTTAAATATAAGAGACAATGAATGTCTTATGTTTAATCATGAGCCGTTTTAAACATCGTATTTTGGCCTTAATTTCAGGTGAAAATAAAAACGAAAATTCTCCAACATTTGGATAATTTTTTATTAAGTTGGTTCTAAGCTTTCGGCTCACATGAGCCATCTTCAGAGAGGTTATAAAGACAGTAACACAACATCCACCATCATCGACGATTTTATTTTGTGTTGACATAAAACTCCGCTAAGCAAAAGCATAAGTTGCCAAAAATAACAAGCGCAGTTCGCAAATTTGCAATGCGGTTCTATGACGTCACACCGCGTGATAGCGCGAAATGACAATAGAACCATGTATTCAAATGCAATTTAATGTGTTATGACCAGATTTAAACGTGATTTTATTAAGTGTGGGTTGTTTGGATTTAATGTAGATGGCCTCCAATACCTGAAGGTTCTTTTTACTGGGTGTATGAGTGAGGATTATTGTATTGTTGACTTAAATCTTTCTGATATAATCAAGAGGATTATAATTGTCTATAATCAAGAGGATGTCTATATTTACACCATGGATGCATGGGGGTGATTCCGATTAAAAGACATGCATGTGTGTAATGCCTTTATATCAGACCTGACGATTTACATTTAGAAGATGTCCAATTCTACGAACAAACATCGTGCCAGTGTCTAATATGAAGTGGCTTCTTATTGAGAAGAAATGAATATCATTAAGAGTTATTAACGACACCAGACAGAAAGCTAAACAGTTTCGGCGCAAAACGGATAATGATAGAAAGTGAAAATAAGAGGAATCATCTATGAAGAATATGCACCAAATATTTGTGCCGCAGCGGATATAGGCTTGGAACGAGAAATCGGAGAGCCGAGTTCGAATTCCGGTTGAATTCGTTGCATCCAATTACCCTTGGGAAAAGTATTAATCCGCCGCTTCTCTCTCCAGCTATGGGTTAAATAGCGGAAAATATTGGGTTCTTATGCCTTGGTTGGCAACCAGTCTACTGCAGAAAGTAATGGCAATCTACTGCGGGAAAATCTTCTGCCCTGCCAAGCATGTCATTTTCGAGACATGATTGCCCATCGTGTATCACGTATAGCACTTAACTGACTGACATCATTCGGACTGTTGTCATCTTTATTGCCAAATTCATAATGTCTCTTCCTGATATTAAGTATAAAACTGCCATTTTTGTTTCAATTTTCTCTGGAAGTTCGTCGTTGTTCTCATGTTTGGTATCATTAGTTTCTTTTTGTCGAACCACAATTCTGTTGCTTCAATTCGCCTTTTCATCTGTGACGTAATTGTTCAGAATTCACTGCCATACAATAGTAACGATGTTACATAACATTTCAGTAATGCTTTTTTGTTTCTAATTAAATTTTTCTGTCATTTAGTACTTTGCTTACATTCTCGAAGGCATCTTTTTGCGATCGCAATACTCTTTTGGATTTCAGTACTGCACTTTTCGTCCTCTAGTAAAACACTTCCTAGATATTTGAACTTTGTGAGAAAATGAAAGAAAAGAAAGGCAGACGTGTTTAATATCTCTTGCTAATTGTTAATAAATAATGCACTATCACGTTTTGATAAGAAATACTATTAAAAAATGAAAGAAAAAGAATCGAAGCAAAAACAAAAATGCTTAACGTCTGTTTCAATAAAATTAAAAAGTTGTTAATTTAACGTCTTTGATTTTGTACCCACTTTTCTTAAAATAACGACCAGAATTCATATTTATGATTGTTATTGCAATATTTTGTTACTGTGGTTAATCTCAAATACGATAGCGGAATTTCTCCGTATATATTTAAGTGATTCTTCCTGAGAGTAATACACTACGCCTCCTCGGACTTACCCTGTCCTCAGACCTCAAATGGAACCACTATACTGAATCCATAGCTAAATCTACTGCTAAGAAGGTTGGGTCACTATGTCGATCCAGGATGTTTTTTCCACCTGAATCCATCTTGCATATATACAAGTCAACCATCCGTCCGTGCATGGAGTACTGCTGCCATTTATGGTCAGGTGCCCCTGCCGTTCTCCTCAGTGTTCTTGACAAGCTCCAAAGGAGAGTCTGTAATGTGATAGGTACTGATCTGGCGACTCGACTGCAGCCACTTCCCCATCGTCGAAATGTGGCCTCCCTTTGTCTCTTTTATAAATACTTTCATGGCTTCTGCTCGAACGAGCTTAAGTCACTGATGCCTCCTCAACAGGTGTTTACTCCTGCAACCAGACTGGCAACTGGGTCCCACCCATTCACAGTCAGGTTAGCCAAATGCAGACGACAATTCTACTCCTTCAGCTTCTTCTCTCGCTCTTCCCGCCTGTGGAACTCGCTCCCGTATTCTTGCTTTCCTGATGGCTACAACCTCCAGAAATTTAAATGCAAAGTCAATACTCATCTACTAACCACTGGATTCTAGCTCTCTCCCCACCCCTGTATAACCTTCCCTTTCTCTCCACCTATGTATCTGTCATCGCACCTGCTTTCTATTGTTCCTTTCTAACTAGTTTGTACTCCTCACTCTTTTCTAATTAATCTTTTTACATTTATGTAACCCCCTGCACATCAGTGGCGTTTCCGCCTTGCTCGGGGTGAAATGATTAAAAAAAAAAATATATATATATATATATATATATATATATTTGTCGTTGAGCTTGTCATGTACTTATTCAATCATTAAGAAAAATTCCAACAGGAGAACCGTGACATTTTCACAAGTACATCTGGTTAAGAATAATGGCAATGCTTTTAGTAAGACGTTCAAGAGCACTTAAAAGACTTAATAAGATTACCTGTTGAAGAAAGCAATACAAATAAACGTTCAGCATGCACATCAGTTGGTTATCGAAATCAGAAAATATATAGGAAGTGACTTAATTTCTCAGTCTTCCACGCTAAATTTTTGTCTAGATTTATACAGAATGTGACCTTTTTTTTAACGAAAGTATTCGTATTACAATATTTAATACGAATACTTTTGTTCTGATAGGATGAATGTGCGTTGTATTGCAGTCAATGTAAGTTCGGAACGAGAAATTGGAGAGTCAGTTTCGAATTCCAGTTGAATTCCTTGCATTCACTTACGCGCAAATACCCTTGGGAAAGGTATTAATCCGTCTCTTCTCCCTCCAGATATTGATTAAATAGGACAGATTAAGTTCTATAGCCTTGATTGGCAATCAGTCTACTGCAGAAAATAATGACGACTGACTACGGAAAAATCTTCTGACCAGTCAGTCATGTTTCTTTCGAGACAAGCGTGTTTCACGTATGGCACTGATTCACTGATAACAATATGGAATATTTACAAACAAAAGCGATAAAGATAGACAAAAAAAAAAAAAGAAGCAAGCAAATCTATATTATAAAAGAAATACGGATTCTCTGTCCGTCAGACTGTCTGCGTGTGACATTACATGCGGGTATGTCTGAATTGTGCGTAAGTGACATGTACTTGTGTCATTTAATGCATACACAAGAGCACACATATTTTAACTGGGGTCGGAATATGATATTGAAATAATATATTTCCCTTCCACCCAGTCTAGACATCTTGGCTGAGTAATAAAATAATTTTGAAACATTAAAACGACTAATTTTTGTAAAACCTACAAAAACATCACATAGTTGTAAGATTTTAAACATTTCGGAAATTATTCGCTAATAAATAAAATTTATTAAATTAAGAAAAAATATTTCTGGGCCTGTCCTTGAAGTAAAATACACATGTGTATTCGAAAACGAGCAAACATACACATTGAATGGGTATTTGTGTTGCGAGGGCTAATTTGCTTGTCTCTCTGGCAACAAGCCCTGGGTAACCGGAAAAGAGAGACATTTCATTAAAAAATAATTTTTTTAATTTCATAGAAATATTTCTAGGTCTGTATTTACATGCACACACGAAAACGTGCATGCAGGCACACACTTGCATAAATTCGAACAGAATTGAAATGTGCATTTGTGTCGCGAGGGTTATTTTTTTTCACTTTGGCAAAAACTCTGGTTAACGTGAACAATCTATAAACCGAAATGTGACCCTTATAATAATGGCAATCCTGCGTTTGATAAGTTATGACTATATTAAGAGGTGTGTGCGTTTCACATAAGAAGAAAAAAAAGGAAACAAAAGACACTTACGTAATTGTTCTTTGTAACCTTGGTTCCCCGGCTCGTAAGAGATGGCTTTTTTGTAGTGCTCCTCTGCGGTGTAATAATCTTTATTTTCGTGGATTCTGGCCCAAATATAGTGCAGAGCGGCAGGGTTTGGCACCAGCGAAAGGGACTTACGAAACATTTTCTCACTCTCTTCGGGTCGACCTGAAAAGACGATAATTTTCTTATAATCTCTACATTATTCTGGTGATTTTTCTTAGCGTAGTTTAGAATGCAACACAAGGCCGAAAATATGGACACCCAGTGAAGATGGAACTATTCAATCGTAATTAATTTAGCAAGACAAGCATGCTAACCTTTACACCGCACCGAGTGCCCAATGATTTTCTAAGCTTACCTTAGATGTGGCACAAGGCCGAATGTATGAAGCACTCAAAATAGAACTAACTTCTGAATTGTAATTGATCTGCCGAGACAAGTGCTTTTTAACCCCAGCTTAGCTGTGCCACAAAAGTATGGGCGCACCCAGTTAGGATCGAACTCACTACTTAGTTGTAATGATTCTAGCGAGCGAGCTAGCTAACCATTACACCACGGCGAGGTGCCCAATAATTTTACATAATCTTTTGATTATTAATAATTTTTGTGGCTATTTTAGCGGAGTGGGGATTATTTATCACAGATATTCTACTTGTTATTTATCTATCAGTTCATGACAAAATCTCTCCCAATCAAAGCCTAGTCCCAACCGAGCGTTCTTGACAATTATTCTTGCCTTTCTGGTATTTAGAAAGGTTGGATCTTTAATCCGGAAATAATGAACTTTATATCTAGGGAGAATTATAACCTGGATGGACTTGCTAGATAATCATGAGCTGGATACTCCATTCTTTTCTCTTTTGTAGTGTTTGCGTTGGAAAGCCTGGTTTTTGATTGTAGGACGACTACCTCCCCCTTCCTGGGTAGTTGCCTCCATAGGACAAATTTTTAATGAACGTTGATTTTATTTCAACAACAAAGACACATTTCTAAAAGCTATATTGAAGTTGATAGGATTATCCTAATCTGACCTGCAGAAACGTTATCAAGATTGAAATGTCGTATAAGATTTCGAGAGCCACCATGTGTTGGACTTTTTAAGATGTAGAGCCAGAATTTGAAATTCTAGTTGTATAATTATAATGATAGAACATATAACTTTTCTTATAGAATAATTCTTATCATTGGATAACATGAAACGTAAGAATTGAATATTGTAATTGTTAATTATTTTTATAAGCATTAATTTGATCAGACAGTTATGTAATTAGTAATTATTGTATTTGTGTATAGACCATAATTTGCAATTTTACTGGTATAATTATATAAACATTATATAACTATGATATAAACTAGCAGTATAGCCCGGCGTTGCTCGGGTGTAATGAAAGCTTTAAAACTAATCCATGGTCCTGGAGCTCAGACTGAAGAATATTTATGTGACGTTTGGTGAGAATCGGATAAAAAATTGTGGATTTTTATAAAGGACATATAGACAGATAAACAGACACACACACACATACAAACATCTTGCCTTTTCTCTATATATATTATCGACTTTCTGCACTATTGTAAAAACTGCGACCTTGAAACTTCTGAATATCGTTTCTTATGTCTTTGTCTATGAGTGTATCAAATTTGATTAAAATCGGACCACTCCTTCTATAACCCGATTTTTTCGATTATCGATTTTCAATATTTATCTGGGGTACCTCGACACAAAACCTAGCTAAGAATCCTCGCAGACGCTTATAGTACAATTGTGTAAATTTTCAAGAAAGTCGGTTCAGCCGTTTTGGAGTCTATACACAGACACATACACACAAAGTTCCATTTATAAATAAGTTTCGATTAGATAGATATATAAACCTTATTAGATAATTCTTCTTATGGGGTAAAAAATAAAACATTAAAATAATACCATAATTAACCAATAATACAAAAAATACGGATGAACCAAAAATATTAAAAGCCGAATTGGAATCGGCAATGGCCAAATTGAATAGAAATAAAGCAGCTGGACCCGATGGGATTGCAATAAAGATGTTGATGTCCTTAGAAGTCTTTAGCATAGCCAGGCTCGCAGAAATAAAGAAAACCTAATCACCGTCAAGGTCAGAGGGTTGGTACACACCAGCCCTGCTTTCGGCCTTTTCTACTGAATTCGGTTCCTATCTAATTGTAGATACTTTAGTCGGTTGGTTCAAGTATGTTCTGGATTATTTTAATATTCTTCCCAGTCGTACAGCCTCAGTTTAGAACGATTAGATTTCTATTTATTCCTTCCAGAAAATGAAAGAAGCCCCAGAAAACTTATTTGCGGCTAGAAGGAAAAAGTAGGAAAATATACTGGTTGCGATGGATATTTTGTCGTGTAAATGAAGAAAAAATGAAAATAAAACTGACATCACATTTTACCAATTATATTTACTAAAATTACAAAAACATATCTTGAAATACTAAAGGTTAAATTTATTCAATAAAATCACCATCAGCTTTAACCACGGCCTCCAGGCTACTTCGGAATCTCCTGTTATACTTCTGGATGGTTTCCTTGCTTAAGGTCGTGAATGCTACCATAATCCTTACCGTCAGTTCATCCTTGGTGTTACGAAAGAGTTTTGTTGGTCACTCGTTCAACTACACCCCAGACATAATCAAGGAGTTGCAGTCTTGGGAGTTAGGTGACCAGATGTAAGGGGTGGTGTGGTCGCAGTAATTGTCTGATAGCCATGACAGAGTTCTCCTGCTCATGTGGCATGGTGCAGAGTCTTGTTGACAGACATAGGGTTTTCAGCAGCCACCCTCTTGACCCAGGGCAGCACTACCTCCTCAAGGCACGCCATGTAGGTCTAATTTTTTTTTCCGAGGCCCTGTGGGAAGATGAATAGAGGCATAACGTGATCACTCTGAACACCATGATGTTGACAATATTTCATCAACTCTGACCGAATCCTCTGCACTGTCCTCAGACTCACACCCAAATACTCTAAAATGTTCGTATTATCGCTTCCGGTGCGAATGCCAAGTAGTACAACAGATAGTTCCCAAATTTCTGGCAGAGTGAATTGCATAATCTTGACCTTTATTTCACAGACGTTGCCCCAACTGACCCTACTATACTGTCTAGTCGACAAAACCAAAAACAAACAATGCACGAAATTATAAATACAAAATGATTAAAATTTACCCATCACACTATGTGGAAACCAAACACACTACAGCAGCAACAACTAAAATAGTTGCCCATGTAATTTGAAGTGAAATTAATGACAATAAAGATGGTGAGATTCCATAGTTTTTCAAACAAAGTTCTAGAAAAAAAAACTCCCTTCTAATCTACACAGGAAAGAGCAATAAAAGTTAGTGGAATTGAGAAACCTAATTTCCAGAAAAACTTGTTAAAAAAAGATTTTATAAATTTCAATCAACAACACTTGCTATTCAATTGAATGCCGAATATTTCCATATAAAGAAACAGATAACATTACCAATACAATTCAATGTGGCAACTCCCTATGATCCTAAGTATTCCGATTACGATAGGAAACATATTCCAATGGGAATTTATTAATTTATTTTCCTGAAAAAATCGCTTTAAAATAAAGATTTTCTGACATTCAATCAATAGTAGCACTGGCTTATCAGTAAATGAATGCCTAATGTTTCGATATAAAGAAACCACATATCACCATTAGAGATGAGAACAGATACAACACTCTAATCTCAGCTTGGCTGCCAAGGAGTGAAAAAAAACAAACAAAAAAAGAACAAAAAAACAAAAAAAGAACAAAAAAACAAAAAAAGAACAAAAAAACAAAAAAAGAACAAAAAAACAAAAAAAGAACAAAAAAACAAAAACAAAAAAAGAACAAAAACAAAAAAAGAACAAAAACAAAAACAAAAAAAAAGAACAAAACAAAACAAAACAAAAAAAACAAAAACAAAAAAAACCAAACCCCCCCCCCCAAAAAAAAAACAAACGAAAAACATCACACAAACAAAATAAAGAAAGATAGCGTAACCAGAGTAGTGTTAGGTTGTCGGTCAATGAATGCCGAATGTTTCTATATGAAGAAAACTGCTAATATTGCCATTAGAGATGAGAACAGATACAACATTTTGATTCCAACTAGGCCACCAGGGAGTGAGGAAAAAAAGGCGTAATTCCAATATTATTAGGTGGCCGGTGAAATAATGTCGAATATAAGGAAACAGTTAATATTCTCAAGACACTGATATTTATACTTTACCTACTGATTGGATTCATATGATGTACGTATATACACTAGATTCTTTCGATTTTCATGCAGCGAATGGTGGAAAATTTCTTCATAAATAAAAAAAAAAAAAAAGTGTTTTACCGAAGGAATTCTGAGAATATGGACAGAGCGTGCAAGATGGACAATTTAAACAAAAGACCGCATACTCAGAATCAGAAAAATAGGGCTGAAATTTCTTAGACATAAGAGGGCTTAGAGAATATAACACCCATGAAACATTGAAGTCAAAATGGACAAGACTATACTTGCGTAAAAAGATGGCAGAACGAGGAGTGGGAGAGATGGCAAAAAGACAAACATTATTAAATGATACAAATGATAGGAAATTGTGGGGAGCCATGATTGCTCACGTCCTGAACGTACAGGATTGTATATAGGCAAACTTCAATGTATAAAATAGAGATGCTGTATTGGATATTTCACACCTTAACCCATGTTGGTTTATTAATCATTTCACCCCAAGTAAGATGATCTTGCCACTAGCATGTAAGGGTTTACTGTGAATGGAGGAGAATGCAAAGACTTTAGAGAGGAGAAAGTTTGAGTTTTGTTTAATGCCATCAACCTCTGTGGGTTATTTAATGTCAACAATGTAGGGTTTTAAGGTATTTTTTAATGTTCAGATATAATGAGAAGGTTGAATTAGTCTGATTTTAATTAAATTTTTTTATTTCTATTTTAGAAAACTGAAAATGTCTTCTAGTCTTGTATTTAAAAAAGTATTGCTGACAATTTTTTTTTCTTCAAAAATTCATTATGGCAATAGTTTTTCTTTTTTTCTTTCAAAAATGTCTTGTTGGTAATATTTTTCCTTTAAAAATGTCTTGGTAATATTTTTTCTTCAAAAATGTCTTGGTAATATTTTTTCTTCAAAAATGTCTTGGTAATATTTTTTCTTCAAAAATGTCTTGGTAATATTTTTTCTTCAAAAATGTCTTGGTAATATTTTTTCTTCAAAAATGTCTTGGTAATATTTTTTCTTCAAAAATGTCTTGGTAATATTTTTTCTTCAAAAATGTCTTGGTAATATTTTTTCTTCAAAAATGTCTTGGTAATATTTTTTCTTCAAAAATGTCTTGGTAATATTTTTTCTTCAAAAATGTCTTGGTAATATTTTTTCTTCAAAAATGTCTTGGTAATATTTTTTCTTCAAAAATGTCTTGGTAATATTTTTTCTTCAAAAATGTCTTGGTAATATTTTTTCTTCAAAAATGTCTTGGTAATATTTTTTCTTCAAAAATGTCTTGGTAATATTTTTTCTTCAAAAATGTCTTGGTAATATTTTTTCTTCAAAAATGTCTTGGTAATATTTTTTCTTCAAAAATGTCTTGGTAATATTTTTTCTTCAAAAATGTCTTGGTAATATTTTTTCTTCAAAAATGTCTTGGTAATATTTTTTCTTCAAAAATGTCTTGGTAATCTTCAAAAAATTTTTTCTTCAAAAATGTCTTGGTAATATTTTTTCTTCAAAAATGTCTTGGTAATATTTTTTCTTCAAAAATGTCTTGGTAATATTTTTTCTTCAAAAATGTCTTGGTAATATTTTTTCTTCAAAAATGTAATGTGTTTTCTATAAAAGTCTATTTTTATGTATATATTTCTATAAAAGTATATTTTGTGTTAATGGATCTGAGTTTTGTTTAACGGCATATCAACATCTGTTGATTATTTAATGCCAAAAAAAGGTGGTGTTTTATATTTTTTTTAATGTTCGCTTATAGTGAGAAGGTTGATTCAGTCAGATTTTAATGAAAATGTTTTGTTTTTAGAAAGCTGAAAATGTCTTCTAGTTTTGTATTAAAAATGTTTTGCTGAGAATAATTTTTTTCCTTCTAATTTTTTCTTCAAAAATATATTTTTTCTAGAAAAGTCCATTTTTATGTATATGTTTCTATAAGAGTGATTTTTTATATTTTCATAGTGTTTTGACCCCACTTTAGTGGTTAACTATTTACCCATCAGTCTTGGGCGATCATGTCTCGAAAGAGACATGACTGACTGGGCAGAAGATTATCCCGCAATAGGTTGCCATTGCTTTCTACGGTAGACTGGTTGCCGACCAAGGCTATAGAACCCAATCTGTCCTGTTATTTAACCCATAACTGGAAGGAATAGACGGATTAATACCTTTCCCAAGGGTATTTGCGCGTAAGTGAATGCAATGAATTCAACTGGAATTTGAACTCGGCTCCACCCGATTTCTTGTTCCGAGCCGATATCCACTGCTCGGACTTTAACAGATGCTACCAATCTGGGTCAGGGTGAACCTGAGAACAACAGCAATTAAAAAGTGTTTCCATGCTCCTCACAACCTCCCAATCAAGTCCTTGCAGTGGGATGCAGTTTACCGTCATGCCCAGAACCAGAGAGGAGAAAGGACAATAAAAGATTTTGTTTCAGGAAGACTGAAGATAGCGATGGACGTTATATTTAACTTTTAGAAAATTGTACGTGTATAAAGGGCTGATTATCCTACAGGCTAGTATAGATTGAGGTTTAGGATCCCTCTAGATTGATTGGAATATAAAAAGATATTTTTTGTTTTGTTTACTACTGTTACGGAGACATGATGGAGTAATGGGTAGCAGCTCGGATTAAGGAATCGGAGAACTGAGTTCGAATTCTAGTCGGATTCATCACATACCCTTGGGAAAGATATGGATCCATCTCTTCTCTCCTAAGCTATGGGTAAAATAGCAGGACAGTTTCTTTTTCTTTAGCCATTTACATTGAATTTTAGTTTTGTGTGTTGTGGTGCAATGTATAATATGAATGAGATAATCGGAGAGCCTAATTCAAATTCCATTTGAATTTGTTACATTCCTTTAGGAAAGGTATTAATCTATCTCTCTTTCCTCCAGTTTTGGGTTGAATAGCAGAGTAGAATCGGTTCTATAGGCTTGGTTAATCTAGTCAGTCATGGATTGAAAGAGACATGATCGCCCAAGCGTGTATCACGTATGGCACTTAACTGACTGACAGGAAATGATAGTTTAATGCTCGTCTCGATGACGCAGATTAACTGATGCCTCAATATCTGAACGAAAGAAAACTGCATTCAAACCAGCCTATAGAGGGTTGAGCGCCGACAGACTGACGTGCCAGAAGAAACACACTTCTACTGTGGCTGGAGTACATGATATGTCACGGGTTATCTGGATCTTGATTTACGACTGATGTATTGAAATGTACGCATATTTGGTTTGCAATAAATAGTAAATATCTATATTTCTGGGATGAGGTATTGTAATTATTTACACTATTTACATTCGTTCGGACTGTTGTCCTCATCTTCGTTGCCATATTCATGACATTTCGGCTATCGTTAGGTCCGGCTTTCTTCGGGATCTGTCTATATAATTGAGATGAGCTATTGTAATTATTTACACTATTTACATTCGTTCGGACTGTTGTCCTTTTATTTATTGACAATTTTACGACGTTTCAACCGTTGTACACTTTTTGAAGACATTTGACATAAAAACGTTGGATAAAAACGTTGATTAAATCCAGTGATTTAACTTGACTCCAAGAGTTGTAAATGCAATACCCGGCGAGAGCAGTAGGGAACAAAAAACTTAGAGTAGAGTTAAAAAGAGATAATTAAGACATCCGAAAACAAGCCTACCCCAGTTATCGGAATAATGATTTCATTTCAAAATTCCAATCACTGGAAGAAGGTCGGAGCATATAACGACCGAAACGTCGTGAATATGTCAATAAAGATGAAGACAGCAGTCAGCACAATGTAAATAATGTGAATTGTAGTATTCTATCAAGAATATTTTTTGACAAACAAAAGTAAATTTACTGAAAAATCTTTAAATAAACTAGAACAGTTATGTATATGTCGCTAAATATATATCAGGAGTAAACAAATATTCGAAATGGGTGCGGGCGAGTTGGAGTGTGGCTCCATCTGTTCATAATCCGGCTATATATCTAATCTAAACTTATTTATAAATGGAGCTTTGTGTGTGTGTGTGTGTGTGTCCGTTACCTATAGACTCCGAAACGGCTGAACCGATTTTCTTGAAAATTTACACAGTTGTACAATAAGCGTCTGCGAATGTTCTTAGCTAGGTTTTGTGTCGAGGTACCCCCGATAAATACCGAAAATCGATAATCGAAAAAATCGGGTTATAGAAGGAGTGGTCCGATTTTAATCAAATTTGATACACTCATAGACGAAGACATAAGAAACGATATTCAGAAGTTTCAAGGTTGCAGTTCTTAGAATAGTGCAGGAAATTTATAATATATATATATATAAGGCAAGATGTTTGTGTGTGTGTCTGATTATCTGCCTGTATGTCCTTTATACAAATCCACAATTTTTATCCGATACTCACCAAACTCCACACAAATATTCTTTAGGCTGAGTCTGAGCTCCAGGACCATGGATTAGTTTTAAAGCTTTCATTACACCCGAGGAACGCCGGGCTATACTGCTAGTATATATATATATATATAGGAGAGTTTTATAATTTACTTAAAGCATTGTGTATATTTGGTGTATGCGTAGGTTTTGAAAGCTATCATAATGTGTTTAGAAAAATAAACGAAAGCAATGAAGGTGTTAGGTATTACCTATTTATTAATATTTCGAGATCATAGTCTCATCTTCAGAATGTCAGAATTTCTGACGTGAAATTAAGCACTCCAAACTATGATCTCGAAATATTTAGGTAATACCCAACACTTTCATTGCCTTCATTATTTTTCTAAACGAATTGTGATAGCCTTCAAAAGCTAGCCAAACACTATATATATATATATATATATATATATATATATATAAATAAATTGTGTGTATTTTGGCAGCATTTTTTCATTAATGCAGGTTTCATTGAATAATATAGACAAGTTTTGTCTATTAATTTTTTGTAGGATCCGTTCGTACCGTCTGATACACTTGATGGTGATATCGTTGAAAGACAACAAAAAATGACAGTAATTGTTGATTTCTTTATCGGATCTAAGCTTTCGGCTCACATAAGCCATTATCAAAGAATAAATATTAACACACAGTAAACATAGAACATTTAAGTTATTAACAATAAAGAGAATTAAATTGAAGATACAAGTCCATCCCTACCGAAAGCTTAGACCCGAGAAAAAAAATCAACAATTACTGTGATTTTTTGTTGTCTTTCATATATGTGATTTGAGAAAACAATGAAAAAAATGAATAAACGATGAATAAAAATGTGATGTCAGCGGCAAAATAAATAAAAACAACGAAAAATAAATAAAACAAAAAATGAAAGAACAAAAGGTATTAATAAAATGATAACATGAAAAAGATACGAAATACGAGGGAAAAAAAACAATGATTTAATGAAAAAGAAAAAAAATGAACATCTTCAAGAAAGTATGACAGAAAAACAAGCCGATGAATGAAATCATTACAAAAAATGAATGAATAACAAATATAAAGAATTAAAAAAAAAATAACTAAAAGGGAAATTGTTAAAAAAAAAACAAAAAAAACGGAGAAACAGCTGATAAAAAAATAAAAACTCGAAAAAGACACTGGATAATTGAAACAACGTAAAATAGCCAGAAAGTACTACGTGTATGTATAATAAGCTATGCAGTAAATACTTTAAGTCATGAACAATCAGTGAATTCTTGCACATACTATTACAGGATTGAACAGCTGAGGGCAGCTATTCGGTCTCGAGAGAAGTTCGAAATCAGTTTAAAATAATTCTTAACTTTCTATAACCTGAGATAACTAAAAGTGTTCCACGGTTCAAAGAGTCGAAGAAAAATTGATTTATCAATCTGTGCTGTATTTCTTGTCATAAGTTCCTCTCGCTAATATTTACATTGAATTTTATTTTTGTGTATTGTGATGTCATGTATATCGGCGCGAAATGAGATAATTGGGGAGCCTAATTTGAATTCCGTTTGAATTTATTGCATTCCTTTAGGAAAGTTATTAATCCATCTTTCCTCCCTTCAGCTTTAGGTGGAATAGCAGGACAGATTCGGTTCTATAGCCTTGGTTAGCAACCAGTCTACCGCAGGAAAAATGGCAACCTACTGCGGGAAAATCCTGTGCCTAGTCAGTCATGGCACGAGAGAGACATGATTGCCCAAGCGTGTATCATTTATGGCACCTGACTGACTAACAGGAAATGATAGTCTGCGGCATCGAGGCGAGCATTAGACTAACCGATGCCCCAATTTTTAAAAAAAAATTAGGTACGTGTACGGTCACTGAAGTTGAATAACGTCGAGCCTGGCCAGTCCATAGACTGGTGACCGCTTGTGAATACCAGGTGATGTAAGCTTGAATGTGAGGGTGGTGTAAGGGATAGTGTCTTCAAATTGTTAATCAGAGAACTGCGTTCCAGTCCTTGTAAGAATTTGTATCACGAAAGCAATATCTTTTTTTAACAATATAACATATTTTCTGGCTTAAATTAGCTGTGATTGGTTGATAAGTCACAAAAACGAATATATATATATATATATATATATATATATATATATATATATATATATACTTGGCAGCACAGATACAGTCACTTTCTCACCGGTGCCCCCTATGTATGAATTTACTCGAGCCACTAGATTAGCAACGAGGTCCCACCCTTTTACTGTGAAACCGATAAAATGTAAACACAAATTCTACTCCATCAGCTTCTTTTCTCACACTTCCCGCCTGTGGAATTCCCTCCCCTTTACTTACTTCGCCGACAGCTACAATCTCCAAGAATTTAAATGTAAAGTCAATAGTCATCTCTTATCTCACTGACTTGCATCATGTCTCTCATGCTCCTTTCGCCGTCCACTCCACTCTCATCACATCAGTATTCTCATGCTTCTCTTACCCACTTCCTGAAACCCCCTATAACCTGTTTCTCTTTCTCATAACTTCCCTCCTATGTAGCCCCCTGTTCACCAGTGGTAGTAAACTGCCTTGCTTGGGGCGATATGATTATAATATATATATATATATATATATATATATATATATATATATTAATGCAGGTTTCATTGAATAATATAGACAACTTTTGTCTATTAATTTTGTGTAGGATCCGTTCGTACCGTCTGATATACTTGATGGTGATATCGTTGAAAGACAACAAAAAATCACAGTAATTGTTGATTTTTTTTCCTCGGGTCTAAGCTTTCGGTAGGGATGGACTTGTATCTTCAATTTAATTCTCTTTATTGTTAATAACTTAGATGTTCTATATTTACTGTGTGTTAATATTTATTCTTTGATAATGGCTTATGTGAGCCGAAAGCTTAGATCCGATAAAGAAATCAACAATTACTGTCATTTTTTGTTGTCTTTCAACGATATCACCATCAAGTGTATCAGACGGTACGAACGGATCCTACAAAAAATTAATAGACAAAACTTGTCTATATTATTCAATGAAACCTGCATTAATGAAAAAATGCTGCCAAAATACACACAATTTATATATATATATATTATATATATATATATATAGTGTTTGGCTAGCTTTTGAAGGCTATCACAATTCGTTTAGAAAAATAATGAAGGCAATGAAAGTGTTGGGTATTACCTAAATATTTCGAGATCATAGTTTGGAGTGCTTAATTTCACGTCAGAAATTCTGACATTCTGAAGATGAGACTATGATCTCGAAATATTAATAAATAGGTAATACCTAACACCTTCATTGCTTTCGTTTATTTTTCTAAACACATTATGATAGCTTTCAAAACCTACGCATACACCAAATATACACAATGCTTTAAGTAAATTATAAAACTCTCCTATATATATATATACTAGCAGTATAGCCCGGCGTTGCTCGGGTGTAATGAAAGCTTAAAACTAATCCATGGTCCTGGTGCTCAGACACAGCCTAAAGAATATGTGTGGAGTTTGGTGAGTATCGGATAAAAATTGTGGATTTGTATAAAGGACATACAGGCAGATAATCAGACACACACACAAACATCTTGCCTTATAATATATATATATAATAAATTTCCTGCACTATTCTAAGAACTGCAACCTTGAAACTTCTGAATATCGTTTCTTATGTCTTTGTCTATGAGTGTATCAAATTTGATTAAAATCGGACCACTCCTTCTATAACCCGATTTTTTAGATTATCGATTTTCGATATTTATCGGGGGTACCTCGACACAAAACCTAGCTAAGAACATTCGCAGACGCTTATTGTACAACTGTGTAAATTTTCAAGAAAATCGGTTCAGCCGTTTCGGAGTCTATAGGTAACGGACACACACACACACACACAAAGCTCCATTTATAAATAAGTTTAGATTAGATATATAGCCGGATTATGAACAGATGGAGCCACACTCCAACTCGCCCGCACCCATTTCGCATATTTGTTTACTCCTGATATATATTTAGCGACATATACATAACTGTTCTAGTTTATTTAAAGATTTTTCAGTAAATTTACTTTTGGTTAACATTTTGTTTGTCAAAAAATATTCTTGATAGAATACTATCAAGGCCGGACCTAACGATAGCCGAAATGTCATGAATATGGCAACGAAGATGAGGACAACAGTCCGAACGAATGTAAATAGTGTAAATAATTACAATACCTCATCCCAGAAATATAGATATTTACTATTTATTGCAAACCAAATATGCGTACATTTCAATACATCAGTCGTAAATCAAGATCCAGATAACCCGTGACATATCATGTACTCCAGCCACAGTAGAAGTGTGTTTCTTCTGGCACGTCAGTCTGTCGGCGCTCAACCCTCTATAGGCTGGTTTGAATGCAGTTTTCTTTCGTTCAGATATTGAGGCATCAGTTAATCTGCGTCATCGAGACGAGCATTAAACTATCATTTCCTGTCAGTCAGTTAAGTGCCATACGTGATACACGCTTGGGCGATCATGTCTCTTTCAATCCATGACTGACTAGATTAACCAAGCCTATAGAACCGATTCTACTCTGCTATTCAACCCAAAACTGGAGGAAAGAGAGATAGATTAATACCTTTCCTAAAGGAATGTAACAAATTCAAATGGAATTTGAATTAGGCTCTCCGATTATCTCATTCATATTATACATTGCACCACAACACACAAAACTAAAATTCAATGTAAATGGCTAAAGAAAAAGAAACTGTCCTGCTATTTTACCCATAGCTTAGGAGAGAAGAGATGGATCCATATCTTTCCCAAGGGTATTAGCACATAAGTGAATGTGATGAATCCGACTAGAATTCGAACTCAGTTCTCCGATTCCTTAATCCGAGCTGCTACCCATTACTCCATCATGTCTCCGTAACAGTAGTAAACAAAACAAAAAATATCTTTTTATATTCCAATCAATCTAGAGGGATCCTAAACCTCAATCTATACTAGCCTGTAGGATAATCAGCCCTCGGAACGGGTGGAACGGGTCGACTCTCCCGAATACGGAGCCGTCCCTCGCCCACCTCTTCCCCTTTTCCTCGGGGAGGAGGAGGGAAACGAATGCGAGTGCCAAGTGGGCCACTTTTGGTAAGCAGAACTGGCGCTGTGGGATGAACCAAACGTCCGGCTAAGGTGCCTAACGCGACGCCCATGAGATCCCCGAAAGGGTGTCGGTCGATATGGACAGCAGGACGGTGGCCACGGAAGTCGGAATCCGCTAAGGAGTGTGTAACAACTCACCTGCCGAATCGACCGGCCCCGAAAATGGATGGCGCTGGAGCGACGGACCGTCGCGGCGAGGAGCGCGCGCGCTACTGCAAACATATACTGCGCGCGCCTAACTGATGCCGCGACGAGTAGGAGGGCGCCGCAGTGAGCACGGAAGCCTAGGGCGCGAGCCCGGGTGGAGCCGACCGCGGGTGCAGATCTCGGTGGTAGTAGCAAATATTCGAACGAGACCTTCGAAGACCGAAGTGGAGAAGGGTTCCGTGCCAACGGCGGTCGAGCACGGGTCAGTCGGTCCTAAGATGCGGGCGAAAGTCTACTCCAACAGCTTCTTTTCTCACACTTCCCGCCTGTGGAATTCCCTCCCCTTCACTTACTTCGCCGACAGCTGCAATCTCCAAGAATTTAAATGTAAGATGTAGACGATCACGAACTTCCACTTGCCCCCGTCACCTTGTCCCTCTCGATATTCTTCCACTTGCCCCCGTCACCTGGTCCTTCTCGATATTATTCCACTCGCCTATGTTCCTTGTTTCTCTCGATATTTTCCCACACGCCCCTCGAGAGAGACAAGGAACAGGGGCGAGTGGAAAAATATCGAGAGAGACAAGGAACAGGGGCGAGTGGAAAAATATCGAGAGAGACAAGGAACAGCGGCGAATGGAAAATATCAAGAGAGACAAGAAAGAGGGCCGAGTAGAAAATATCAAGGGCGACAAGGTGACAGGGGCAAGTGGAAGTTCATGATCGTTTACATCTCGAAGGCACTCGGCACATGAAGATGAAGTTTCGTCCTCAATGTTTCTTTTGATGATGGCGTTGCCAGCGGTGTCAAAATCCACATATACTTTCCCTTCTCTTTTGCTTTAGTTTTTATCCTTCCTCACAGTTGTACTTTCCTCTTTACTTCTTTTCATTACTCTTACAATCAGTTTATTTCTTTCTGCTCATGCTTTTTGACTCTTTCCTCCATTCTTTCTCCCAAAGTTTCTCCAGTTTCTTTTCCCTTGGCTACCGTTTCTTTTATCTTCTCCCTTCGGTTTCTTGCACTGTCATCTCAAATTTGTCCAATTTGAATTATTTACACCTACAGCGAAAACACAAATAGACCTGCACCACGCGAGAAAATCATTAAGACCCTTTTGGCAATTATCAATATTCAACCTACTGCTGTGCATAGGCATTATATAGTTGACGCTGTTATAGAACGGGTTTTATAAAACTTCAGTGCAGTTTAAATCTTTAATAACATGTAAGTGAGAATAGTTACTTCTTGCTGGGGAAATTATTTTAAGCAATTAAAAATGCTGAATAAATGTGCGGAATAAAGACAAGGAAACATCAGTAGGGTACAAGTAATAAGCTCTCGGACAATTCTATTAAAATTAATTTTACATCGAAGCAACTTTTTCCTTTAGCACTTGTAGGGGGAAAATGTTGCAATAATGTGCACAAAAAAAAGCAAGAACAATTATATTTACGGTATTTTTAATAAGCTGATTTACACTTCAAACCTCTTAGCAAACGAAAAGATTTTCAGAGATATTTTAAACGTATCCTCACTCACACACACACACACACACATATATATATATATATATATATTACACGCACACACATCTCTATCTTTTTCCACACACATATATATATATATATATATATATACACACACACACACAAAATACGTAAAATCTCTCTCTCTCTATATATATATATATATACACACACAAAACACTACGCAGTCTCTCTCATTATATATGTGCATATTCTCTCTCTCTCTATATATATATGTACATACACAGCCATACTATCTCTATATCCCTCTCCCTCTATCTATATACATATATATATATATACATACACACACACCCTCCATATATATATATATATATATAAACTCTTTTTCTCTCTCTCTATATATATATCCACTATATATACTATATACTCTTTCTCTCTAGATATATACACACACACTCTCTCTCTTTACATATATTCTCTCTCTCTCTCTCTATATATATATACGCTCTCTCTCTCTATATATATATATACGCTCTCTCTCTATACATACTTCCCTCTCTCTCTCTCAGCAGTTCCAAAAATTCAACTTCCAAAAATTATTAAACACTGAAGTAAAGATAAAAAAAATTAAAAACACAAAATAGCCTTATTAAAGGAGACAAATCCAACAACAATTATTAAATAAACACAAAGAAATGAAGAAATCACAAAATCTTATAAAAATGTCTCAGATTCCTATACTGAAATTGAAGGAAGCTAAAATTATTACAGATAAACTGAATTTAAGCCAAAAATACAAATTTTAATCGGCAGACAAGCTTTTTTAATAATCAAAGACCAAAAAGAAAATTTCCCCAATAACCCCTCATACCGACTTATAAATCCGACAAGCAGAAATGGGCAAATAAGCCATCAAATATTCAAAAAATATTCTTGTCTTTCTAAGAACAGCCACTCAAGCTAACCAGTGGAAGAATATAAGTGATTGCATTTCCTGG